>JARHVA010002667.1:0-437500 GCA_037957365.1 Torreya grandis
ACTATGATCAAGATAATCTCTTGAAAGAAATATTTTTTTCCCCTATAAATATTTATTCTTACTCAAATACCTTGTAATATCCACATTTCATTCAAAAAAGATCAAAATAAAAAAAAGACAAAGACCTAAAAGATAAGAATAGAATATTGCAATGAATACCAAAGAAAGAAATTGAAATAAGAACTAACATAATCACACAAGAAACTAAATCTAAAAGAAACAAACTAAACTAGAGATAAAAACTAACTTAAATCTAAAATAAAAGATTCAACAATCTAATAAAACTTAATTAAATCTAATGCGAAATAAATTATAACACAAACTAACTCTTATTCTAAAAATTAAAATAACCCTAAACAGAATTAAGAAAATAAATGAATAAATTAGAAAATAGAACTAAAGATTTAAAACTAAAATAAATAAACTATAAGATAAATCTAACTATTTAAGAAAAAAGCTAAGAAAGTTAAGAAACACAATAATCCAGATTAACCAAAGATTAAAACTAATAAGAGAAGCTAGTTAATCTAGTTAAACTAATTACTAAATTAAATAATAATCAAATAAAATAAATCTAAAATGAAGATTATGAGTCTTCAAAAAAGAGTCATTTGAGCAAAGATAAAGTAAATTTATTGATAAGTAGTATTTTCAATACATAAATTTTTGATATAACAACCAATATAATTTGAATGGATCAATAACATGTCATATATAGCAAAATATTCATCAATATTCAGGTCAAATAGTTTGGATTCTACTCATATGATTTCAAATTTGTAATCATCATAAGATATTAAATTTAACATCTTTTAAATAATCGGTTTATAAATTAAACAATGAAACCTGGATATCCCTATGTTAATTAAGTATATTACTTAACCGTCAGAGAATGTGTCTTTGATCTATCTATAAAAGTTGTTTTATCTCAAATATGTTGCATAGAAAATAGTATTATGATGAACTTTGAAGCAAACCATAGCCTTCAAAAATACTTATGTAATGTTCCTCCCTTCATATGTCACTTTGATCTTCTTTCATAATCCTCTCCTCAAAAGATAGTTGAGGGATAAGTTATAACTAACTTTAATTAGTTATTAGTTAAGTCCTAATTGACTTTAATTAAGTCAATTAAATTTTAGTTGTAACTGAACTTAATGTAAGACTTTAAAATAAGTCTTAAGGTCAAAATAAATATTAATAGACCAAAAGGGATAGACTTTAATCGGATGGGGGACCTTAGACATCACAAATATTTAAATAAACATTTATGCAAAAATATTTAAAACAACATAAGTAATTTAAATGAAAAATACTACATCTAACATTTAACCATATACATTATCCACAAGTTCATATATTCCACATCAAAAATATATACTATTTAAAATATTTCCATCCACTATCAAATATTAAAATAAAGTCTTAAATGTCTTAAAGCATAACTAGTATCTGAAAATGTCAAAGCAGTAAACTTAAACATCACCCGACATATTATTTCTCATCAAAATCTGAAAGCATTTCTATCAACAGATATTTCCTTGTCATTCAAATACTCTATATAACTCATGGTGGTAACAGAAAACTTAATCAACTTGACAAAGTCTTCATTATCTTCATCATCTACTTAAAGCTTAACTTTCTTAACCATCTTGGTGATAGTTGGTGATGTTGAGGGACTTATCTCTTGTTTGTTATGATTAAGTGGTAATGACCTTCCTTTTTCTAGTAAATGATGAGAAAAATTATTAAGATTAAATTTTGAACAAGTTTCAATTGGACAATCAGGTTCTGGAGAAGGACTTTTACGGTTAAGAGGCACTAAGGCATGAGAATTCAATTTAGCAATTGACTGAAAATCATTTTTAGGCAAAGGGTCATGATGTTGTGAAGAATGATGAAAAATTAAATTATGTTAAGACTATAGATATATTTGCATATGCTAATTTGAACCACTTGTATTTCCACATCTATGAAGATGAGGTCTTCTCATTCCTTGATTTTCTCTAGTGTTTACAAGATTAAATGGCAAAGCATCAAGTACATTCTAAAATGTAGGATCTGAGGCATCAAAATGAATTGACATATGAGTTCCTCATTTAAAGGCTCCAAATAAATTTCTACTAGGCCTTCTACCTCCATATTGACCTCTAGAAATAAACTATGAGAATATGAATCTTCTTTATTCTTAGTTTGATCATTTCTACATACATTACCATAGGAATTATTATAATGAGGTGTCTACCCTGACATCTTCTGAAAGGTGAAACAAATCAAACCCTGATTACTTTCTTGTAATTTAACTATTCTCAAATATGTATTTTTCACCAATTTGACCCCCTGGTCAAATTGAGTCAACCCCCTATATTTAAAAAACTTTTTTTTAAAGTGTTTAATAGGTCATTTTATGCCAATTAGGGTCATATTAGCCTTGGCCAATCTTTAAATTAATGTTACATGTCATTTTGGGTCTTTTCCAAGGTTAAAATTGAGCATTTAATGCTTTAAATAGGTTTTTATGGATTTGTGCAATTTTAAAAGGGCGATGTCATGTTATATGTGTCCTAAGATGTCTTATGTAACTACTGGTAAATGGAAAAGTCTATAGGAGTCAGTTGGAATCAATAAATCACTTGCAAAAGGGAGTTTTTGGCCACTTATATAGATTTTTGTAGGTTGTGACAGTTATGGAACATTCCTTGATCTTCCTCATACTCACTTCCATGCTCAAATAGTTTTGATGGCTTCAGTAACTTCATTTTTCAATTTGTCTTCTCCATCAGTCTTTGGTAAGGTAAAATTAGTCAAATGTTTGCACTCACTATAGGTCATATAAGTATAATTGAAAGGAATGGATTTAGGGAATGTTATCAGGTCTAGTGAGCTCCAACTTAGTGAAAATAGTTCACAAATCCATGCCTTGAGATTTATTAATTATCATTAAGAAGTTAAGGTGCTTCTTATGGCTTATTCATCCATGAGGGGTCCAAGTTTGTTTCTATTATAGTAGCTTAGAATGGAGTGAGGAGGAATGGTTTGGCATGTGTGTAGGGGGTCTCATGGAGGTACTTTTCATGGTATATTCATCATATAACTCCCTTTCATTTTTTCACACCAAGCAAAAACTAGTTTATGCTTCATTTGGAAAGTTGTTATCAAAGTGAAGTTTCTAGCTCATTCCATGGCATCTTTGGGTCTCAGTGATTGTTGAGGATGCACATACTTCACCATGTAACATCCAAACTCTTTGAAAACACCTCTCCAAAGTCCAAGTTCATAGATGCAATTAAGGGTAGCATATGGGCAAGTTTCATTTCAAGGGAGTTGACTATTTTTATTTGAGTTCTTAGTCCCTAAAATAGTCAAATAGAGATCTAGATGCTTTTTTAGGATGTCATAACTCATAGCAAGAAATGTTCTTATGCCCTCTTGTTGATTGGGTCTTGTACCCCTATCCACAAGCTACCACATGCCAAATTTTAAGGCAAATGGAGGGAAGGAGGATGAGTTGTGACAAGTGAAAAGTTGATTGAAAATCACTAAATGTGCTCAGTGTTGTCTACAGGGTTTGAAGTATGAGCAAGCCTTTATCACTCAATATGAGTCATACACCTTGGCATAACACTAGAATAGATTTAAATCAATGGAATGAACATTCATGACATAATAAGTTCATCAAAAAAAGTTTCAACATATTAATGACCTCTAATACTAAGATCATATCCGTATAATGCTTAAAAATAGCCATCTATAGTAGTTATGGCAGTGGGGTAGAAAGTTTGATATTTGGGCATCCTTTAAGGTATCTAAGGTGGATTTATGGTGCATTGAAGAGTATTTTTACCTAAAATAACCTAAAGGAAGATTAAAATACCATCAATCCATCCTTAAATACATTAAGCCATGCCAAACACCTCCAAACTTAGCCAGTAAGATGATTGTCTTAGTCAATAAGGATAGTCAACTTGACAGGCATGAGCTAGATATAAGCTTGGGGTTAATATTTTAAAGCCTCCAAGGTAAATTTGGATTTTTTAAGTGGTATCATCACCTATAAAACATGAAATAGAGGCTCACAAACTGTAAACAATTCCCAAACACCCTAAGAATAGGGGCAGACTGAGACAGTCAGTAGAGTAAACACAATCCTCTAAGGACTAAAAAATAAATTGCAGTATGAGAGATCCTACAAAAATATAAGGCATAAAAGTGGTGTGTGGACTAATGAATCATAGGGAAATATTATAAAACCACCACACCTTTCCCAAGAAATGCAAGGTAGGGGCAGAATCATAACTGTCTCAACCAACAGATAATAGTGACACGGTCAATTTGGGACTAAAACAAGTTAATGTGTATGAGAGGTCTTTGAGTGAATTAAAGCATGGAGATGGTTCTAAGTCCTAAGATAAAATATATATAATTCCATGAACATTAAAATCAGCCCAATTTTGACTTACAAGCCTCCATTTAATGCAAAACATAGTCACCTTCTTTTTGACCCTGCAGGCTATCCCAGGAAAACTCAATCTTGAGTTTTAGGTCAATTAGTGGGTTGTTCCTTAGAATAGAGAGATAAAAATTGGTAGAGACCATGTTCACAACCCATAATACCATGAAAAATATTTTTTTTTAATTCCCAAAATGGAAGTTTCCCCTATTTTGTCTCATATATGGGTCACTTTTCCCTTGCACAGTCATGTCAAAATGGGAAAACTTGGTCAAATCATGCATCACAGTGAATGGAGGGTTTATAAAAAGTTTTTTTGAGCTTTAACATGCCTATAACCATTTAAAAAAATTTATTTTAGAGGTGGAATCCATGCCAAACACCTGGATTTGCTAAAGTTGCAGGTGTATCTACTTGAGCAAGCATTTGGGCTAGTGTGCAAACAGGGGCCACCTTTCACTTCTTGGTCAAATTAAGTCATTACAATGATTTGAGTATGTTTTTAGGATGTATACATAGGTTTTTGGACTATTTTATTTTATTTATCTCCTTTAATTGTCCATTTTGAGTTTAAACTATCAACAGGCCTCACAGAATGCAAGAAGGCAACTCGAATGCTAGGTTTAAGAGCTCATAACATCAATAAATGTTTGCATGGGGCCCTGATCCAATTGGAGATGATATAGAGGTCCCTTGAGGTGATTTTAGTTCAATTTAAAGGGAGATTCAATGATCAAGTTTCATGAATGAAGCCAAAAGGGTTAAGTCACTTCAAACCCTCTAGATGATTATTTTGGAACCTAATGAGGAAAATAGGCAAAGTTATGCACCCAAATGGTTGTGTCAAGCTTGAAAACCACCATGGAATCCTTGACAACTATTTACACCTATGAGGATAACTAATGGTTTTAGGTGGTGTGGTAGTCTGAGATGCTCCATGATGACTCCCAAGTGTCTTTGGGATGTAGATGAAACTATCCAAGAACCCTCATGATCAAATTCTTATATTTCACCACTTTTCAAGGAGTTACAAAGCCAAAATATGTTTGGGAAGGGTTTATATTCCACATGTGAGGAAGATGCTCAGTTTGGAAGGTTTACAGGTCTATATCAGTTTCATGACTCTTCCTACACCTCATCCACATGCATTGTAATATCTTTTATAATGGTGACACATGGATTTTTTCCCCTTCAACATCCCTTTCTCTCTTTCTTCTTCTAATTCTATAAATGCAATCCATTTTGGCTTTGTAGGGGATTCCAACATTTGGTATGGAAAATCCCTACCAAAATTATACCATAATTTATACTTATATTAATGAGAAGCAAGCAGATTTTACTCAAAGTTCATTTTCAAGATGTGTTGAAGTGATCTCTTTTAATGTCAAGTATAGATTAGGTTCATCTTCCTTTCATACAATCCTTGAATATGTTGTTGCAAAATGGCTTCCCTTAGCAAGTTTCATGAAGTTTATGCTATTAAAATAGGCTCTTGAAGTGTGTATGAGTTTATTAGTGTCACATGTGACCTTATTTTCACTTTCCTTCATTTTTTGAGTGACTCTTTGCCTTCATCAGAAACACTAAAGCTAGGATCTCCATCAATGGTGTTGAGGCTAGTTTGACTATCTTAGTCCATTAGCCAAATTACAAGTGTATGTAGAACCAAATCCTTGGTGTATCACCTCCTAGTGTAGGTTTTTTTTATGCATCTCTCTCTCCCTTTTATTTCATGGTAGGTAGTCTTAGGAGAATAAGCACATTAATTCATATCTAGGGAGCTATCCCTCATAATACTAGAGGTATACCTCCACCATAGGTGCCCCACACACCTAGAGGTATTCCCATGTTGCCCAAATATTGAAGAAGCCTAAACATCCTCTTCTAGGGTGTAATATTTGGAGACAATAGTTCTGGCATGCCTGGTGGGACTCTTGTTCCAAGAGTTGGAAGATTTTTGGTGTTATCCTTTAATACATCAGCCTTGGGAGGAATTTTTTCCAAGCACCAATGGTGACTCCAAAGATGAATCAAATGGTTTAGTATCCAGGCATTCCATTTCAAAAAAAATCATAGATCTTTTATGTCTTGGTTTCCAAATGAAACTTTCAAGGTTGTTCTTTATGTTGATTTTTGCCCTCTACAAGTGTGTGAGACATTACAAGCTTTGCCTCTTCCCCTTCAAAGTGAGCAAGTACGTGGCCAACTTGATTTTGATCCACACCAACCTTATTTTGATCCTTATCAAGTCAAATATGATCTTTATCAATTCCAATATGACCTTATATAGCCTTGTCATGAGTTATATCATCCCTATGATCAGTCCTCTCAATGTCTTGTTCTTAGTCAACTTAGTCCTTTCTCCAATCTGCCCATTTCCACCTTCAAATAAACTCTTTTGGGATATGAGAAATATATGCTAGATCTTGATAATCAAAGGGGATATTTTCAAAGTGTTCCCAATCATTATATCTACCAAGTGATAAATGCATTGGAGTTAGTCAAGAGGGAGTGGGCACCTATTTAGAGAGCCAATTGGCAAAGGCTCACAAGTGAGATGTTAGATGTGAGTGGCCTAGTGTCTTCATTAGAGGATAAATTGGGAACTCATGAAAGGCAACCTTACCAAACCCATCAGCCTTTTTATCCACCTCCACAAGTGTCCTATCAGCCATACATAACCCCTACTCATGAGCCAAACCAAGTCTATGGAAGCATCCCTTCTTCAAATCACTTGGAGGAAAAAGTTGGAACAATAAACCTTGTGTTTGAGACCCATCTTAATAGGCAAATTAAACTTGTAAATATGCATTTTAAATAGTCCATGTTGTCAGTAAAATAATTAGATCTCAATCCTTCATTTCCCTCTCACATTATGTCTCCATCACCTCAAAAAGAGAGTTCTAGTCCAAAAGTCTCAAGCTGGAGTCAAATTGTGGAATCATGGGGAGAGAAGGAGGAACCAAGTCTAGACAAAGGAGATGAAATTTCAGATAAGGTTAAGAATGAAGTTGATCCTATTCAAACCTTTCTTGTTCCACATCAAGAGAAGATTTCTAGTTCAAAGACCTTAAGTTGGAATAAGATGGTGGAATCATGGGGGAAGGAAGAGGAAAACATTGTCAAAGAAGTACAAGTTGAAGATGAAATTAAACCTTTGCAAAACCCTCCCACCCTTCCTCAAGAAACCTCATCTCTTCCATTCCAAACCTCTCATACCCATCCTCATCATGATGATACATATGATCTCCAAGATAAAATTTTCCAAGTGAATTTATCCAAATAGATTAAAGAACTAGAGTCAACAATGAGGTTGCTTAGTCAAGGTGTGATAGAAGGTTTAGACCCCACAAAAAATCCTATGTTTAAACACACCCTATCTACACCTATTCAAGAGATTTTTCAAGCTATATCTAATGTGGATGAAGTTTTGGCGAAGTAGAAGAAAGAGAATCATTTGGTTTTAGCCCAAGGTTTACCTCCTCTTCCCCATGAGCTTCTCAAAGAACATCTCACTCCTCATTCCCAATATAATTTTGAGCTCCATTTCCCACCTTCACCAACAAATTCCTCTATCCCTCATCCTATCAACCTTTGTCTTCATGGGCCTGTAGAAGAAGAGCCTAAATATAATCAATTGATAGGGTAAAATGATCAAGAGCAAGTTCAACCCATAGCTTATCAAGATGACTTCATAGTTGATTATAAGGAAGAAATTATCATAGAATCTTTCCTCGATCAATTAGAAGAGAACACATCAACTCTTGTTTCCATGATTGAAGATATGCATACCCATGAAGGAGGTAATCAATACTTGGAAGAATAAAACTCTACATGTGAGCATGAAATTATGAATGAATACTACAAGGTTGAAGAGGTAGTGGTATTAGATGACCAAGGTAAGGAACACAAGGATGATTAGTAGCTGCAAATAGAACTCTTTCAAGAGTTTGAAAAACTTTTCCAAATTTGGAATCAAGTGCATAACAAGGTAAATGAGAAGCCTTATATTTAATACAATGACCAAGAGTGGGAAGAGTGCACAAAACTCCTTGATGAGCTAGGAGAACTTGTAGTATAAAAGAGTCTTAGTCTTATTGAGAACATCATGGAGAGTAAGAATAGAGACCTTGTTGAAATACCACTTGAGGCTATAGTTTAAGGACCATTCAAATAAGTTGATGCTATTTAGACACAAGGATAGTTCTTTTCCTTGATCAATTTGCTTGGATCTGCATGGTTCTCATGGAGGATTATGCCAATGAAGTTGGTAAATGTCATCAAAAAGTTGGAGGAAACAATGATAAAGTTTAAGATGTTATATGCCTCATCAAATCCTTATTAATACAAGACAAGGAGATTCTCAAAATTTCCCTTTGATCCACGAGGGAGTAATTCTCTAAGGTTTGTATGTGTTTAGATTCTGTTTGCTTTATTAGTTGTTGTGTTCCATAAGTGCTCTTGAAGTACATGTTGCTTTTTGTTTTCTTGTTGTGTGTGTCTTTCTTTTTGAGTGTGGGTCAATCAACTTGTTTTTTATGACTCAAATTCTATTCAAGGTCAATTTGAGTGTCTATATTCATGACTCCATGCCCAATGGAAGTGTAAGGTAACCGGTCGTAGGCATAGAAAGCATGTCTCCCCTAGAAATCACCAAGAATGTTGACCAATTTAACCCCTTGGTCAAATGAAGTCAACCCCCTATGTAAAAAAAATATATCTTAAGGTGTTTAATAGGTCATTTTATGCCCATTAGGGTCATATTAGACTTGGTCAATCTTTAAATTAATGTTACATGTCATTTTGGGTCTTTTCCAAGGTCAAAATTGGGAATTTAATGCTTTATATAGGTTTTTTGGGATTTTAACAATTTTAAAATGGTAATTTCATGTTATATGTGTCCTAATATGTCTTATGTAACTACTGGTAAATGACAAAGTTTGTAGGAGTCAGTTGGAATCAAGAAATCACTTGAAAGGCAAAGTTTTTAGCCACTTGTACGGACTTGTACAAATTTTTTCAAGTTGTGACAGTTATAGAAAGTTCATTAATCTTCCTCCTACTCATTACCATGATTATATGGCTTTAATGGCTTCATAAACTTCATTTTTCACTTTATCTTCTCCATCACTCTTTGGCAAGGTAAAAACTGTCAAAAGTTTGCACTCACTACAGGCCGTATAGGTAGAATTGGAAGGAATGGATATGGGGAATGTTTTAGGTCTAGTAGGATCCAAATTAATGAAAATTATTCATAAATACATGCCCTGAGATTTATGAATGATCGTTAATAAATTAAGGTGCTTCTTATGGTTTATTCATCCATGAGGGGTCCAAGTTTGTTTCTATTACAGTATCTGAGAATGGAGTGAGGATGAATGGTTTGGTACATGTGTAAGGGGTCTAATGGAGGTCCTTTCCATGCTAGATTCATCATCCAACTCCCTTCCATTTCTTCACACCAAGAAAAAACTAGTTTATGCTTTGTTTGGAAATTTGCTATCAAAGTGAAGTTTCTAGATCATTCCATGGCATCATTGGGTCTCAATGCTTGTTAAGGATGCACATACTTCACCATGGAACATAAAAAATCTTTTGAAACACCTCTATAAGTTCTAAGTTTAAAGATTAAATCAAGGGTACCATATGGGCAAGTTTCATTCCAAGGGAGTTGACTATTTTTCTTTGGTTTCTCAGTCCCTAAAATAGTCAAACAGAGATCTAGATGATTTCTGGGGATGTCATAACTGATAGAAATAAATGTTCTTATGCCCTCTTGTTCATTGGGTCTTGGAACCCCTATCCAAAAGCTACCACATGCCAAATTTTAAGGCAAATGGAGGGAAGGAGGATGAGTTGTGACAAGTGCAAAGTTGACTAAAAATCACTAAATGTGCTCAATGTTGTCTATAGGCTTTGAAGTATGAGCAAGCCTTTATCACTCAATATGATTCATACACCTTGACTTAGCACTAGAATAGTTTTAAATCAAGGGAATAAACATTCATGAGATGAGATGGTCATCAAAAAAAGTTTAAATGTATTGATTACCTCTAATACTAAGATCTTACCTCTACAGTGCTTTAAAATAGCCATCTACAACAGTTATCATAGTGGAGTAGAAAGTTTGAGGTTTGGGCATCCTTTAAGGTCTCTAAGGTGGATTTATGGTACACTAAAGATTATTTTGATCTAAAGGGAACTCAGGTAAGATTAAAATATCATAAAACCATCCTAAAATACACTAAACCATGCCAAACACCTCTAAACTCAGCCAATAAGATGATTGTCTCAATCAGTCAATAGTGACAGTTAACTTGACAGGCATGAGCTAGATATGAGCTTGGGGTTAAGATTTTGAAGCCTCTAAGGTAAATTTTGATTTTTGAAGTGGTATAATAACCTATAAAACGTGAAGGAGAGGCTCAAAAACTCTAAATAATGACCAAACACCCCAGGAATAGGGGTAGACTGAGACAGTCAGTAAAGCAAACATAGTCCTCTAAAGACTAAGGAACAAGTTGTAGTATCAGAGTTCCTAAGAAAATATAAGGCATGAAAGTGGTGTGTAGACTAATAAATCATAGGGAAATATTATACAACCACCACAACTTTCCCAATAAATGCAAGGCAAGGGCAAAATCATAATTGTCTCAGCCAATAGACAGTAGTGACAGTCAATTTGGGACCAAAACAAGTTGATGTGTATGAGAGGTATTTGAGTGAATTAAAGCATGGAGATGGTTCTCAGCCCTGAGATACCATAGAGAGGAATCCCATGAACATAAAACCCAGCCTAGGTCTGACTTGCAAGCCTCCATTCAATGCAAAACATAGTCACCTTCTTTTTAACCATGCAAGTTGTCCCAAGAAAACTCAGTCTTGAGTATTAGGTCAGTTATTGGGTTGTTCCTTGGAATTGAGAGTTGAAAATGGGTGGATACCATTTTTAAAACCCATTTTCCCATGAAAAATATTTGTTTTTTTAATTCCCAAAAGGGAAGTGTCCTCTATTCTATCTCAAATAGGGGTCACTTTTCCCTTGCATAGTCATGGTAAAATGGGAAAACCTGGTCAAATCATGCATCACAGTGAATGGAGGGTTAATAAAAAATTTTGGTGAGATTTACCATGCATATAACCATTAATAAATTTTATTTAAGAGGTTTAATCCATTCCAAACACTTTGAGTTTCTAAAGTTGTAGGTGTACCTACTTGAGCAAGTATTTAGGCTAGTGTGCAAACAAGGGCCACCTTTCACTTATTGGTCAAATTAATTCATTAAAATGATTGGATTATGTTGGTATGATGTATACATATTTATTTTAACTATTTTATTTTAGGTATCTCCTTTAATTTTCCACTTTGAGCTCAAATTGCTAACAGGCCTCACATAATGCAAGAAGGCAACTTGAATGCTAAGTTTAAGAGCTCATAAATTCAATAAATGTTTGAATGGTTCCCTAAAACAATTTGAGATGATATATATGTCCCTTTAGGTTATTTTATTTCAATTTTAATGGAGCTTCAATGTGCAAGTTTAATGAATGAAGCCAAAAGGGTTAAGTCATTTCAAACCCTCCAAATGATTGTTTTGGAACCTAATAAGGAAAATAGGAAAATTTATGCACCAAAATGGTTGTGTCAAGCTTGGAAACCACCATTTAATCCTTGATAACTCTCATGGTGATAATCTCATGCTATTGGTCTTCACTTTCAGGTATAGGGTTGTATAGAATAGGCTAAAATAGGGCATTTAATGCTAGAAAAAGGGTCTGTACAAGTGGTCATAGGTTGAAATTGAACATGGAGGATGATTATGATGTTTAAAAACTTAATAAAGTTCCATTTCTCCAATATTTTATAGGTATAATCACAAAATAGGCATTTTTGGGCTTCTAGGCTAAAGAGACCTAATTAGGCCTAATTGGGAAGGCTAATGAACTGATAGACCTAATTGAATTAGGATTTGGACCTTGAAACCTGGAATAGGTATTAATTAAATAAATGGGTCCTCAAAAAATTTTACATAATGTCTTGAATGTCTGTACACTTTCCTATGTAGTTGGATTTATGCCAAAATAGGGTTATAAGGAGATAAGTGAAGGCTTGGTAGTCAAATTGGGGACTTGGAGAGAGTTTTATGGCTCCAAGTGGCATGTTTATATTAAAAAATGATGTAAATATACCTTCCATTAATAATATTATAATAACTAAAGCTAAATCCCAATTTTAGCTATTTTGGCCAAATTGGGCCTAATGAGGTGAAGAGACCTATTGACACCTATGAGGATAACTAATGGTTACATATGGTGTGGCAATCTGAGATGAGCCATGATTACTCCCAAGTGTCTTTGGGATGTATATTAAACTATCCAAGATCCCTCATGATCAAATTCTCACATTTCACCACTTGTCAAGAAGGAGTTACAAAGCTAAAAGATGCTTGTGAAGGGTTTCTACGCCACATGTGAGGAAGATGCTCAGTTTGGAAGGTTTTCAGGTCCATATCAGTTTCATGACTCTTCCTATACCTCATCCACATGAATTTTAATATATTTTATCATGGTTACACATGGATTTTTTCCCCTTCAACCTCCCTTTCTCTCTCTCTTCTTCCAATTCTATAAATGCAAGCCATTTTGGCTTTGTAGGGGATTCCAAATTTTGGTATGGTTATTCCATTCCAAAATTTTACCTTTATTTGTACTTATATTAATGATAAGTAAGCTATTTTTACTCAAATTTCATTTACAAGATGTGTTGAAGTGATCTCTTTGAATGTCAAGTATAGATTAGGTTCATCTTGCTTTCATACAATCCTTGAATATGTTGTTACAAAATGGCTTCCCTTATCACATTTCATTAAGTGCATGTTGTTATAATAGGCTCTTGAAGTGTGTATGAGTTTATTAGTGTCATATGTTACCTTATTTTCACTTGCCTTCATTTTTTTGAGTGACTCTTTACCTTCATGAGAAACACTAAAGCGAGGAGCTCCATCAATGGTGTTGAGGCTAATTTGACTATCTTAGTCCATTAGGAAAATTTCAAGTGTATGTGGAACCAAATCCTTGGTGTATCACCTCCTAGTGTAGGTTTTTTTTATGTATCTCTCTCTCCCTTTTCATCCATGATAGGTAGTATTAGGAGCATAAGCATATCAAGTCATATCTAGGAAGCTAGCCCTCATAATACTAGAGGTATACCTCCACCATAGGTGCCCCACACACCTGGAGGTATTTCTATGTTGCCTAAATCTTGAAGAGGCTTGAACATGCTCTTATAGGGTGCAATATTTATAGACAACATGTACCAAATCCATATAAATCCATATCACAAGTTTTAATAGAATGATTGAAATTTAAAACGTCAACTTAAAAATGCATTCTAAATAAATAGCATTATCCTAATAAATGACCAAGGTTTTTTTCAAAATAAACTAACACTACCCAAAAACTAATTGATATACAAAATTTATTCAAAAAACATTGATGTTCACCTTTGAAACTGATATCTAGCAATACCACTAAGTTTCTAATATATATATTATCTTGCAAATGACTGTGAATAACAAATCAAACTAAAAGCTCGACGTTATTCAAATTGAAGAACAAATTACCTCCTCAATCAATTTATAAAAAAAATAACTAGGTCAAATAAATAATTGTTACAACCCAAAAATGTTCACTGATTTTATATGAAAACCAAAAATATTTCAAGCAAGGAAGTGTTTCTCATATCAGAACTTATATGCACAAAAATATAATCAGTCATCTAAATTCATGTATGTATTTATCACCCCATGATATCAAAACCATTTTTAAATGAAAACTAACTTATAAATTGAAAACCTAACTCATTCACGCAACATGCTCTAATCATATCAATTTTCCATCCAAAATATCCAACCAGACCAAACAAAAAATGTCATAACTCAAAACCAAGAATCCAAGTACTTCTTTGTAATAAACTAACATGTATCACCCAAATGTCATATTTATATTCCATAAATATTTCCAAATAGACCAAACAGGAACCTCATAACTCATATTGGAAACCCCAAATTGATAAAAATAAATAATTAATGAATGGATCTCATATCAAACTACCATTAGCATTTTCAACCATACAGGCATATAACATACTTTTTTTAAAAACCCATCACAAATTGTAACAAATTTTAGGTATGCATCATTTGTGTTTCATATAAATATATTAATCACAAACTATCATATTAACTTGTCAAAATATTTATCTTATTTTCACCAACCAATAATAAAACCAAAAATTTGCCATGCATCAAATACTTGAAAATTGAAACAAAACTCATTAATGCAACTCTGTTTTATCCAATATTCACTAGCCATCAACAAAACGGTCATATTATCCTACCAAAAACTAAATATTACTCAAAAACAAAAAGTAAACGTGTAATTTTTAACCATTATTCATGTTGGAGGTACAATCACTAAGAGGGGGGTGAATTAGTGATGCAAGATATTTCAAACTTTATTTGTAATCCTTTCAAACTCTTAATCAATGACCACAAGTATTTATAAAGCATACAATATATTCATAATAATGAATAATAAAGATGAAGCAAGATCAAACACATAACACATGAATTCTATGGGAAACTCTTATAGGGAATAAAATCCACTCTCAAGCCTGTAAACACATGGACTACTTTCCTATAAGATGATCACAAATATAAGACCTTTTAGTGAAGCACCCACATCACAAGATGCACCCACCCCTAATTATGAATAAGCACCCATCTTTTCTAGATTTTGACCACCCACACAACACCTATGAAATCAAAAACTTCATAACTCTAATTGTATTTCAATCTAGTTGAATAAATAATGTATAATACCTCTTTTTTAACTCTTCACACACACTCAAACTTTCTCATACAAAAAATGCATTTAAACACCCCTTTTAGATCACTCTGGACTTATTTTATCATCCCTAATCTACTCTGATCTTTAGTCCATACATTGGGCATACTCCCTCTAATCTCTTTTCTTCACCTCTATCTTCTATCTCTCAACACATCCTCTTCAAGTCTTATAAACCATTACCTTAGCCTTCACTCTTTATAGAGTCTTCATGAATATCAACATCTAGGTCAACCATAAAACTTATCTTAACCCTTAATAATTCTATCATGCTAACACATAGCTCAATACTATTCTCATAGGTTGACCATAACATCCATGTGTCACATTTAAGCAGCTACGCCTTTCAATTAGGCCTTAGTATTCCTTATAAATCTCATAAAGATATATTACCTCTTTAGCACTTTAGCAAGCAAATTAAGAATAAAATAATATTTTTAAATTCATGGGTCCACTCCACATGATCTTTATGACATCTTCAAGTGATAACTCCCCCCAAAACACTCTTCTGCTAAAGCACAAATTGCTTAAACAATATTTTATACATAAGAACACCATGAACGAACAAATAGT
Source organism: Torreya grandis (assembly GCA_037957365.1). NCBI lineage: Eukaryota > Viridiplantae > Streptophyta > Pinopsida > Cupressales > Taxaceae > Torreya > Torreya grandis. The sequence goes on from JARHVA010002667.1 coordinate 15,929, forward strand.
CAACTTTGGAGATAAATAATTTTGAATGTATAGATATTCAAAACTTATAACTAACTTTTTTGGATGTGCCTTAAAGTCCTCTTCAACTTTTATTTTTACACCACCAATAAATTTGTCCTAGATCAAAATATATTAGCAAAATACTACAAACTAGTTTTTCCCTTTGCTAATTCAAATGCCAACTGTCACTATGTAATAAAAATATGTAGACATGTGTCTTCATCTCATGTCATTTAAAAAATTTATCAAACATGCTCCATCAATCTCCTTGCGAGTCTCTTGACTTAACTCTTTAATTCTCATCCTTGATTATTTATCTGTACTTTCATGATTAAGACACTTGACACCCTCACGTGCCTTCTAAGCACATTGTTGTCAGTCCTTACTCTTTCACAACTTAGTATTCTTACATGCCTTTTGAGCACATTTTTATCAAACCCCACTCTTGTGCAACTTGATAGTCTCATGTGACATTGATCTTCTATCAAATCATTATGATTGAAACACATGTCACTACTGCGTGCAATCTCAAGAAACTTTGACATAATGACTTTATGCACATCATTAATCTCTTTCTGATAAGTTTAATATTCATCATTATATCCTTATCTATTCATATTAATTAATTTCCATATATCTTCATCATCTACTTAAATTCTCACTGTAGATCTTTGATATCGTAAATTTGGTTAAGTATGGGAACTTATTGAACTATGTTTGAGAAGCTAACTTTGCATCTTAATAATTTTTGCTATGTACCATTTCCAGACTTGAAACTTGGAACACATAATCATCTCTCATATGGGAATCCATCCATGTAACAAATAATCTTAAAACATTCACATGTGTGAAATATGACATCATTAAACTGCTTACTAATCTTTATCTGTCAAGATGACTACTTGAACCTAGACCTTCATATGATAGTTCTGATGAATTCCATTTACTTTCATAATCATTACAAGCACTCATAACACCCCATGGGGTCTCTAAAACATGTCCATACCATCAATATCATCTATAAATTACCTCACTAAGTTAAACATTAAAGGACCATGTAGGAACACTGAAGCTCATTAAAGCACACTTTGTCATTATCATTCTAGCACACATGACACCTCATCAACATCTTTGGTCACCTTGAATATATCACTGAAAACTCTCTAATAATTTTAATTTTATAATCCATTAAACAAAAACTCATATCTTTCTCAAGCATCAGATAACCCAGAATTGAGATTCATCTATGTTCAACAATCTCATAAAATCAAAAACACTAGTGCCTTCAACTTAATTATTTTTAAACAAATAATAATACGTAATCAATGTCTACATAATTTTATAAATGAAACTATAACTAAATGCATGTTTAAACATCACAAAATTTCTTATTACATGACTATATAATATTCTTCCAAATAATCTAAACCATATAAAGACAAATATTGAAAATGACAAGTCTCAAAATCTGACTAGTTCTACAAGTTTCCAAACTTTTTCAAATGTTCTTCTCACTTTTAGAATATCACTTTCGCCCAAATATTGTCAAGAATAATAATCAAACGAGTGAAAAAATACTTTTGTATTATTTTGAGCTATAATAATTATCATTTATATGTGTTTCAAACACATTGGTTACTAAGTTATCATTTTTTTGTCACCAATCCTATTTAATAATTTTGGCAACTCTGACAAATTTAAACATGACCAATGTTACCATTATATTCATTATTAAATTATTTTTAATAATTTATATACCTCAAGTTTTAATGTCATAAATTCTACATGCTCAAAACAAATTTCAACTTATCTGTCATATCTCTAAAACATTAAATCCACACAAATTCCCATCCAAAATGATGTCAAACCAATGCTTCGAACCCCAGAGTCAATACTAGTCACCTAGGTCATTATTGAGTTTCATTTCACCACCACAAGCCTTATTAATATTACATCTTAAATCAAATAAAATTGAACCTTAATCCTTAAGTTTTAATCCATGGGTATTTGACTCTTTGATATGCAATGTTCATAACACAAAATATTCATAGGTTCAAGTGTTAATATATTAACATCAACCCTTAAATCTTAGGTTATAAAGCCATTAGGTTTAGCAATAATTTAAATTAAAACATTGTAAACATTATGTGCTTGTTCAAAATATATATTTCAACTTTAAACATTATCAATATAATGCCAATATATATCATTCATATACAACTTTCATGATCAAAAATATCATTTTATCAATGAATATGTGCATCAAATCTTAGTATTTAGAAAATTTGACTATTAGCATTGTATTCATACAACTAAACAATTATTTATTTATCAATTCCTATACATGCTTAATGTTTTCATTGAATCCATTAAATATTTTCGTAACTACTTATAATCTAGAGTAACAATTTCACTAAATGTAAAAGTTGTAATAAACATTTGTCATAATAATGCATATTCAAATGATGCAATGAACTAAGACTTCCAGTTTAGTATTTTTATATATTATGATAAAAATCATCAATATGATAGAATCAGTTTAAAACACTTGATTTATTTTTTTAAACAAGGGTGTCAAAAATTGGCACAACACTGACGACCTTGTTAACTGATTTTAGAAATGAAATGAGGTAATAAAATAATAATTTACCTATTTAAAAATAAAATATCTGAGAGTGTGATTTAGGTTAATTATTTTTGAGGTAGCTAGAAATGAACCCCTTTGATAATAATAATCTTTTTAAAGAGAAGAAGTATTCAATTAGCATGGTACGAAAAAAAATAGATTAGGCAGGAAGTTTCAGACTGAATAAATAATCAAATACAAAAGCCTTAAACATAAATTATGAAAATAAGTAATGCTTTAAACACATTAAAAATCATCTTAAGCTCATTTATAAATAAAAATACGAATTATGTCATGTAAATCATTTTACCATTATTATATACTTATAAAAATATGACAGTCTTCATATACTTTTTTTTCATCTTGATGAATAATTTTATCGATGTAACCAGAATTGATCCAATTAAAAAAAAAACAATAGAAAAGAAAATACAAGTCAAAATAAAGTACAGGGAAATAAATAAAATCAAAACAAATAAACAAAGAAAGAAAGAAAAGATCTGTTGATAAAATAATTCAATTGATGGTCATTGGTTGAATAGTGTAACCAATTTTATTCCATATTTTATAATTGAAAAATATTTTTCTCAAATATAAATGCAATCTTATATGGCCCAAACTAAAGTGAATCAAACTTATGATACTTATCTAGATCTTCATGAGCTTTATCCCAATAAAAAATAAAATCAACCTTAAATATATTTTTAGAAACATTTTTATCAAAACAAATCTTTAACTTTCTTTTAGCTTCTTCCAATTTTTGTAAAGTAGTAATATTAATTTTATTTAAATCTATTTGATTATTAAGTATTTTTTTAATTAAATTTATATCTTTTGATAAATATTGTAAAGAAGTATTAGCAAATAAGATTTGCAACTCTAAAAGTAATGTAACTTCAAAATTATAAGCTAACATGAAAAGAGAATATCCTATAGCTGCCTTAATAATGGTGTAATTAGCTCATAACACCTCAAACATCTTAAGATGCTCATTTTTTTATTCTCACAAACTATTTTCTTCAAAATAAAAATCAAACTTTTATTCGTAGATTCAGTCTGTCCATTCTCTTGAGGGTAATACTTAGAAGAATGATTAAAAATAATAGAATATTTTATTTAAAATTATAAATATTCTTTTGAAACAAATTATGAACCGTTATCTAAAATAATCTCATAAAGTATGTCAAATCTAGAAAAAATTGATTTTTAAAGAATGAAATAACTTCAAATGTAACTGAATTTTTTAATGCTTTTGCTTCAAGTCATTTTGTAAAAAAATTGATCGTGTTTAGTATATATCTATGACCAGTAGAATAAAGAGGATGAATGTTTGATATAAAATCAATTTTTTATTTAGTAAATAGTTTTTCAATAATTATAATATTCAAAGGTGTTGCTAATAATCCATCCCTACCACAAAATAATTGGCAAGGCATGCAACAACATAACAACTTATAAGTGTCTTGAAACAACATAGGTCAATAATAACTTGTACATAAAATCTTATAAGTTATATTTTTTATAGCATAATGCCTACCACAACTATCTTCATGACATCCCCTAAGTACTTTATAGATTTGATCATGAGTAAAACATCTTAACAATACTCCATCATGATTTCTGTAGAGTAAATTTTTACTCTACGTTGCATTCAAATTTTCAGTCGAGCACTACAGTTTTGGTTCCCGCATACCTTAGTCATAGCGGCAGATTTGGAGCAGAGCGCAGGTTCACTTTTCATCTAAGTGTCAAAGTGCAGTGGAAAGTGCCAGGTGGTAGTCATGAAAGGCCCTAAACTACCTTTTTTAGAGGAAGGTGGAAGTCACCATGTGTCGGCATTCGAGAGACTTTGGTTCAATGCATGGGTTCAATGCTTTAGTTCAATGCAGAAAGGTGTCGTTCCATTTTGTCTAAGTATCGAAGAGCAGCAGAGGTTGTCAGGTGTCACTCTCTGAGCCCCTTTCTACTCAATCCCTGAAAATAGTGAAAGACGCCACATACCCCTCGAAGGAGAAGTGAAAGATGCCACGTATCTTCCTAAGAATAGCAGAGGCCGCCACGTGTCAACTTCTGAGAGACCATCTTCGAGCTTCATTTCCAAGTAAAGATTGTGGTGGGTCCCGGGTGTTATTTCAAAGACCTTCATAGCACCAAGTGTCAACATGCAAATACTACCACGTTCATCCTTCCCCTTTTAAAAGTTGTTTGGGCAAGGAACATGGTGAGTTTTATTTTGTTAAAACTGCTAAGTATCGAGGAAGTAGATTGCGACAGGTGTCAAAGGTGGAGCATTCCTGAGCAAAATATAGAGAAAGAAAAAAGTGCCAAGCATCATTCTTTGGTGTCTTCTAAGAAATAAGGAGAATTTTTGGATACTGACCAAATGTCCTCTTCCATTTCAATAGAACAGAGTGTTTCGTGTATCTATTGCCGCAAAGCGAGATGGAGGGAAACTCGGTGGGAGTTATTTCTGGTAGATGGAACAGTTCATTGGGTAGATTTTTAGGGGCCTATAAACATTAAAAGGGCCGTCTATTTGTCCCCTGTAAGTGGAGGCAGAATGGACAATTAAGTGGCTAAGCAAATGATGGAATGAGAAATTCAGGCACGAAAGGAGGTACTAGACATGAATTGCCATGCCACAGTCAGGGTATTTCTTGATAAGACCAGGATGCATCCAAGGCATTGAAAGCACCATCTATTTGTCCCCTATGAGTTAGGATGGAGTAGAATTGTGCGAGAAAGAGGAAAATGGTGAGAGATCTAAGGCTATAAAAGAAGAAGAATTGTAAAAGAAGGGGGGATTATATAGTTTGAGACTTATTAGAGTTTTTGGCCAGTAATATCATTTGCTTTTGTCTCATTTTCTTGAATTGTAAATTTGATGTAACTGTGCATGTTTATGTGCCTTTTATGTGGCTGAATGAATTGAGAAGATTAAACTCTATGCCTTGGTTGATATTATCTGTGTCATTTGTAAAGGTAGTCTATACTATAGATTTTCTAGAGTTGTGATTAGGAATGTCATTTGCTTTTGTCTCATTTTTTTGAGTTAGAAGGTTTACATAACTGTACGTGATTTTTACGCCTCTTATGTGATTGGAAGATTCTTATAAGAAGATTGAACACTATGCCTTTGTTGATGTTTCCTATGTCTTAGCAAAAGAAGCCTCTATTGTGAGCCTCTGTTTATATTATTTCAATCTTTTACATTGATCATGCACTTGTCTGCTCTTAAATGTAATTGAATCCTATATATAGTTTCACTGTGCTCAGGTTAGGATTAGGATTACACTCAGGCGCATCGCCATAGTTAAGTTTTAATTCCTACATTTGCATTTATGTTTAAATTTCCTATCCCTTTTCCCCCAAACACTTGATAAAATAAAAGAGACCAGCTTCTCTAAAATCTGGAGGTTGTTTCAAGCCGCAATGTCCCATAGCTTGAAACTTCCCATTGTTGATTGATTAGAATCAAGCACAATTTTCATCATCAATAGTTTCTAGCACGCCCGGTGGGACCAGTCTTGAAATTTCTTTCAAGACCGCATGAACCAGAGAGCTACGAGGAGTCAAAGCTGTGGACCAGTCACCAAATCACAATTTGCTACAAATCTAGGTATTCTTTTGCCACCTCTGGTAATTAGTCTAAGAAGAAGAGCTAACCAGTTTGTACCAGTACCAAACATGGGAGCCCCTATACCCCCAAGAAAATATGCAAGCTAGAACACTGGTAGCCCCTTAATCCTCCCAACACCACCAGCTATTTGGGATCCTATCCCAGTAAATGCTCTAAAAGCTCTACCCAAATTCAGTGGGCAAGACTCAAAAACACCCGTGGAACATCTTCAAGATGTATCAGATGTTTGTGCCATACATGTTGTCACACAGCAAAATGTGGCCATAAGGTTGTTAGCAGCCTCATTCAAAGGGAAGGCTTTAGAATGGTATCGGTCTTTGAACCCAAATACCATATCTACATTGGACCAACTCAGAGATAAGTTCTTCAAAATATTTTTAGAGAAGGGTGATAAGTCTTTTTTGTTACAACAATTAATCACTATTCAAAGAGGACCACAGGAGGACATGACTGATTTCAACACCAGATTCCAGAAAACTTGGGATAGAATCCCTTCTACAACTAAACCACCACCTGGTATGGCCATAGTATTCTATCTCAAGGCTTTAAATTTAGATATATCTGTTATGATTCAGTCATTGGAAGGACACACTTTGCCAGCGGCTTATGACTATGTGGTTAGAGCTGAAAATCATTTAATAGATGCTGGAAAGTTACCTCCAAGGCCCTCCATGCCTATGTTCCCAAAAATTTCCTTGCCCTTACCTCAAGAGGTTCCTAAAGCTGTAAGCCCGCCTGTGTCTATGTATACTTACCCTCCATCATCTGTGAAGCAACCGGTCCCTGCTCAGTCATCTAAGATAGACGATATCAAGAATATCCTGAGGACATTTTCCAATGAGCTGATTAATATAAAGAGGTAGCAGAATACTTTCTCTAAGCCCCCTTATCAAGGCTATCAAGGAAATAGGTTTTCATCCCAACTAAACCAATATCAAGGCCCTATAAGACAAACTAACCATCAATCAGCAAATCAATTAGTTACAGCTCCCACCCCCTCACAGACCATTCCTCCCAACTCAAATAGGGAGATGGTTCTAGGTCAGAATAATTATGTGGATGATACTAATGCTTGGTGTTTCCCTTGCAACAATGCTCACACACCCAGAGATTGTCCTAGGGGTAATCTACAATAAAGGGTGGCTGAGCAGAGAAGAATGGATGGTCAGTTTGCTAGTACCAATAACAATCAAGCCTACCAGTCTCTCAGCATGCAAAATTCAATTCTAGTGGCTCAAATGCAAGGAATGTCCTTGCAACAAGAGGAAGAAATAGCCCCAGAACATGATTTGTTCTCATGGGTTGAGGATGAAGAAGTAGTTTTCTTGAACGAAGCTTCTACCTCCCAAAGGCCAGTAGTGCAATCTAATTATTACACCAGATCAAAGAGGAGGATGGTGGAGCAGCCTGAGATTGTAAGTGGTCAAGTCAATAATAATCCTCGATCTCAAGGGCAAAGGAACACTGCTGTTAGACAAGAAGTGCCTCAGTCGGTAGAAGATCAAGAAATTCCTACCCAGATTTAGGGGAAAATGAGGTATCCCTATTACCAAAAAACTCAGTCCTTAAGACTGATCAATGTAGTAGACCAATTAAAGAGGAACCCAGCACAATTATCGATATGGGATATTTTGGCTATTCCTAAACAAAAGACACTACTGCAAGAAGCTCTACAAGGGCAAGCAGTGCCCGAAGGTGTTGTTACCAAGAAAGGACCTGTTGGAAAGGAAAAGCTCAAAGATATGGTTCTTCCAATGACAATAGCCTTCGTGAACAATGCAGCACAAGTAAATCCAAGCCAGAGCCTTTCTATTTGACTCTGATAGTTGGAAAGAAACTCCTGCATAATACATTGATAGATTCAAGAGCTAGTACAATTGTGATGCCCAAGCAAATAGCTGATGCTTTGAAAATAAAATATGAACCCCTTGCAAAGGGAGTTATGCAGCTAGATGGCAAAATAGTGCAAACCATAGGGAGAATTAAACAACTCCCCTTGCAGTTATACACATGTCCCAACATAGTGGTCAACCAAGATATAGTTTTCATAGATATCCCTCATGTCTTTGGTTTATGTTTATCCAGAGACTTTACAACAAAAATAGGAGGATATATGTCTCTTGACTGGTCTCACCTCATCCTGAGAACTCGATATGGTTCAAAAATGAAAATTCTATTTGAACCACTGTCCAAGGACCATATCACCAATGAACCAACAACAAGATTAGAAGCATATCATGCCATGATAAATAAAGAAGAAAGAACTTTTGTCTAAGAATTAGGAGATCAGACTAAGCATGATCAAGAAGAAGAAAATAGTCAGTTGTTGGCTATGATGCATAGCGACCCATATGGGAACTATGACTCTACTAGTTTGGGCACGTATGTCATTTTTGATGAGGATCAGGCAATCCCAAATGTTATAAGAGAAGAGGCACTTACTGCTCAAGATTCAAAGATCTGGACCTTAAATTTTGATGGAGCTAGAAGTAGACATGGTGCTGGTGCAGGAATTTGTCTTACTACTCCAAATGGTGATAAAATTTTAAGGGCTATCCAATTCTAATTTGCCTACACAAATAATGATGTATAGTATGAATCTTTAGTACATGGGATCCTGTTAGCCAAGAAAAAGGGAATAAAGAACCTAAAAGTAAAAGGAGATTCAGAATTAGTAGTAAAGCAAATACGAGAAAAGGCAACAGCTAAAAATATGAGAATGAGATCCTACAGGCATAAGATTTGGGATTTGATAGAAGATTTTGAAGCTTTCAATATTGAGATAATCCCTAGAAGTCAAAACTCTGAGGCTAATAGGATGGCTCAGATTGGCTCATAGTTTAACCCAGCAACTAGCCTATTGGTTAACAATGAGTCAGTAAAAGTTATAGTGAGGCCGACCATCCCAAACAATGATGAAAATTGGCAAGTGTTTGAAAATGATGCTCAGGTAGTCTCTTTCTTACAATAATCAAATGAGTTTGCTGATCAATTACAAACTAAAATTGAAGAGGCATATGGTGATCAGGTTATCCAATTAAGGACTAATAAGCTCCTCAAGGGATTGATCACCTTAGAAAACTTGTTTGACCCAGAGGATGTAAGCCTGGAAAAGAAAAGGTTCCAGGTACATAAAGCAAAATATTCTAAAATAGAGGTGAGTGATGGGAAAAGACTAAAAGTCAAGAATTTCACAACTCAGGAAGAGAAGGAAAGACTAATCGAATTGTGCCAGAGATATGACAGAGTCATAGCTTGGAGCTATGAAGACCTTCATGGATACAATAGAGACATTATCCAGCACACAATAGAGTTGACTGAAGGATCCAAGCCCATCAAACAGAAATAGAGGCTAGTAAATCCAAGGATCGAGCCTCTAATGGTAGATGAGTTACAAAAACTTCTAGATTCCAAAATAATATTTCCAATCAAACACTCAACCTAGGTATCAAATCTAGTCTCAGTTAGGAAAAAGAATGGGGATGTAAGACTGTGTGTAGATTTCAGAGATCTAAATAGAGGATCTTTGAAAGACCACTATCCCTTACCCTCCATGGAACAAATTCTACAAACTATGGCTAGATCAGAGAGGTTTTCTTTACTTGATGGTTTCTCTAGATACAACCAGATTTGGCTAGCTGAGAAAGACCAGTACAAAACTACTTTCACTACCAAATGGGGAACATTTGCCTATGTGAAGATGCCATTCATCTTATCAAATGCAGGAGCCACCTTTCAATGAGCTATGGATATAGCCTTTGGTGAACTTATAAATAAGGTCATCCTGGTCTATCTAGATGACCTCACTATTTTCTCAAAAAATGTTGATGATCATTTAGAATCTATCTTCAAGAAATGTCAAGATTTTGGGATATCATTGCATCCCAAGAAATGTATTTTTGCTATACCTCAGGGTAAACTGTTGGGGCACATAGTATCTAAGGAAGGGGTTTCTATATATTCCAAGAGAATCGCAGCTATAATGGACCTACCTCTTCCAGTAAATAAAAAGGCAATTCAATCCTTTTTAGGGAAGATCAATTTTGTCAGTAAATTCATATCTAATTTTGTAGGCTTGGTTAGACCAATGACACTCTTGCTAAAGAAAAACTTGGTCTTCAAATGGACTACAGAAGGGAAGCAAGCATTTGAAGAGGTCAAGAAGGCTATCTCGAAATCCCCAGTGCTCAAGAACCCAGATTTTTCCAAGCCCTTCATAATGTATGTCTATAGAAGAGAGTCAAGTATTGTTGTTGTCTTGACTCAAAAGAACGACAGGCTAGAGGGGGAACACCCAATAGCCTTTTTCTCAATAACTCTCAGAGAGTATGAGACTAGGTACAATTTTGTGGAAAGACAAGCCTATGCCATGGTAAAAGTCCTCAAGAAATTTAGGCATCTGATATCAGGGAACAAAATTTTGATACTTGTAGCTCACCCAAGTGTCAGGGAATACACCATGGAGGGGGAAATTACTGAGAAAAGAGCCAATTAGATCACTAAGATCCTTTAATATGATGTAGAGGTCAGACCCACCAAGCTGGTCAGAGGCAGGGGGCTGTGCCAATATATAACCCAAGAGCTTGAAAAGATGTTACCTGAGGAAGCAGATTTAGAAGGAGAGATGGAGACAGTGCTAAAATTACAAGAGGTTGATCAGGAATCCTGGGTCACAAGCAAGATTCAATTTATGAAAAATGGGGTTTATCCGAGAGAACTCCCTCGAAACAAGAGGAGATATTATAGGATATAGGGAGTTCATTTTGTTTTAATTGAACAAGTCCTTTTCAGAAGAAATTCTAATGGAAAATTTTTAAGATGTGTAGAACAGACTGAAGCTAAGAGGATACTACACGAAATGCATCATGGAATATTAGGGGGGCATTTTTTTGCAAAGACCACAGCCATAAAGATAAGTGAGGCAGGATATTTTTGGCCTACTTTATTTGTAGATTGTTATCAGCTGGTTAGAAAATGTCAATCTTGCCAGTATTATATGGGGATGAGGAGGAATGCAGCCATGCCCCTTAGTCCTATAATTGTGGATGAACCTTTTGCTCAGTGGGGTCTTGACTTCATTGGAATGATAAATCCAGTGTCCAATATGGGTCACAAATGGATATTAACTGCCACAGACTATTTCACTAGATGGACAGAGGCAATCCCACTTAAGGAAGCAACAGAGAATGTGATCCTAGATTTTCTAGGGGGTATCACTACTCACTTTGGGGCTCCTCGCACCATCATTTCAGATAATGCTAAAGCATACTTGGGGTCTAAAGTATTTGACTTTGCCTTGAGATATGGAATCTATCTAAAAACTTCATCTAACTATTAACCTCAAGGTAATGGTCTGGCAGAATCAACCAACAAGAACCTAATAAGACTCATCAAAAGAGTAGGGGTTGATCATCACAAAGAGTGGCATAAAGTGCTTAATCTAGCACTATGGGCTGATAGAATCATGTCTAAGCAAGTGATCAAAATGTCTCCATATGAATTGGCATATGGAAAGTCTGTCGTGATTCCCCTAAGCTTGGAAATCCCTGCTCTCTAGCTGATCAAACAAATTGAGATTGAAGAAAATAGCCCTATGCAGGTTAGACTCGCAAAACTTTTGGAATTTTAGGAAAAGAGGGATATAGCCCATGATTCATTGATTAAGCATCAGGAAATGATTAAGGACTATTTTGATAAAAGGATTTTGAATCCTAATTTTGAAGTGGGCTCGATTGTTTTGAAATGGGATGCAAGGGCCACCAAGCCGGGTCAGTATACCAAATTTGAAGCGCTATGGACTAGCCCATATAGAATTCACGCGTGCAAGCAGAATAATTCTTTCGAGCTAGAGTCAATGGAAGGATAACCTAAAGAAATTCCTATAAACAAAATCTATTTGAAACATTTCAATTGACTTGGGTCTCTCATGTATTATAGTTAAATAATTTCCCTTTCTCGCATTGTTTTTTCATTGTTTTCCCACTTTTCTTTTAAATAAGTGTTTTAAACATATGTCAACGGCTCTTTTGAAGCTGTAATTTTCACAATTTTGATCTAGCGAGAGGTGGAGTTTTCTTTTTAAGCAGGCTAAAAAGTCCTGAGGGTCGCCAGTAACTGTAGAGTAAATTTTTACTCTACGTTGCATTCAAATTTTTAGTCGAGCACTGCAGTTTTGGTTCCCACATACCTTGGTCATAGCGGTAGATTTGGAGTAGAGCGTGGGTTCATTTTCTATGTGTTAAAGTGCAATGAAAAGTGCCAGGTGGCAGTCGCAAAAGGCCCTGAACTACCTTTTTTAGAGGAAAGTAGAAGTCACCACGTGTCGACATTCAAGAGACTTTGGTTCAACGCATGGGCTCAATGCTTTGGTTCAATGCAAAAATACATCGTTCCATTTTGTCTAAGTATCGAAGAGCAGCAGAGGCTGCCAGGTGTCACTCTCTGAGCCCCTTTCTACTCAATCTCTGAAAATAGCAAAAGATGCCACATACCCCTCGAAGGAGAAGTGGAAGATGCCACCTATCTTCCTAAGAACAGCGGAGGCCACCACGTGTCAACTTCTGAGAGACCATCTTCGAGCTTCATTGCCAAGTAAAGATTATGGTGGGTCTTGGGTGTTATTTCAAAGACCTTCACAGCACCAAGTATCAACATGTGAAGACCGCCACGTGCATCCTTCCCCTTTTAAAAGTTGCTTAGGTAAGGAATGCGGTGAGTTTTATTTTGTTAAAACTGCTAAGTATCGAGGAAGCAAATTACAACAAGTGTCAAAGGCAGAGCGTTCTTGAGCAGAATATAGAGAAAGTAGAAAGCACCAAGCATCATTCTCTAGTGCCTTCTAAGCAATAAAGAGAATTTTTGGATACTAACCAAGTGTCCTATTCCATTTCAATAGAATAGAGTGTTCTGTGTATCTATTGTCGCAAAGCGAGATGGAGGGAAACTCGATGGGATTTATTTTTGGTAGATGGAACAGTTTGTCAAGTAGATTTTTGGGGGCCTGCAAACATTACAAGGGCCATCTGTTTGTCCCCTATAAGCAGAGGCAGAATGGACAGTTAAGTGGCTAAGCAGATGATGGAATGAGAAATTTAGGTGTAGAAGGAGGTACTAGACATGAATCACCATGCCGCAGTCAGGGCAGTTTTTGATAAGACCAGGATGCATCCAAGGCATTGAAAGCGCCATTTGTTTGTCCCCTGTGAGTTAAGGACGGAGTAGAATTGCATGGGAAAGAGGAAAATGGTGAGAGATCTGAGGCTATAAAAGAAGAAGAATTGTAAAAGAGGGGGGGGATTCTATAGTTTGAGACTTGCTAGAGTTTTTGGCCAGTAATATCATTTGATTTTGTCTCATTTTCTTGAATTATAAAGTTGATGTAATTGTGCATGTTTCTGTGCCTTTTATGTGGTTGAATGAATTGAGAAGATTGAACTCTATGCCTTGGTTGATATTATATGTGTCATTTGCAAAGGTAGTCTATACTGTAGATTTTCTAGAGTTGTGATTAGGAATGTCATTTGTTTTTGTCTCGTTTTCTTGAGTTGGAAGGTTTACATAACTGTACGTGATTTTTGCGCCTCTTATGTGATTGGAAGATTCTTATAAGAAGATTGAACACTATGCCTTTGTTGATGTTTTCTATGTCTCAGTGAAAGAAGCCTCTGTTGTGAGCCTTTGTTTCTATTATTTCAATCTTTTACATTGATCATGCACATGTCTGCTCTTAAATTTAATTGAATCCTATATATAGTTTCACTGTGCTCAGGTTAAGATTAGGATTACATTCAGGCGCATCGCCATAGTTAGGTTTCAATTCCTGCATTTGCGTTTCTATTTAATTTCCTATCCCTTTTCCCCCAAACACTTGATAAAATAGAAGAGACTAGCTTCTCTAAAATCTAGAGGTTGTTTCAAGCCGCAATGTCCCACAGCTTGAAACTTCCCATTGTTGATTGATTATAATCAAGCGCAATTTTCGTCATCAACAATTTCTATAAAACAAAATAAAAATCTAACAAGTAGAATTTTAAATCCTACACTCGTAATAACCTCATTTATCTTTTATCCAAATTTTTAGGGCAAGACTCATTTTAAAAATAATATACAAGATCATGGTACCAATCATTTTCAACTATTAAACAGTCTCAATCTTTCATTTCAAGACTAAACTTAAAAGTTTTTAAAAAATTAGCAATCTTCATAAACTGAAAATGAAGTTTTATATTTAAAGATTTATCAATAGAGAAAATCAAAACATTAATTCTAGAAAAATTATTTTCAATCAAAAATTTTGTTAATTCATTTCTTTTAATTGATTTAGAAGTTTTAAATTCAAGGTTAAAGTCATGGATTCTTAAAATCTATTTTGTTAATCTTCCTCAAATAGTAAGTTATTTTAAAAGATAAGATAAAATAAGCACATTAGATCTTATGATAATTTTATTTTTTATCAAGACATGATAAAATTTAATTAACAAAAAAACTAAAGATAAAACAAAATTTTCAATAAGAGGGTACTTGATTTATGTATTTTTCAAAACTTGACTCATATATTCGATGGGTTTTTCATCATTATTTTTATCTTGTGTTATCACAGCACCTATGGCTTTATCTATTACATTAACATAAATAATAAAAGGCTTATATAAATCAGATTTTGCAAGCACAGGTGCATTTGTAATGGTATTTTTTATATTATTAAAAGTAGAATCAACTTCTGTATCTCACGCCTATGACTAGTTTTTTAAAAAAAATCTATAAAGGATTTGATTTATCAATAAAATCTGATATGAATTTGCATATAAAATTATTTTTTTCAAAAAAAAGACCTAAGATCAAACTGATCTTTATGTGGTTGTAGTTATATGATTGCTTTAACATATTTAAGATCAATTGAAATACTATTTTTAAAAATAACATGTCCTAATGACTTGTCTTTGGTAACACTGAAAATAGATTTTTTAGGATTAAAAAAATATCATATTTTCTACATTTTTCAAATACTTTACATAAATTATCTAGATGTTTATTTATATTTTTATAATGAACTATAAGATCATCTAAGTATATTTACATGGCAATGTCGATTAGATCATTGAATTTTATATGCATAGCTCTTTGAAAATTTGCACCTGTATTCATTAAACCAAAAGGTATTCTATTAAAATTAAAAGTTCTCTGAGTTGTGAAAGTTGTATTGTGTCTATCCTATGAATTGACAAATATTTGATTATAATCATAAAATCCATCAAGCAAAGACATTATTTAATATCCTAAAACTTGTTATAGAATTTGATCAATACTTGGAAGAGAGAAACTACCCTTTACACTGGTATTATATGAAAAATAACACCACCATCAAGCATTTTATCAAGCTCTTTGTTGATGGTGTCTTCCAACAAGGGGCTTGTCCTTCATATTTTTTGTTTAACGATTTTAATATCAAGCTTAATAGGAATGTCATGTTTTATACAATTAGTATTGTACCCTTTTAAATCTTTGTAGGACCAGGCAAAATTATCAATATATATTTTTTTTTAAATTTATAAATTTTACCTTCTCATCAAGTGTACATTGTATTCTTAAATAAATAACCTTTAGTTTTTCTTCAATTCTAAGATTTATTGAGATGATCTCTCTAATAATTCTCCTAGAAAGTTCTTCTGTATATGAGATCTTAGGTTGATCATGTGGAGTAAACATGGATTTCAAACTTACCAAATCAAATAGTAATTTATTAGTATTCAGCTACAAATAATCAACACAATTGAGAATATAATCATCATTATCAAAATTATTATCTTTAATAAAGGTATCAATATGTTCATCACAATCAAAAATAGATAAATTTTTATTTAAATCAATAATTTTAGGTTTGAAAATCTTTAAAAATAAGAACTCAATAGCAGGTTCTATATCACTCATGATAGGGTTAAAATCAAAAATAACAAGTTTATCAGCACATACATTAAATTTTTTAAGAATATAGGTGATATTAAAAGCTTCAAATTTTTTAAGTAACGACCAAACTTTTTGAGTATATCGATTAAAATGAGTTTGGTTTTCTTTATAAGCTTTCCTTACCTATAAATAAATAATTCATAATCACTAAATACCTCTAATTGATTAATATTTAATTTCATAGTGTTTTATAAGTTAAGACATAAGGCTGTAAATTATATTATATTATTCGTAGTATCAAAGGATAATTTATAGGCATAATGAAAAATCCTATCTACAAAAGAAATGAGATAAATTCATGCACCATTTCCTACTTATGAACAAGCACCATCAAAATATAAAGTCCATAAATCATTCTTAAAGAAGATATTTTATTGTTATTCAGGGTTATCAAGGGTTATAAACTCATATGTACCAATTTCTGTTTCAACATAAATAACATTCGATGGTATAGAGTCAATAAGATTACTAGATCTACCCTCTCTTCGAATAAAAGCAATTTCATTCTTAATTAGAACTTAAGTAGAGTCTTTTCCAATAAATGTCCTAGTTGTTTTAAACCAGTCTCTACCCAAAAGCATTGCATAATTTTTTGATATATCTAGAATTTAAACATTAATTATACACTTGATTCTTTCATCTTATGAAAATTTAATCATAATATCTCAAGACTCACCACGATTTTTTGTTTGACGTGTATCAAAACCTATAAAAAATTTATTATCCATTTCATAAGATATACCTAATTGATCGGTGATAAATTTTATCATAATATTCTTAAATTGACTTGTATCTAAAATGCAGTTATGTATGATTTTATCAACAATTTTGATAGATATATAGAAAAATGATATGTAATCTGTAGGAGGATCATATATCTAAGTAAAAACTACTGACTGATTTTGTTTATTATTTTATTTTTCTTTCTTAAATCTTAAAGCATTTTTAGCATTTATATTTTTAATGACCTCATTAATTTTGTCAAGTTGTCCTTACAAACGAGTAACCTGTAATAATGAAAAAATTGTTTTTATAAAAGATAGATCATCAATGATATTATAAACCTCTACATATACATAACATGTATGCGTATAATTTTTAAGCTTATAAGAAGTATATTGAGAGTTATTAAAACTTGTGGATAAAGGATCATTATATTTAGAATTTGTTTCAGCAATATCTGATGTATTATTTTGTATATTCTTACCTTTATCTTGATTTTGAGAAGAATTTTGATTATTTTTAGTTGTACTAGAATTATTTTTTTTGTCTAATATTAACAGCATAAGCATTTGTGGTTGTGATGTCATCCAAAGATTCACTAATCTCACACATTTATATTGTCAGCTAGATCAATTGAGATACTTTCATTTTCTTGAATATATCTTTTGAATTTTTGAACAACTATTCAAGTATTTGGATCATGATCTAATTTACAAATGTTATAATAAATATATATATATATATATATATATATATATATATATATTTTTATTTTTTATTTTTTTTGAGTAAATTATGACTTATCGAATAAATATGACTTATCATTTGTCTCTTGATGGTGACCAGTTCATTACTAAGATTATGAATGGCTTTTAAAAAAATTGTATTATCTGAATTACATCTGTTACAATTCTATCATTAAAACCAACACATTTTAATTTATTTTCATAATATATACAAAAAGTTACAGTTTTATCATAATCCGTAATATATTTATCCTCTATAGTCATCTTATACTTTAAAGATAAATCAGTACAAAAATAAAATCTTGACAATTTTTTAGATGGTCTAACGTTAGGTAGAATTTTTTGATGCAATCTAGTAAATCTACTTATAAACCCATAAATGATTTCATCGAGATCTATTGAAATATTAATCAATACATTGACTAAATCTAAATCTTTTTATACTTTATTGAAACACAACTCTAATCAATTTTCAATATCTTTCTAAGTACTGATAACACTTTCTGAAAGACTAATAAATATTTGATAGATTTTACCTTCCAAAGTATGCAAAAAATTCTAAGAAAAAATTTTTTATTAAAAATATCAAGGGTAGTGAATATTAATTTGAAAGCATATAAATGATCTTCTCATGACTCACTAGGGATTCTAGAAAACTTAGGAATGTTGAGTCCTTTTAATGAAGATAACTTAACTAGATGAGCACCAATTGTCAGGATCTTGCTCCACCAAAAGAGCACAATATGATTACCAAACCAAGCAACTTAATATGCGGAAATAAACCAGATTCACCAAGTAACTAGAATTCAGAATAACACATAATATGAGAGACAATACACAACTTGTATTAATACTTTACAGAAAAGAATACAATAAAGAAGATGCCACTTCTTCTCCACCACCTCTTTAGAGGCTCGCCACACCTCAAGTGAACAGTAATTCTCTCCTCAAAGCTCTCCCTCTCAGGTCCCAACACACAACTCAAATACAAAGTTGGTGTTCACCTCCTGTGCTCCACGCACACCACAAGTGCTCCACGCACTCCACAAGTACTCCACGTACTCCACAAGTACTCAAGGTACTTCAAGTAGATCTCCCATGAACCTACAACAACCTGCAATTTAACAGACCATACTTATGGAAGGAACTCCCTTGCCTTCCTCTCTGCTCTATCTGAGTACACACCTGTACTCCAAGTAGATCCTGCCTGATTCTGCTCCTTGTTGTGTTACTGTCCTATCTGATCTTGCACACCTGAAAATCAACCTGGTTCTGCACCCCTGTGAACCTTGACCTTGCACACACATACACCTGCAGATCAACGATCTTACTTACCATGTAGATCTCCTATATAGGCCATGCACCTGTGACCAAGATCCTACACACCTGAAGAATCCTGCTGACTCTCCAAAACTAGCACCCACCTAGGTACTGCTATGGAACTAGGAGGAACACCCTTGCTCACCTCACACACAGAAGGAGCAAACTTTGCTCAACTCAAACTAGAACACTTTTCTAATACAACCATGAGTCTATTATATAGATCTCATCCAAACAATAATTAGATCCACAGCTCTCAGTCTAAAAATAGCTCTAATCATGCAAACACTTGGTTCGTTAGCTAACTGCCCGTAATAAGCTCGCAGTCGAACCACATAGGCGACCGACATCGGTCCCTGTCTGCCTGGAGGTGACTGATGCCGGCCGACCCATGACCGACATCAGTTGCTTCACTTCACTGTCCTGCCGACGTCGGCTGATCAGACCGATGCCGGTTGCTCTGACGCTCAACAACCTTCAGCAACCCCTCCAATGGCCTTCTCCGTGTCTGCATCAGTGAATATTTTAGCTCCACAACCTAACAATCTCCCACTTGGAGATAAACAACTGCACTGTACCTATACCTGTACCCCATCTAATTTGTTTCCTGGTTTGTATCCCTCTTTAAGCTCAATCCTGAAGACAACCCACCACACATCCCGTGGTGTACATCCTATCATCCGAGTACCCTGCCACATCTGAACCTACAGACACATGTAGTGAAGTCCTGACCCTGCATAGCATGAATCCCTGCTGCTGGTCCCTCTCAAATACCTGAGAATCCACTTCCCTGAATTGGCTCCTAACTCTCTGACAGCTTCCACTGCATGGGAATACTCAGGTCTATACCAGACCTCATGTGATTTCGGACACTGTACCTATCCAACCCTTAGTGTGCTTCAACTCTGCATCCTGAACCTCGCCAACACCTGATTCACATCAGCTCCCACTCGAGACAAAATCAACCGGTGATCTCCATGTCTCCCATGTCAAAGAATTTCGCTGCTCCAAACTCCTCATGACATGCCACTGAACTAATATTACCCTTAGCTCAGCAAAACCCTGTATGTACACACCCTGCTAGCAAATATACCATCCACATACAGCAACAGAATGATGTCGCGACTCATCATCCACCTGGTAAGACAAACCACAGTAGTTACCCTGCCATTGACTGAAGCCATGCTTCGTCCTCCACCTGTCAAAACCTGTACCACTGTCCTGCAGCTCCTCAAGACCATATACCTGGTCTTCCGTCTCACGTATCCGTTCACTCTATTCTTCAACTAAGGTATCCATTCATCTCTGTGCTTTCTTCCCGCTGGCAATCCTACCAAAAACCCCTGTTTGGTTCTCCTCCAAGGAATCACATCCTCATCCATGCCAAGCTCACACCTGTTTCCTGGATCCTTCCTGCTATACAATCAGCAACAAGTATAAAGAAGAGGAACAACAAATTTGAGGGCCTACTTACGTCTTTAGTCCTCTGTATGGGTGTTTGAGACTCCTTAACAGCATGTTGTCCACCCAAAATCCGTTGCAGTGACCGACCTTGGTCACTCCACAGTCTGCATCCGATCGATGTTGGTTCCCATGCGTCTGTCCCTGACTACCAACCCTGCGGTGTCCCTTCTGCCGACGTCGGTCCTTCTGACCGACATCGGTCTTACCTACTGCCGATGTCGGTCCTCCTGACTGACGTCGGTCTTACCCTGCCCAACATCACCAGCTTCGGTCTGCACATGACCGACATCGACACCTGTCTGTTCGACGCCGGTTCATCCTGACCGACGCCGGTACCTGTGTTCGCCTGTGAGTGATGACTTTTTACCCATGAGCTCCTTTGAATCAATTCCCATGTCCAAACTGCCTTGCTCAGAAGTATCCAGCACCATCCACTAGTTTTTGTCTGCCATCTCCTCCAAGTACACCAAGGCTTTTCAGTTCTTAAGCCTGTCAAATGTATCCGTCTTTCGCTTAAGAACATGCATCTCCTTCCTGCTCATGTGACCAAGCCTACGAAGCCACGTCTTCGCAACAGAAGAAGAATCAGTAATATAAATAAGTAGATAAAGAGTACCTATTTTCTTACCACCAACTAATTCAAGTGCATCCGATGTGAGAGTTCTTGTGCATCTCTCATCACCCAATATTTTTGAAGAAATTAACCATATCTCCAAACCTGGGACCTGCATGACCTTCATCAACACCTGTGTGTTGGCTGCCTGCAATTTCAGCTTCACTTCCCCTTAGCCAATTCTTTGGCAAGGCTCACCAGCTCCTCTACCTGGGGCTGCATGGAAAGAGGCAACCGAATCTTTTATCCAAGAAACCTCCCAGAGCATCCTGTGCAACAACACCTGCTACATCTGCTTCTTCAATTTCTTCATGTTGATCTGCTACCAACCAACAATAATATTTTACCTGCTCTTTCTTTCCATAGGACCTTAAGAGACCATATGTGCTTTTCAACTCTTCCATTCTTAGCTTACTTTCATCTGCCATTGCTCTACTCCCACTCAATCAGAAACCCCTGAGAGTGACCTGTAATCAAAACACACTACCCAGATCTAAACCAATCTGTTAGTATCCCAACCAAAAGCTCTGATACCACTTGTCAGGATCTTGCTCCACCAAAAGAGCACAATATGATTACCAAACCAAGCAACTTAATATGCAGAAATAAACCAGATTCACCAAGTAACTAGAATTCAGAATAACACATAATATGAGAGACAATACACAACTTGTATTAATACTTTACAGAAAAGAATACAATAAAGAAGATGCCACTTCTTCTCCACCACCTCTTCAGAGGCTCGCCACACCTCAAGTGAACAGTAATTCTCTCCTCAAAGCTCTCCCTCTCAGGTCCCAACACACAACTCAAATACAGAGTTGGTGTTCACCTCCTGTGCTCCACGCACACCACAAGTGCTCCACGCACTCCACAAGTACTCAAGGTACTTCAAGTAGATCTCCCATGAACCTGCAACAACCTGCAATTCAACAGACCATACTTATGGAAGGAACTCCCTTGCCTTCCTCTCTGCTCTATCTGAGTACACACCTGTACTCCAAGTAGATCCTACCTGATTTTGCTCCCTGTTGTGTTGCTGTCCTATCTGATCTTGTACACCTAAAAATCAACCTGGTTCTGCACCCCTGTGAACCTCGACCTTGCACACACATACACCTGCAGATCAATGATCTTACTTACCATGTAGATCTCCTATATAGGCCATGCACCTGTGACCAAGATCCTACACACCTGAAGAATCCTGCTGACTCTCCAAAACCAGCACCCACCTAGGTACTGTTGTGGAACTAGGAGGAACACCCTTGCTCACCTCACACACAAAAGGAGCAAACTTTGCTCAACTCAAACTAGAACACTTTTCCAATACAACCATGAGTCTATTATATAGATCTCATCCAAACAATAATTAGACATCTAATTACAATAATTAGATCCGCAGCTCTCAGTCTAAAAATAGCTCTAATCATGCAAACACTTGGTTCGTTAGCTAACTGCCCGTAATAAGCTCGCAGTCGAACCACACAGGCGACCGACGTCGGTCCCTGTCTGCCTGGAGGTGACCGACGCCGGCCGACCCATGACCGATGTCGGTTGCTTCACTTCACTGTCCTGCCGACGTCGGCTGATCAGACCGACGCCGGTTGCTCTGACGCTCAGCAACCTTCAGCAACCCCTCCAATGGCCTTCTCCGTGTCTGCATCAGTGAAGCTTTTAGCTCCACAACCTAACACCAATATTGATTAGATTCTTATGAATTCAAGGATTGACTAAGGGATGAGGAATGCCTTCATCTGAATCATTTTATCCATCAATTGTTTCAAGAATGCCTTCATCTGAATCATTTTATCCATCAATTGTTTCAACGTGATCTCTATTGGTTTGAAGGCCTAAAATAAAATCTCAACCCTTTATTGTGCTTGTTTGTCCTCCATTTAAAGTTTCAATTATTTTAATCACTTGATCAGGTTGATTTATGTTATGATCAGTAGGAACAATAAAATCTTTAGGATGAACAGAATCTAAAAAAAAAAAAATTCTAAGTCGACGATTAGCACACAAAGTTTCTTCAATCTCAAGTCTAATTCTACGATTATTTTATTGAATATAAATTTGAGTTTTACATGTAAGACTTACGTGAATGTCAATAATTTCTACTTCTAATTTTTTTTAAGTAATTCAATAATATGATATAAATCATAAAGATTATTATACCAAGAAAAATGAGTCAGACTAGAAGTAATATCGACCTAATCTTTAGTGATATCAATTAAGCGTTGAATAATTAGGTGTGGACCTCTAATGGTCATAGACAACATTAAAAAAATTTGACAAAAAAAAATTCTAAAAAATATTTCTCAACAAAATTATCAAATTTGTTGACAATCAAAATTGTCACATCAACCAATCATCCATTTCACCTATCGCTACAGTTAAGGTAGAATCGTACCAATCTAATAGTTAAGGTCTAATAGGTCACAAAGGATCTAAAAGATATGCAAAAAAAATTAAATATTCTAAAAAATAATAAGTACATCAAATATTGATCCATACTTTATTATAATTTTAGAAATTGAATAATCTCTTTGAATATGATGAAGAAAATGGATGTGAATATATAATCAATTCTATATGATAAAGAAGACTTATGATCAAGATAATCTCTTGAAGGAAAGATGTATGTCCCTTATAAATATTTTTGGTTACTCAAATACCTTGGGATCTCCACGTTTCATTCAAAAAATATGAAAAGAAAAAAAGGACAAAGACCTAAAAGATAAGAATAGAATATGGCAATGAATACCAAAGAAAAAATTGAAATAACAATAAACATAATCATACAAGAAACTAAATCTAAAACAACAAATAACTAAACTAGAGCTAAAAACTAACTTAAATCTAAACCTAAATTTAAATCTAAAATAAAAGATTCAACAATCTATTAAAACTAATGCAAAAAAAATTATAACATAAACTAACTCTTATGCTAAAAATTAAAATAAGCCTAAACAAAATTAAGAAAATAAATGAATAACTTAAAGAATAGAACTAAATATTTAAAACTAAAATAAATAAACTATCAAATAAGTATAACTATTTAAGAAAAAGGCTAAGAAATTTAAGAAACGCAATAGTCCAAATTAACAAAAGATTAAAACTAATAATAGAAGTTAATTAATCTAATTAAACTAATTATTAAATTAAACAACAATCAAATAAAATAAACAAAACTAAATAAAATAAAGTTAAAATAAAGATCGTGAGTCTTCGAAAAATAGTCGTCTTAATAAAGATGAAGTAAATTTATTGAAAAATAGTATTTTCAGTATATAAATCTTTGATATAACAACCAATACAATCTGAATGGATCAACATGTCGCATATAACGAAGTATTCATTAATATTTAGATCAATTAGTTCAAATTCTGCTCATATGACTACAAATTTATAATCATAAGATATTAAACTTAATAGCTTTAAGATAATCGATTTATAAATTAAACGATAAAACTTGGATATATTTATACTAATTAAGCATATTACTTAACTGTTAAAGAATATGTCCTTGATCTATCTGCAAAATTTATTTTATCTCAAAAATGTTGCACAAAAAAGAGTATTATGATGAACTTGAAGCAAGTCAAAGTCTTCAAAAATACATATGTATTGTTCCTCTCTTCATATGTCACTTTGATCTTCTTTTATAATCCTCTCTTTAAAACATGGTTGAAGGATAAGTTATAACTAACTTTAATTAGTTATTAGTTAAGTTCTAATTGACTTTAATTAAGTCAATTAAATTTCAATTATAACTTAATATAAGACTTTAAAATAAGTCTTAAGATCAAAATAAATATTAATAGATTAAAGGAGACAGACTTTAATCGGGTGGGGGCCCTTAGACATCACAAATATTTAAATAAATATTTATATAAAAACATTTAAAACAACATAAACAATTTAAATGAAAATTACTACATTTAACATTTATCCATATGCATTATCCACAAGTTCATATATTATACATCAAAAAATATATATTATTTAAAATGTTTTCACCCACTGTCAAATACTAAAATAAGATCTTAAATAGTATTAAAGCATAAATAGTATCTGAAAGTGTCAAAACAATAGAATTAAACATCACTCAACATCTTATTCCTCATCAAAATCTGAAAGCATTTCTATCAACAGATATCTCTTGTCAGTTAAATACTTTGTATAACTCATGGTGGTAGCATAAAAATTAATCAACTTGATAGTGTCTTCATTATCTTTGTCATCCACTTCCAGCTTGACTTTCTTAACCATCCTAGTGATGGTTGGTGACGCTAAGGGACTTATCTCTTGTCTTTTACGGTTAAGTGGCAATGACCTTTCTTCTTCTAGTAAATGATGAAAAAATTAACAAGATTAAATTTTGAACGAGTTTCAACTGGATTAATAGGTTCAGGAGAAAGAATTTTATGGTTAAGAGGCACTAAGACACAAAAATGTAATTTAACAATTTTTTGCAAGTTATTTTTAGGAAAAGGGTCATGATGTTGTGGATAATGACGAGAAATTGAATTATGTTCAGACTGTAGAGTTTTTTGCATATATTAAGTTGAACCACTTGAATTTTCACATCTGTGAGGATGAGTTATCCAATGAGGTCTTCTCATTCTTTGATTTCCTCTAGTGTATAGGATTAAATGGAAAAACATCAAGTACATTCTAAAATTCTTGATCTGAGACATCGAATTGAATGGACATACAAATTCCTCTATTAAAAGCTCTAGGGAAATTCTTACCAAGCCTTCTACTTCCATGATATTAACCTCTAGAAACAAAACTATGAGAATATGAATCTTCTCTATTTCAAGTCTGATCATTTCTCCATACATTACCACGAGAATTATTAGAACGAGGAGGCGTCCCCTTTAACATGTTATGAAAGATGAAACAAATCAAACTCTGATTACTTACAATTCAAATGTTCTCAAATATGTACCAAATCCATATAAAGTTATCACAAATTTCAATAGAATGATTGAAATTTAAAACATCAATTTAACAAATTCTGAATAAATAACATTATCTTGATAAATGATTAAAGGTTTACTCAAAATAAACTAACACTACCCAAAAACTAATTGATATACAAAATTTGCTCAAAAAACACTGATATTTCCCTTTGAAATCGATATCTAGTAATACTGCCAACTTGCTAAAATATAGATATCTATATTTTATCTTGCGAATGATAGTGAATAACAAATCAAATTAAAAGCTCGAAGTTATTCAAATTAAAGAACAAATTACCTCCTCAATCAATTTATAAAAAATAACTAGGTCGAATAATAAATTGTTACAACCCAGAATGTTCCTTGACTTTGTATGAAAATCAAAAATGTTTCGAGCAAGGAAGCTTTCAAAACTTATATGCACAAAAATACAGGCAATCATATAAAATCTTGTATCTATCACCTTGTGATATCAAAACTATTTTTGAATAAAAACTAACTTCTAACTTGAAAACTTAACTCATTCACACAACATGTTTTAATCATATCAATTTTCCATCTAAAATTTTCAATCAGACCAAACAGAAAATGCCATAACTCAAAACCAAGAATCCAAATACTTCGCTGAAACAAATTAACATGCAGCACCCAAATGTCATATTTATTTTTCATAAATATTTTCAAATAGACCAAACAAGAACCTCATAAGTCATTGAAAACTCGAAATTGACAAAAACAAAAAATCAATGAATAGTTCTCATATCAAACTACGATTATCATTTTCAATCGATACAGACAGATAACATACTTATTTCAAAAACCCATCACAAATTGTAACAAATTTCAAGCATGCATTGTCTGTGTGTCATACAAATATATTAATCACAAATAAACTATCATATTAACTAGCGAAAATATTTATCTCATATTCACCAGCCAACAATAAAACTAAAAATTTGTTAAGCATCAGATAACTAAAAACTAAAACAAAACTCATTTATACAACTCTATTTTATCATATTACCCTACTGAAAACCAAATATTACTTGGAAACGAAAATAAACTTGCAATATTCAACCATAATTCCAAGTTTATCAGTGATCAAACAAAAATCCATATCTTTCCCAAGCATTAGATAACCTAGAATTGAGATTCATATATGCTTAACAATCTCATAAAAATCAAAAATACTAATGCATGCATCTTAATTATTTTTAGACAAATAATAATACACAGTCAATGTCTGCATCATTTTCCTAATGAAACTATAACCAACTACATGCTTGAACATCACAAAATTGTCTTTTGCATGATTGTATAATATTCTTCCAAATAATATAAACCATACAAAGACAAACACTGAATGTGATAAGTCTCAAAATCTGACCAATTCTAAAAGTTTTCAAACTTTTTCAAATGTTCTTCTCGATTTCATAATATCACTTCCATCCAAAGCTTGCCAAGAATGACAATCAATCAAATGAAAAATGTCTTTTGTATTGTTTTGAGCTATAATAATTGTCATTGTTATGTGTTTCAAACACATTGGTTACTAAGTTGTCAATTGTCTACTGCCAACCCTATCTAATTCCTTTGACAACTCTGACAAACTTAAACATGACTAATGGTACCGCTATATCCATTACTAAATTCATTTTAACAATGCACGTACATAAGGTTTTAATGTCATAAATTTTATGGGCTCGAAACAAATCTCAACTTGTCCACCATATCTCTAAAACATTAAATCCATGCAACTTTCCATCCAAAATGATGTCTGACCAATGCTTCGAACCCCACAGTCAACACTAGTCACTTAGGTCATAATTGAGTTTCATTCTACCATCCTAAGCCTTATTAATATTGCCACTTAGATCAAATAGCATTCGACCTTGGTCCTTAGGTTTTAATCCACGGATATTTGACCCTTTAATATGCAATGTTGTTAACACAAAATGTTCATAGGTTCAAGTGTTCATATATTAACATCAACCCTTGAGTCTTAGGTTATAAAACCATTAGGTTTAATAATAATTCAAATTGAAACATTGCAAAGATTATGTGCTTAATCAAAATATATATTGCAACTTTAAACATTATTAATATAATGTCAGCATAGATCATTCATATATGACCCTCATGATCATAAATATCATTTTATCAATAAATATGTGCATCAAACCATATTGTTTAGAAATTTGACCATTAGCATTATATTCACAAATCAAACAACTATTTCCTTGCCGATTCCTATACATGCTTAATGTTTTCATTGAATCTATTGAATGCTTTCAAAACCACTTATAATGCAGAATAACAATTTCACTAAACGTAAAAGTCATAATAAATATTCATCATAATATTGCACATTCAAATGATGCAATAAACTAAGACCCTCAATTTAGCATTTTTAGATATTATGACAAAAGTCGTCAATATGATCGAATCAGTTTAAAATGCTTGGTTTTTTAACCAAAAAAAAGGGGTGTTGAAAATTGGCACAACAGTACTTTTTTATTTCTTTAGATAAGTTGCGATTTTTATATTTCAAGTGATTATAATGTTATACTATATCACAAGTATTTTTTTAAATATGTACATAGAGTTGTGAATAGAACCATTGTACATTTCCCACACGTGTTCTTTGAAGGGAATCTTCCCCTATAAATATAAGTTGATTGTAGTCTCACATGTTGTCACTAGAATAATTGTCCTCCAACAAATTAGTGCCTTATAGAGTCAAACCATGCACGTGGTCCTTAGATCATACATGTAGCAACAACAAACTTAGATCCACACAAAGACTACTTAGATCCATGCGATGACTCCATGGATTCACATAACAACTCCTCATATCCATGCAACTTTGTAACCATCATGCGTTCATAATCCTAGATCTACAACTCTACACCCATCTAAAGTAGCAGATGAGATCCAAAAAAATGGAACCAAAATGTTAGGTAACATTAGTTGTGCATAAAATACCCTTAGCCAATGAATATAAAACTACTAAACACTAGTATATCAACTCCAATGAAGAAGCTCACGTGAGGTGCATTGTGGGTAACATGGTGACTTCAATTTGTGAAACAAGATAAACTATGGAGTTTGCATAATCTATTACAAGTATGTCCATTGCATCCATAAAAAACATATTCATATATGTACAACCATAAACTAAAATCTATTGTATTAATTTACATAAACAACACAACACATTGAGCACCATGATAATTCAAAACATTAACAGAGCTCCTTATTCCAACTAACATGGAGATACATCAAAGTGTCCCTTTCCCATGATGGGCAAGGGGGAAGTCAAACACACCAATGCTACCACTTGCCTGCTACTTCTCTATAACCCTATATAAGAATAGATAGGAAC
The DNA here is from genome assembly GCA_037957365.1 of Torreya grandis. NCBI lineage: Eukaryota > Viridiplantae > Streptophyta > Pinopsida > Cupressales > Taxaceae > Torreya > Torreya grandis. The sequence goes on from JARHVA010002667.1 coordinate 45,376, forward strand.
ATCATTCTTTTTCTCACATGTATGAGTTATGTTTTTTAAAGACATAATCTACCTACTTATAATTAATGCCTCACAACTCACAAGTGACCCAATCATTAAATGAGTAATGTGGTCCTAAAGTATAAGTACATCTATGTGCATATGAAGTGTAAAGGCACTTAGGCTTATCTACCCACATGCACATATAAACTCACATATATATCAATGACCCATGAACCATAACATATATCCATGTAACACACTACCCAAGTACTAGTTCATATCACACAATCAATCATTTTACCACACTTAACATATAAACACATTAAGTAAATTTGAAGATGAAGCATAACACAGTCACAATTACTCATACAAAAATCCAACTTTCAATATTATACATCAACATTATAAAGCATACATTCATATCAAATATAATCATAGCCATCAAAAGACGATCTTTAATTATATACATCATACAAAGAAATTACTCATATGAATCAATCGAAGCTTGGCTCCAATCCTTCTCCAATTGCTTTGAATCAACATCTTCAAATTTCTAACATTTCAAAGTGACTTAAATGAGAGCTTGGCACTCCTATTTAGAGCATCATTGGACTCCATGTCCCATATTTTCAAACTATAATTCCATCTATCCATGCTCATCATATTATCTTGTTTTAATAAACATATACATATCAACCTGGGTCGATCCCATGCAATCTGCAGTCTCCTTGCTTGGATGCAGACATTTCCCAACATCTTGTCAATTGTGTTTCTTTTTTTGCTTATTTATCTTTTGTGTTTATTCTCCAAGGTGTGTTTGTTTCAACCCATGCATTGCACAACAATTATCTCATAAAATGTGCATCCTTCCCTTTCATGCATGTTTGCTATTCATTATGCATATTGCAAGTATCTAAGTGATTATATGCATTGCACTCACGCATCATCAGACTTAGACAATCTTTGAATACTTTCCTTATGCACATATCTAGGGTCAACAATAATTAATTAGTCTTTTTATTTTAGAAGTGTATTAGTATTTTGTTACAATTTAGTTAGTAAATAAAAGGTAGCTAGTTATTGGTTATGAGGTGATTGTACATAACTAATTATTTTGTTATAGATAAATATAAGAGCTCCCATTATATGCACATTTAAACCACCATGCACTATTGAACTAATGCTACTGAGCCACATTTTGTTGGAGATAAAATCACTAAGAGGAGGGGGGTGAATCAGTGTCCTTATAAGTTTTTTCTCTCACTTCCATGGATCTTCTAATCATTCATCAAGAAACATCATCATATGAGCAATATTAACTAGTATAGCAACATAGTAATGAGAATATACACATAGCAAGTATGAACACATCATATAAGTGGGAAACCCTCATGGGGAATAAAACCCACTAACCATAGCTTAGATAAATAGTGATATAAATCAATGAACCAAACTTAGTTGAGCACCCACTCAACTTGGAGCACCAACTTGACAGAGTCTTTTAGCAAGCACCCACTTGCAAGGAAGCACCAACTCCCTTAGTGACTCAGCACTAACTCAGCCACATCATAACCAAGCACCCATTCAGACAAGTAGACCTCTACCTTCCATCTTTGTCATTGTTGCAATCTTCAACAAATGATGGTCCTCTTCTTCAGCGCTTCACACACTTTTATTCCTCTCAAAGCTGCCTCTAAATTTCTTCTCTCTACTAGGTCTCTTCAAGACTAATTAGGTCATATGACATTGATCTCTATACTCATATATTTTTTTAAATATTTATGAATGTCTCTCTACACTCCTCTAATGGTCTACGTGACCTCCTTCTATTCCTCTTTGTGTTATTTTATTCGCTTGCACACACACTTCACTAACTCAGACAAATAGGCCTAATTAGTCTTGCTCTTATACATGTCACTTGCTCTCACACACCTTAGTCATCCATGCACACTTGCATACTTGGATTACCCTTAAAATAGGTCATAGAACATGTTTCAAACATGAATCAAACATTACAATAGGTCGGTCATAGCATATAAGACCAAAACCCATTTTAGGCCTGAAAGAGATCTAATCCCATTAGGCCTTCATTAGAGCACGTTACACTGTCTTTCTTTGAATGCTTCCAAACTCCATACATAGTAGGATCAATTCATATATCATTCAAATAAACCTTAGCTAACTTCACTTTAGATCCACAACACCTTTTAGGTCCAACCACCACTTGAACCCCTTATCAAAACACTGTTCACAATAGGCTTGTGCATAAAAAAAAATTGTCTTGAACTGAAGCATAAACACAATTTTGCTAAACAACCATGGCAACAACTCACACATCCATAAACCTCATAATTTCAGGGTCATCACAAACTTCATTATATGCTTCAACTCAAGGTATACAAGCTCAAACTCTTCTCTGCAAGATGTTTACTCTAAACTGCCAACTAGCCTCAAAACACAATCATGGAAACTTGAACTTATGCCATCTGAAAGAACGTACTTAAGAGATTCCAATGCATGAATATGATCTTACATCCTTAGAACAATATCAAAAAAAAAATCACAATATCTAATGGCAACTATTGGTCTTACAGACCAATTTGTTGACCTTCTCTCTCACAGTCTTTACTCAGTGAGACAAGCAATTTTGGCTTCAATGTTTCAACATTTTACACTGACTTCCAAGCTTCTGAAAAGCATGGATAGATCATTCAAGTCCAAAACAATATGATTTGCATTACATACTTCAACTTAGGGAAAAGAGCCTCCAACTCATTACTACAACTTGTTTACCCAGATCTGTCAGTTTACCTTCAAACACAGTCATGGTGATAATGACCTTCAACCCCTGTGTAGACACTTTCAGAAACTTTGATGCATTTGGATGATATTATGAGATCATTATACTAATCTCAAATAGAAGGATAGGATGGTCAAATGACAATATTGGTCTTGCATACCAATCTCACAATCTCATTGTGTACATACCTCACTAAGATAGACAAGTCAACTTGTGAGCAACTTTTTCATCATATTTACTGACCTTCAGGACTTCTATTAATCATGAACATGTCTTACAGGTATTTAACAATGTCTCCATGCACTTGTATTCATCCCTAATCCATGATATCACATCCCTAAACACCTTCTCACTTCTCCCTGAGTTTCTCACTATTTGCAACATTAGACCTGTTAGTGATAGGTTGACTTGTATGACCAATTTAGCACACGTGAGGGCTAGATCCTGTCCAAAAACCACCATGGACACAAACTACAAGTCTAAAACTTTGTCCTCCAATGATTTACATACTTTGACTTGGTCAACTCTATCTGCTACAATTTTTTGAGAAACTAGCACTTTTTTGTAGGGTCTGCTCACACCCTTGACAAACCAATCACCCCTGGAGGTCCCTAAGAGAGTTGACTATAACCACCAATCACTTAACTAGCCATACCAATCCATTATGAGCACTTTAGAGCAACTTATTTCATATCGGATCACTATTAGGGTTCTTTGAGCGTTTAAACCATCTTCCAGACTTAACGATCATTCCTAAAGTTCAGCACCTTATTCCATAAACTAATGCTTAGAACCATGAGCTAAGACCCTTTCCCATCTACCATGAATAGATTTGGTTCTCATGCAAAGGTTACACGTGCCAATGAGCATTTTAAAATCCTCGAGTTGAGAACCCTTCATTATGTGCACACAAGAGACCTCAAAACATTTTTTCTTGCCTTAACCTTCAAATTTTGCCCTGAAACTTAGTCAACATACTTAAAACAACATGACACACTTTTTTCAATGCTCACATACTCACACTTGCCTTGGAAACTGATCTTGATAACCCATCTGGCCACCATTTCTTTCTTTGCTCTCTAGGCCTTGACCTGCAAGTCACATTAAGCCTTGAAACTGACCTTCTAACCACTGTCCAAGTTGTCAATACCTCATATACATGGCATACCTCTTACCATTCCCGACCACTGCCATACATTCTTCATATGCCTTGACAATATCTCATGACACCCCATTAGGTCAGGTAGGGTTTAGAACTAGTCTAGTTGCATGCTAGGTCTGTAGGTCCGACCCTTGTAGGATCACTCTGAGACTCTCATGAGTGTTCCAATGCCTCATATGCATGCTCAAAACAACCTCATACAACCTCTTATGTCTTTGTGCATCCATATCACCAAGGCCACCAAGTTGATATCTTCTCACAAGGTCTCTTCATGCAATGACTAGTGTAATGACTAGGCTTCTCAAACATTTGAAGCTTGACAACTGACCTTGAAACATTCCTTGATGCTTCTACACCTTGTTCACATGCCTTTCATGCTTCTTAGACAATATCATACCTCTGCACATACCTTCTCACAAGGTCTAGACAAGGCTTTACAAAACACCTTGACGCCTTGACCTATTCCTTCCACGTCATGACCTTTAGACAACATCAACCAAGCAAATATGAGACACTTGGACCTGTACCTTTCTCTTTCATGGCAGTCACTACATACCTTCAATGCTCATTAGTTTTTCACAACATACAATGCCAATTGGCCTTGCTCATCTAGACACCAATGTTAAAACAACTACTTGACATCAACCTCATTCATCATGATTACATTCTCTTTCATAGAAACTACTTATCACATCAGACATCAATGATAACAATGACAACACTATGCCAACATACTTTGACATTAATGACATCAATGACAATTCTATGCCAACACATTTTTTAATCAAATACTTCACTAAATATCAATAAAAGAAGGATGATGAATGATATGAATATTTTTATGGCATTCAAGTTGTGTCATTCATGTTGATATTTTGTAGATTCTCTATGCTACTTCTGTGAGATTTTATGTTTGATACTATGGCTGGTTTGTAATACCCACTTCACCTTAGTTCTCTATAATATTTTGGGTGGACTTCTTTGTTTCATATCGAATATTGCATAAGAACCCTATTGTTATTCCTTCAATCATGGTTTTTTGTTTCTTTACAGAAGTTTCAAATTTTCGATTTCAAGTGTTTATAGTGTTATACTCTATCATGAATCTTTTTGTAAATATGTACATAGAGTTTTTAGTATCCTCATTGTACATTTCTCATAAGTGTTCTTTGAAGTGGATCCTCCCCTATAAATACAAGGGAGATTGTAGGTTTGCACACTGCCCTAGCAAAATTGTCCTCTAGCAAATCTACCTCATACATTCAAACCGTGTGTGGGATACTTAGATCCATACATGTAGCAACAACAAACTCAAATCCATGCAAAGACTCCTCATATCCATGCAATGACTCCTCAAATCCACACGACTCCTTGGATCCATGCAACAGAATCCCAAATCTATAACTCCACACCTGTCTAAAGCAATAGTATCATGATGCCTTTATGTTAGATAAAATTAGTTGTGCATAAAAGACCTTTAGCCAACAAATATAAAACTACCAAACACCAAAATATCAAATCCAATGAATAAGCTCCCCTGAATGGCAATATGGGCTACATGGCGACCTCAATCTATGAAACAAGAAAAATAGGGAGATTGCATAAGCCATCACAAGTACATCCACTGCATCCATAAACAACATATCCATATTTGTGCAGCCATAAACTATCTATTGTGTGTATGAACATAAACAACATAACATATTGAACACCATGGTTGTGCAAAACACTAATGGAGCTCCTTATTTCAACTAACATGAAAATACATCAAAGCCTCCCTTTACACCAAAACCTCCTTATTCCAACTAACATATACACGAGTTTGTCTAATGGTGAAGAAATTGTGCTCTTGAAAGGAAGGTCACAAGTACAAATCATGCATAGGGGTAAGGTATGGGTGCCTTGTATTTACATCACAATTAGGTGCCTCTTGCATGATGGGAGTGCGAGCTGGTCTCATAAGTTGTCAACGCCCTTCTAGACCATCAACAAGTTGCCTAGCATCGTGGACCTTAAAAAGGACTTTCTTTTTTTTCCCCATGGTGGGCAATGGGGTAGCGAAACACGCCAATGCTACCTCCTGCCTACTATTGATCTCCAACCCTATAGAATAATATAAGGGAACGTCATTCTTTTTCTCATGTGTGAGAGGTATGTTTATTTAGACACATAACCTACCTACTTACAATGAATGCCTCGCAACTAACTCACACATGCCCCAATCATTAAATCAATAACATGGTCCCAAAGTACAAGTACACCTATATGCACATGACATGTAAACCCACCTAAGCTTATCTACATACATGTACACATATAATCCCACATATATATCAATGACCCATGAACCATAACATATATCTATGTAACATGCTACTTTACGTACATGGGCCATATCATAAAATGGGTCTAATGTCCCTTTTATAGTAACACAAAAAGATGTGCCATATATCCTACAAACTTTGCCCCTATTCCCAATTACCAATGTAATATGTCCAAATGGCACATGTGCACTCATACCATGTTGCTCCTCCATTTTGACAACATGCTCTCTTCCCCTTTGGGTTGGCCTCTAAAACTTCTACAAGCAAAGTATCGCTTATACTTGGTGGAAGTGTGGTTGTCATGTATCTCATGTCCTTTAGATACATGATCCTCATCAAAATTGTTTACCATCCCATCCTAGCTACTCTAGTCAAGAGCATCTCCTCCATATATTGTGGGTGAGAATTACGAACGTTTTTTAGCAAGTAATCGAAGAACAATTAGTTCATATATCATGGTCTTGTCTCTGAAATAAGTTGTGATACTTTGGGGCTCAAAAGATGCAAAGTAAAAGTTGGTAATGATGGCATCCACACATACCCACAAGTGAATTAGTATATAATGAACTACCAATAAATTAAATCAAAGGTAACTCTTGAGAGTACCACATACTTAGCCTCTAGCTCCTAGTGCTCCTAGTTCTATGTGACTAAACATCCCTTTCATCTGTCGAGACATTGATCATCATCATTTTCCTCGCCATCATACACATCATCATCATCCTCTCCATCAACTTGATCCTCCCTTGATTCATCACCCTCGTGTTCTATTTGCAGAGACATTCCTCCCTCCAAATCATCACCTCTTCTTCAACCTGATAAAGCCTTGTGTCCTCCTCGATCCCTGGTCTCTTTTCCTCTAGGCCCTTCTTCATGTAGGCGAGCTTCTCTTGCATCTTATTGTTCGCCTCTATAACACAATCATCTCCTCTAATATCTTTTGGATCTTTTTCTTTGACTTGCTTTCTCATGGAGGCCTTTCCTTTTGATACATAGGAAATGTTGGTACTCTATCCCTATAAATTTTTAACTAAACATAGTCAAAAACTCTAGGTGCCTATGTGCTAGATAGAAAGTAATAGTATCCTTCTTGATTTCCGTTTCTACCTCTTGTGCTCTATCATGATATAGTGTAAACACGTGCAATGACACGTAGAATTCTTTCGAACATATCATTAATGCCTCCATCTTCATCAAGGGAAACTCACACCAAGTTAATATTTATTCCTTGTAATCTTTGCATGCATGCATATATATAGGATGAGCTAGATAGAAAGATTATAACTCCATGGCTCTCCTACCCATCGACAATATATTATGTCTTGGATGACTTAAGCTTCTATGATCTTCATGTACATGATCTTGATCCCTCTGCAACCTTGGATTGATGCTTTACTAACATTCTCCTCCAAATATTTCTCTAAAAAATCGTTTACAATTTGATGCTTCTTCCCAATCATTGGAATAACCAACTTCTCTACCTTGTTCTCCATTTGGTAAGACCTAATGTGCATACAAACTCATCTATATCATATGAGATGTAGATAACCATGTCCTCCTTCACTATGGAATTTCTTGTATGTCAAGGGTATACTTCCTACTTGTCCAATGCCTTCATGCATTGCTTGTCATAACCCTAGCTCGTGTATAATAGTTGGAAGCAAATGTGAAGCTTATGTGATCTCCCACATGCCAACTCCCAACTAGCACCCAGGTATGATATTTGCATCTGAATCAAAATCTTCAAATGTGAGGCCACTAATCTCCATCTCTTGTATGTCGGAAAAGCTATCATCCAAGTCCTAACCTAATGTTTGGAGCCCAAGGGTTCTATAAGGTAAAGGAGTCCCTCCAAACAAACCACCATAAATTAATCAATTTTAGATAGAACTCAACCCTAGTTGAATTTGAAATGTGCAATTTGTGGAAAGCACAAACGACTCCTCTATGCATTGGTTCATTGCACTTAGGCATGCATCCAAACTCCCTTAGTGTGATAATTCTCTCTATCAAATCAAACTCATCTTCAAACTCTCTTCATTAATTTCTATGTTACTCTGTTTAAAGGACTTCATCAAACCACTCATGCAATACACTCATGGTTTTTTTTGTAGAACTTGTATACAAACTCCCTTGGCTTTTCAACCAAAAAAAATAACTTGGCTCCTCATTGAACACTCTACATTCAAGCTAGTTATCTCGGTATTTTGATAAACAATATGCATCCAAATAATTTATATTTGGAATCTTTCGTCCTTGGCATTCAAGCTTCTCTCTCCCCCCTCGATATCGGCTTTGCCTTTTTCATCAATTGATTCAAAATGGCCTCTTCTTATACATTTAATTGACTTTCTAATTTCAATGATGTCATGCTTGCCAATTCACTCATGCAAAGTGTCACATCTTCAGTGGTAAAAATATTCAGTCTCAAATCAGTCGTGTATGAAATGACCTTTAGCGGATAACTTCCCTTTGACGAACAATCTTATTTGTGAACTTCTCATGCTCGATGACTCTGTCGTGCCCTGCCCGATGACCTTTTTGACAGACAAGAATGCCTTTAAGAGAGATGGTGTTTCCATAGTCCATAAAGATTTCTGGGTAAACCGTGTAAATTATTTTTAAATCAATAACAATACCTTGTTGACAAACCCTATTTGGTCCTGGATGACTTTGGCTCAAAGCACAATGCCACTAGAGGACCTTCACTCCTTGAATGGGCGAGCTTGTTGGCTTGTACGACCTCAACTAGACAACCCTTCTAAGGTGGACAATTTAGACGAAGCAGCGCTTGTCCTAGGATGGGGTGGCCTTGTTTCCAGATGGATCAGGGGATCCAGACAGGCCTCCTTGAGGCTCGTAGGAACCTCCTCTACTTAAGACAAACCTTGCAAAGGCTTCCGGATTGCTTTTTTTATTTCTTTACCCCAACGTGATTTTTGGACACTAGGCAGTTGCTTCTTTGCCTCCCAACATGTGTTTTATCTCTGAATTGAGCAATGTGTCACTTACTGGTATCAAGCCGTGACAGCAATTTTCTCGATTTTCAAACTGCAATTCTGCTTCATGCAATCACCATTTTCTTAAAGAGGAGACGAGATGTAATGTCTCGACATTACATAAACTTGTGGAAATTTATAATGTTAAATCATCACACAAAATCAATTTGCCATCATATACAATTTACCACAAGATCAATTTTATCATATATATTGGCTGATCAGACTACAAATGGCAAGTGTTGCAATGTGATGAAAGAGCTCATTTATGACAAAAATATAGAGTTAAATATTTCTTCCTCAAATGGAGAGATTGGCATAACAGCTAGACCAATCTTTCATCTAAAGAAATTGAAATAATTAGAACCTTCATAATTTTCAAAGTTTACAACTTTACGTCTTCGTAGTAAGCAGAACATTGATCTATTATACGTAGGATAATCAGGAGGTTTGTATCTACTGGGTTAGAAGGGATGCCAAGCCCAGTCCAATTTTCTCTTTTGCCTGCTTGTCAAGCGGATCTTCTCCAATGTAGAGGTCAAACAAAGCCTGACATAACAGCTTGCTCTGAATGCTACCAATCTCTTTGTCGTCAACTGCAAGGGAATAATCAAAAATTAGATTCTGCTATTCCAAATCTTGTCTACAATATTGCAGAAAATAGAAGAAAACACAACAATGAATAAGTTGAAGGATCAAATGCAATCTGCCCAGAACTGAAATGTCAAAAGAACATTCCACGCAGTGCCTGTCTTTCAAAATGCCACAAGTAAAACAACAAACCTATATTCATAGTTTACCAAAACCGAATTGTGTTCTTTCTGAGAGAGCTATTAGAGGAAAAAGCTAGTTCTTTCAAGAAAATGGAATACTTTATGCGCATCTTGCAATCTACAAAAAGAAGCATATGTGCCATGAATTATGAAACAAATTCTTAGCTATATACGGTACCCTAGTGAACTCAGAACTAAAATTTGTACAAGGATTTATAAAACTCGCATTTATATAAGCAGCCCAAAAGCAATGCTTCAAGAGTATAACCACAGAACTTTCTGCAGGTTTGATGGCAGAACCTTGTCGATCCAAAGCCTCATGGTAACATGTGCGCAGAGAAAACATGAATTACAAGTGCGTTTTCATTTCCAACCCACATAAGTCCATTATTCAGTTTTCATTATTATTTCTCATCTCCATGTTAATCTTCTGACTGAGAATGATAATGGCTCACTAAAATAATGCAGGAACGGAGCATTTATCACTTACTTTTTGTCTGGAGGATGTGACCAGGAAGCCTAGAAATGTCTATTTTTGTGCCACATGGAAGCTTGTAATCATCCTTAAATTGAGAAGTGAATCTGCACACAAAAGAACATGTTCGCATTGGCATGTAAATAAGTCATGGCATGTGCAACACAGGAAACTGCATTGTAAATGTGCAAGGGAAGAGGACAAACTCCAAAAGCTGGTAAGTCAAGCTCAAATATCAAAAAGGCTACAAGTTGTAAGAGTGCATACATTCTTTTCCTTCAACAAAAAACTGATTTATCTACAATTCTCATTAAAAAAGCATGTGAAATGAGATAAATCTGGAGCAAGTGCCTCGTTCAGATTAGCCTAAACAATGAATGTGTGAATCTCGGGAGAAAAACAAATGTAAGGATCTCTATATGTTAAAATGCTGCCTTGACTTGACATCGGCAGAATAGATTTATACATCGCTGTTTTAGGTGGACCATATCTGTAAACTAAAAATATTCATACTAGACTGTTCCCTAAACTCTCTCTACTATAAGTAGAATCTAGATACTGAATCATTTTCCCATGTTTTAACATGACCCATTCACTATTTTGTTTAGCAAACAAGCATTTATTGACACTATTAAAATAAAAGAAATAACCTCTGCAATAATTCCTTATTCTGGGTTCCACTGAATTTCTGCAGCCGGCTCCCAATAGATTCTTCAAAGGCACTACGCACTGAACCAATACTTAATTTCCTATAAACAATCTCCAGCCTTACTGTCAAACCCAGATCGTTTCCAATCACATCATCATAAAAAAAATTATTTTCCTTCAGTTCTGTTGCTGATCGCTTTCCATACTTGTCAAGCAACTTTTCCTTCAGGCTCTGCTCATCTGCGTACAATCCTGCAGATTAAATGGCACAGCTTCTATTAGGTCAAACAAAAAGAGTTGATCTGAGGATTTGCTTCTGTATATATCGAGATGGCCCTAATCGGGCAGTAACTTGGAATTCAAATTCTTTGCCTAAAGTGCCTAAGTGATTATACAATTAAACGTTAACACTCATTGAAAACAGGGCTAATCTAACGCTTCAATACACATCAGCCAACTAGTCAGCTATTTCAAATTTAGAACACACAATGTTTTTAGCATAAACAGAGGAGGTGTGTCCAAATATAGCCATAATCCTATCTTTTCATTAACAGAGTATTGACACACAATGCTTTTAGCAGAAACAGAGGAGTTGTGTCCAAATATTGCCATAATCCTTTTTTTTCATTAACAGAGTATTGCTCTTTGGGGTGATAAATTGATGTCTACCCATTATTTCCTTTGCAGAATTGATTTGCACTAGTTTCCCTCACAAATTACGAATACCACTTGCAGAATTTGTGAAAACACTATAGATTGATTTTAGTTTCCTGTGTTTTTTGTAGGCTAGGTAATGATTTTTTTTACTAGAGTAAAAGAAAAAATATGTACAATGACATAAACATATCCAGCTGTGTCATCTGAGGCTGTGGCCAGTTGGGCTTGGTTGGAGCTGATTTATGTGATGCGGTTGCAGTTGGTTCTCCACCAGTTGACAGGTGTATCAGTATGATTGTAAGGGGACTGGGACCCCACTTGTGTCCCAGATGGCTGCAGGGCCTACCCAAAACCCACGATTATCTAATAAAGAAAAAACACATCCAGCTGCCATCTAACTTCATTTTCTTTTGACAGGCCACACAGGATGGCCCCAACTGATCAGAAAACCCCACATACAGCAGCAGAACATATTACATCTTTAAAAACCATCCTTCCATGATCTACCCACTAAATCCATAACCAGGGTGTTAACGGCCCCCCACAACAGGAAAACCCAAAACTAAGTAAGGAAAACAAATCTCTAAAACAATTAAATGCCCAATAGATACCACCGCACAGATGAAAAAACAGCAGGACATGAATCAGAGCAGAGGGCCACAATTGGCACAGCACCATCCCATGAAGTTGTACAACATTTTGCAGCACACATCCAAGTGAGTTTCCAGTTGCTGGAGGCGATGAGCAACAGCGGTTGTGTGGATGTCAACCAGAGACACCACCCTGTGCACATCAGCCTCTAAAATCTCCAGGTGCCACACAATGACGTGTTGCAAGTTTGGGCCATTCACGAATCCCTCTTCCCCAGCAATAATGGCATCCACAGCTCAAATTTGGTGAACTGGACTCCACGGCAACTGATAATCTGAGTGTATTCAATCCTCCACAGATGGAAGTTGACAAGGATTGGTGTTTAGAGGGCGATTTTAGTTACCTATTTTATTCTTAGTCCCATTCCACAAATAATGGAATAACCTTCCTTCGCCTCACTATGCCTGAGTAAAGTATAACCTATGGATTGTAAGTTTAGATCTGATGTCGGCCCGCAATTTCAACAAAGTATAAAAGTACACATCCAAATTTGTTCGTACTCAGAGTGCGAAAAAGGCACACGCCTTTTGGAAGAATAATGCAGTAAGGCACAGCACGCAAGAAACAAGTAGATCAGAAGAGATCTCAATTTTGATGAAGTCCAACAAAGCGCCATCAGGGTCAACAGTGTGCAAGGAAGCAGTTGCGCAGATGAACCAAGAAACCTATGAGTGCTTGGATCGGAAGGACCTACCAAGTCTTAGCATGCGTCAATGACGGCAATTTGGTCTCCGTGAAACACAAAGCAAGGAGGTTGTGCTAACCACAGAGTACAAATTGAGAAGCATCAATCTAGGGAGCTGGTAGGATGAACAAGCCTTCGGACAAATTGAAATTAAGGCAAGTTATTACACGAACAGGTCTTGAGCAGATCTAGCAAAACATGGCACAAAGATAGGATTTTGTTAGTCGAAGTTGTTTATTGTAAAGCAATCATAACTACCATATTTATGAGAATTTCATGGGACATATTTATTGTTTGTAACCGTAAGGTGGTGGCTTATACGTATAAAAGCCCACCTTTCCTCTTAGTTTAGGTGGTTGACGGAATTGTTGTTGATGCTAGCATTGTTGTTGATTTGGTCATCTGAAAAATTCATGTAATACTGAATAGTAATGTAAAAAGCCAAGGCTTTCATTAAGATTTATATGTTTATCCAAGTTTGATTACTGAATCTATGAAGTTTATGATAGTGATCATCTATTTAATCCTTGCATAACTTTTAATGATGTTTAAGAAGTAGAAGTGTTGGTTTGTGCCCATGTTGTTCTAGAAGGTAAACAAGGTTAAATTGTCTGTCATCTTTTGCGACTAAGCGAAACATGCCCCAGTAGTCTCTCTCTGCGCCTCAAGTGAGCGCACAAGTCTTCTTGCATCATATATCGGCGCAGAGAGCATCATTTGTTAGGGTAAGTGATTGGCACAAACACAGTGGCTGGTGCATAGGAAAATACCCAGCATTTTGATTCCATTGCTGAGATGCTGTTGAACCAGTTGTAAATGATAATGTTCGGAGATGATTCATCAGATTTCCTTGGAAAACATTGAGAGGTGGCTAACATTGAGAAGTGGCTAGAGGAGCTAAAGTACACCTTTGCGAGCAATCATCCCAGCTTGGGGAAGCTAACTCCTAGGAAATGGGTGGAGAAGTATTTGTAAAATTCTATATACGAAGTGTTTTTCTGTGAGTTACATGGGCATCTGAACACATGGCTGTCTGCGTATGTTATGGTCGGGAGTAGAAACTTTGGTATAAAATATTCCTGGACAAAAGCATGGATCGAACATTTACAATGCACCGACAAAGTCTAGACCAAAGTTGTTTACGTGTGGTGTAGAGGCGCACTGAATAGTTACCTCTTGGAGTTTGTAGTTTCTACATATTCTTTCTCAAAAAAAGCAGAGTATCACTTCTTGAGTGAGCTTAGAGGGTCTTATATAGCACAGCTACCCCTGGAAATTAAGAAGCTTATAGTAGATTGTGGCATTGAGAACCTACCTATGGAGGACTGAAACTCTCCCGCACCTGGGCTAGGTGGACAGTAGGAGAAGGGTGGGTAAGGTTCACATGATGCATTTGTGAAGGGTGGAGAACCGAAAGAACTTCAACATGGAGAGTCCAGATGCTCGTGAACTTAGGCAGCACAGATATGATGGTGGTCAGCAAAAAGTGATTGCCGCCATGGACCCTAGGAAGAGGGAGAGTTAACTCAGAGATATGCCGCAAGGACTCGCGCAAAACAGTAAGGGCATGAGGATGAATCTTGTGCTGAGGAGACACATTCCAATGAGGAAGAGACTAGCGTCGTTGAGCAGGATGACATTATGGAGAAGCTAGCTGAAGTTACTTGCAACCCTATGAGCATGTAGAACCGCACCACTGTTAAGGAAGGGCCCACCCAATATCTACCTGAAGCCCCAACTAATGCATTTCTTAGTCAGACGGAAGAAAGCAAAGGAAATCATGTAGATTTGTTTCAGATAGCGAAGTTTATGAGATAAGAGGCAGCGAAAAGTATTTTACAGTAAATGATACCCTATAAACCATTAGGGCCAATAGCAACACCAACAGCAAAATCTAAGAGAGCAGTCATGTTGTGCATGCCACCAACCGAGGGTGGTAATCGAACCACGCAACGTAGTAGTAACACATCAGGAGAGACAATGGCTATGGGCGCAGCGGCAGCTAATCCAGGTAACACTCCAACCACGACGCAACCCAATGTTGGGGCTGGCATAAATGCACCCCCCCCAAGTGGAAATGTTGGTGGCATCGGCAAAAGCAACCCTAGAGGCAGTGATAGTTCAAGTGCTTAAGCCACATGTAGCACGCCTATCATGCAAGTGCCTAACCTGTAGCATTTCATTTATGAAATGTCTCTTAAGTTTACCAGAGTATCAAGGAGTGGAGAATGATGTTGGGCATGTCCACAAATGTGAACATATGGCATGCCAAGGGTGTCACCATGCTAGAGCAAAAAGCGATCCAATTCACAACTATACTGCTAGATCGCGCACATACACGGTACCGCAAGTTTGATACATAACAAGCTATTGTCGATTATGACCTTCTCAAGAAAGTGTTCTTAAAGGAGTTTGATATTCCTGAAATCGAGCAACAGAGCATTTCAGCGCTCAAGGAAATCAAACAAGATCTTACCAAAAGTGTTCGCACTGATGATGCAAGGTTCAAAACCTTGATCTCCAAGCTCTCTTATGAGATCCATCCTCTCTAGCACACACAATGGCTTTTTTGGGGGTTGCCTTTACCATTCAAGGGCGCGCACTATCCATGAAGACTTTTTTACCAAGCCACGAGAGGGTCTAGAAACAGCCCTGAGAGCTGAAGCAATTGGCAGCATATACATGGGGATCATGGCCCTTATGGAGGTGCAAATTGCCACAATTGCCTCTCAACTTCAGAAGTTGACTACTAACAGCACGCACAACACTCGCAGAGGCTTGTGGTGTATTTATTGCAAATTTGAGGGTCATAACAAGAATAATTGTTCAAGGCCCAATGTTAGAGCGCTACTTAAATCATGTGAAATTTGCCATGAGGACCATGATGTGCCTTCAATGGCTTGTGGTGTACGTGCTGCAAGGTTGAGTATCATAACAAGAATAGTTGTCCACAACGCAAAGTTAGAGCGCTACTTACAGCATTTGAAATTTGCCATGAGGACCACAATGGGCATTCTTTCCCATTCCTGCAAAGGGTGACAGAGGCAAGAGTCTCCTTATATTGTAAAATATGTGAATCATTTACCCATAACACTAAAGATTGTTGGGTAATCAATGAAATCCATGAAGTGAGAGGGCGAGGGACATAACAAGCAACTACGTCACCTACAAACCAAGGGCAAGGCAAAATATGATGGTGAGCACTCCTACAGAAGAAGAGGTGGTAGACGAGGTGGAGGACGATTTCCCCTATGAACTTGCTACAAGTGTGGCTTGCCAGAACACTACCAAAGGGATTGCACCAAGTTCCACTCTTGCAGATAATGCCGAAGGGAGCGTAAAATTGAGGAATGCCCTAACCTCTATGCAAAACTTACTCAAAAAAAAAAATCAAAAAAGGGCGCAAGGATGATCCAAATAGTATGACCAGGTGATCAATGGATACCTAAAGTAGGAGGGCGCAAACTACCCCAAGGTCCAAAGGTCAATATCACAATGTGAAGCAATGCCACAAATCAACCACAAGCAACGGAAGCACCAAAGGCGAAATTCCATCATGCGCAGGCCTCCTTGGTCGTCGATTATCCTAATGGACTTAACCAAAATTTGATATTGCAAGAGGTAATGGATGTGATACGAAATCTGCAAGGTGAGCTCCAGCATGCATCGGACATGGAAGCCAAGGCGGGAGGATCTCCAGAAGGGGGTTAGTGCAAAAGAGGTTGATTCCCTCTTTGAAATATTTACCCTTTTGTGCTCATAAGGAGTTGTCTAGCTTCTCAAGAGTTAGTTAATGCAGAACATTGAAAGCACAGTCGAAGAACAACCAACAAGGGGGCATGAGGTCAAAACCACAAAGAACACCGATTAAAATCAAGAATTGTTAATTGATGCCACTATTGACGAGTGGGCCATATGTGATATTCTAATCGATATTGGAGAAGAGGTGAACATTCTCACCAAGGAGGGGCATTGCGTAAGATTGAGAGTCCAGTGTTGAAACCTTCTCCTCATGTTCCATTCATGGCTAACAAGACCCACGCACAGCCCCTAGGGATTTTGAAGAATGTCTCTGCCAACATTATGGACGTGAAATTCAGCACCAACTTTGAAATGATTAAGTTGACTAAAGCAGATAATTGCCCTGCCTTGCTTGGTAGACCTTGGTGTTATACCAACAATGCTAGTACGTGCTTTAAAAAGCGCTACATGGGCTTCGAGAATGGAGAGCAATGTGTGGTTATACACTTGGATAACAATCACAGGCCCACATATGTAGAAAACATGGACATGGATGAGGAAGTCAACCACATATACATCATTGTGCAAGGGGTGCAACATTTGGACCCCCACAATGATGGAGTCCTCAATTGGGACGATGTGAACTCTATCTCCGACACCACTAGTGTTGCCTACAATCGTTGGGTCCAAGAATCTTACGAGGTGACCATGTGAAGTGCAGCACGGTAAACACAGAACCCAAGTAGTCTAGTGGGTACGAAGGTTTAAAGGACACTAAGGTAAAAGCTAGCCATGCCCCAAGCACAAAACCCTGGGTACCATGTAGCGAGCCAAAAATGAAAAGGGTGTTTCTGTAGACATCCAATTCCTATCACTATTGTGCTGAATTTATTAATCTAAGCAAATATTCTGCAACAACGCACAATCTAGGCCAAAATCACTAAAATGCGCTAAATGGTTCAAACTTTCATGTACAAGTGCCGATTTAGGCTAATGTATCCCTGAATGGGGCAATACATTTTATGTGATTATTATCTTTTCTTAAACACTTTGAGTCAAATTGCAACCACGCAAAATGATGCTCTAGACCACTGAATTCTTCTAATTCGGAAGCACACATCACATACATGTGTTATTCCGCGTCCACAATGTTCTAATTGGGGTATCGATCCGTATGCAACTAACACTTTCTTCTAATTATACTTCAATCAAATTACAACTCAATATATTGACATATCAACTAGTTTGATTAAATGAACAACCAATTTCCAAAAAATTGCAAAAAATCAATTAAACTCAAACAAATTAAACCAAATTAAGAGCTTAAGTGAAAAATCTATGGAAGTTATTAAAAATCTATTAATTGAAAATTCATTCTTCAATTTTGCATCACCCTGTTGCATCATCAATGGGGTGGCATCCACAAGACATTAATGGAACAAATATTTGGTTTAAGCCCTCCCATGCCTCATTAATGCCCCATTCCTCTAAATATTAATGGAGATATTTATAGCTTATCCCTCCAAAATTGAATTGATTCATGACCACACATCTTGATCTCAAAATGGACGGTCATGATTGATAATGATCATTTCCAAAAAATTATAAATAAGAGAGCCAAGACCACCATTTTTAAGCTTCATTCATGCAAACTTATTATGCAGAAATTGCAATAGGAAAGCTTCAACTATTTGCACATATTGATCAAATTCATGAGCCTAAGCCATTTGTGCATTGAGAGATGATGGAGAAGCTTGCTACTCATCATTGACAAAGACTTGGAGCACCAAATCCGGAAAAAATCACATTTCTTGACTACTCTTGGGAAGGTTTGATGGTAGTATTCCTTTTTTCAATAGCTCTTAGAATTCATTTGCAAAACCACATGAGGGAGTAGACTTAGTATGTTGTGTCATTTATGCTTATTTGGGTTTTAATCTACTAATGCATAGACTAACTTGCTTTGTAATCTTACTCTACATTTTGGCACGTCCGGTGGGACCATGCATCCCATACAAGCAAAGAGACTAATATGCAACTCTTAGATCTAACCAATGCTTAAAAGTCTTTAAAATTCAAGTTTTATATTCATTTTTCACGTATTTTTAGGGTTTTAAGCGACAGTTTACACAGAGATCAACATCGATTCTCTAAGACCGACGTCGATCCCCTTTGAACCAGCATCGATTCCTATGCGAAGATTAGATCACGACGTAAAACATGATTAAATGGGTTTTTCTTGAGGTTTTATAGTTCTTATTCTATGTTTTAAAACTTGCATGCTCTTTGTTTGACTGTTTTCCTGCAGGATTCATAGAGCTTTTTGTTTTTCATGTTTGTTTGCTAACAAGTTTTTTTGTGAAAACTATGTTTTGTTTTCCTATGTTTTTTCAGGTACCGACGTCGATTCAAGTCGACCGGCATCGACCCTCTATGAACCGATCGACACCAATTTCTGTGAACTGACATCGATCCTTGCATGGACCGACGTCGATATCTGAGACAAAAAACCAAAGACAGAGAGCTTATTTTGAAATCTTGTTTTCTCATTTATCTTTGGGCTTCTAAGCAAGCATAAACTCTCTAAAAATTGTAGAACCTAAGCTAGAAAAAGGCAAAAGCTTGGAAGTGGTTAAGCCTTGAACATTTTGTTTGGTGCCTAAAAAGAACTTAGTTGTTTTTATGCTTAATTGTTTGTGAAAGTTTTTTCAAGTTTTGCAACTAAGGCCAAAGGGCCATATTTCATAAACATCTCGCTTTGATGCAATAAAATAAACGCTCACACTTAGATACATACTCTTAAGAGTGTTTGTTTTATGCTTGTTATTTCAAAGTTGTTTATTTTTGCAAAATGATTGATGCGTGTATACTCTCCCTCCGTCCCCTTTAGGGAACTCGGGTGACCAAAAACACTCTTTCTTTGCCTTGGTTGCTTTTAGTCCAAAAAGCATGAAAAGAACGTCATTAAGTCCCTCTCCAAATCCGTGTAAGTTGAGTGATCCAAATGCGACCCTAAAGTCTTTTCACTTGTCTTTTATTTATGCACTTTGGCTTGTGAACGGGATTTCATCACCTTCTCATGGGTTCTGTAGGAAAGCATTGACTCGAGAATTCATCTCTCGACATTGTTTCAACCCCACTACACGATGAGATATATAAATCGAGGGCAACGATTGGCACACTTGTTTTGAGCATTTAAAACAAGCTCCGTTAGTGGTACTCCAACTTGGACTATAGGGGCAATTTGGACATCACACTACACCGAGCAAGTGACGAATATAGTGGTTGTGAAAAGGACAAGACCTTTTCACAACAAGCCGATTAACGCATATTCAATTGACGTGAAGCATCTCTAGTGTTAGCCATACTTTGGACTATCTACACGTGCAAAAATTTAGTTTTCGAACCCCACTTACTACGGACATATTGTTAATGCAGAACGAATAGCCCTAAGTTCCATGTTGTCATACATCTTGAAAGAAGGGAGGTGTAAAAACCCTACTTATTCATGCGTTTTTATTTTTCGATTAACACTTAAAATCCTCTCAAGAGCACGTATATAGATGGAATTCGACAGTAGCATGCAACCTTGTCAGTTTTAGATCTTTGGACGTTACTATTGAAAATAAGTTTATTAGGCCAGAGCCAAAAGCTCAAACACAGAATTTAATCGGTCTCAATAACATAATTTTATTAATCGAAAACATTACAATATATAATAGTTGAATAACCATTTAGTCTAAAATAGTTAGTTGTTCAAACAACTTAACTATTAAAAACTAACATATTCCTACAATTTTTCCTCTCAATATTGCTATGTGATTTGTATTAACAAATCACTATTATTAATTTCACACTAATATAAGTTCACGCTATAATTTACCTCAACATACCCTCCTGTAGTGTGAACTTACAAACGTTGGTTTCAACCGATAATGCGTCATTACATTAAATGAAACTTTTACATTGAAGGAGATATTTTATACAAACTTCATTTAAGAAATGCCTCTCAAGGCTTATTTGAAGACTCATGACAATGATACTAAAACATGACTTGACTCTTCTTGGTTTTTTAGGATTGACACAAAAAACAAATACTTTGACGTAATTTACTCCAAACTAAAATATTAAACCTCGACTCTATAGTATAATAATAAAACCATTATGACCAAACTAGCAATACTATATATAAACCATAGATTTGACTATAGTTATTATTAGACTCAAAAAAGACTCATTTGTCTTTTAAATAAAAACCATCAACTATATACACGACTCAAATCCATTACTTGTAGAATGACATTTTAAAAACTTAAAGGACTCTTATAATAAAAAATAAACTCAACAATGTAAACCTAAATAAACAAAATATAAAATTAAGACCTAAAAACTAGTAAAATACTTAATAAATAAAAACCCTAATGCTACGAACTTTTTACTAAAACAAAAAAAAAAAAAAAACGAGACCCTAAAAAAATACCTAAACTTTATCTTTCTTCCATTCCCGTTGGGAATGCAAATGCAGCTGGGGGTAGAGATGGAGCTCGCTATGGAAGGAGTTGCGGATTTGAACAATGATCTGGAGAGGAGAGGATGCTTGGAAGCCGTTGAACTGTAGGTGTCGATCTTGTATCAAAGACGAAGCCGAAGAGATTAATGTTGAAGCCGCTGGGATCACCAAACAAAGGTGAACAGGGCGGTCTAAAGTCTCCACGGAATGGAATTTTGTTATCTGGCGTTGAGAGAGCATTTAATCCCAAGTTTAATGCAACAAATTTAAGTTGGAAAATGGAGGAGCTTTTACTTGAGAGGATGCCCCCTGAGAGAAACTGCAGATCTTGGAGAGCAGCGGTGAGTGGAGAAAATATGTTTTGGTGAGGCATTGAGGCAGTGGACAGCTGCTTTGGAGAAGAGAGACCCTGTTGATGGAGAACCCAGAGATAGACGGCAACAAGGAGCAAGGCAGTTGGGAGAAATCTAAATGCAAATAACCAGCAAAGGAAAAAAACCCAAATCTCATTTCAATGGATGTCAAAGCAAGTTCAGGTCGATGACGTGAGCTTCAATGAAAGGACGCCATGGTCCTGAGTTGAACATTGAGCAAAGACTTGGAGAAGCCGTTCTAATAAAATTACAATAGGTTGGCTAAAGACTGCATCCCCCACACATATACAGGTTGCAACAAATATCTGCGCTCCTTTACTCTTTCTTTCACAACTCACAAAGGGACAACGTCAAAAGAAATACCCCCAATTAGAAATAATATTCCCAAGATGTTGAACCAATCTGAATCTTTTGTAGGTGCTAATGCAAAAAGCAAACGTTGCAATATATATATATATATATATATATATTTCCAATTTTTGAATGAAAACAATGGACAAGTCAGGTGAAAAAGACTACGAAAAGAGGTGAACAAGATGGAAGGGAGAAGCATGCAAATAAATGGCGAATGTCACAAATTTGTAAGTCGTTTGCACTACAAAACTGTTGACAAAATGCAAGAGTGGGTGAATGGACTACAATGGCTATTGCAAGTAGTCCACACTCGCAAAACTATTGTGTGAATCATTTTGATGCATCAAACAAGCGAATGGAAGGTACAGAGAGGTCCCATCAGAGTGCATGCTTTGATACCAGATATTGAAAACAGTCTTTATCAGGGCAAAGCCGAAAGCTCAAACACAGTGTAATCAGTCTCAACAACACGATTTTATTAATCAAAAACATTACAATATAGAACAATGGTTGAATAACCATTTGGTTTAAAAAGTTAGTTGTTCAAACAACTTAACTATTAACAACTAACATACTCCAACAATTTATCCTCTAAATATTGCTACGTGATTTGTATTAACAAATCATTATTATTAATTTCACACTAATATAAGTTCACGTTATAATTTGCGTCAACATTCCCTCTCGTAGTGTGAACTTACAGACGTCGGTTTCAACCGATAATGCGTCCATTACATTAAATGAAACTTTTACATTGAAGGAGAGATTTAATACAAACTTTATTTGAAAAAATGCCTCTCCAGAGCTATTTGAAGACTCATGACAATGATACTAAAACATGACTTGACTCTTCTTTATTTTTTGAAGATTGACACAAAAAACAAATACTTTGACGTAATTTACTCCAAACTAAAATATTAAACCTCGACTCTATAGTATAATAATAAAACCATTATGACCAAACTAGCAATACTAAATATAAACCATAAATTTGACTAGATTTGGTATTAGACTCAAAAAAGACTCATTTGTCTTTTAAATAAAAACTATCAACTATATACACGACTCAAATCCATTACTTGTAGAATGACATTTTAAAAACTTAAAGGACTCCTTTAATAAAAAATAAACTTAACGTAAACCTATATAAACAAAATTTAAACTTAAAACCTAAAAACTTGTAACAATACTTATAAATAAAAAACCTAATACTACGAACTTTTTACTAAAACAATAAAAAAAAAACTATTCGAAACAAAGCCTAGAGACAACTAAAGCTTTATGAAAACTAACATGCTAAAAATACCTAAAAAAAGAGACCCTAAAAAAGAACCTAAACTTTATCTTCCATTCCCGTTGGGAATGCAGATGCAGCTGGAGGCAGAGATGGAGCTCGTTGTGGAAGGAGTTGCGGATTTGAACGGCGACCTAGAGAGGAGACGTTGCTTGGAAGCTGTTGAACTGTAGGTGTCGATCTTGTATCAAAGGAGAAGCCGAAGAGATTAATGTTGAAGCAGCTAGGATCACCAAACAAAGGTGAGTGGAGCGGTCTAGAGTCTTCGTGGAATGGAATTTTGTTATCTGGTGCTGAGAGAGCATTTAATCCCAAGTCCAATGCAACAATTTTAAGTTGGCAAATGGAGGAGATTTTACTTGAGAGGATGCCCCCTGAGAGAAACTGCAGATCTTGGAGAGCAACCGTGAGTGGAGAAAATCTATTTTGGTGAGGCGTTGAGGAAGTGGACAGCTGCGTTGGAGAAGAGACCCTGTCGATGGAGAAGACAGAGATAGACGGCAACAAGGAGCAGGGCGGCTGGGAGAAACCTAAATGCAAATAACCAACAAACGAAAATAAACCCGAATCTCATTTCAATGGATGTCAACGCAGGTTCAAGGCGATGCCGTGAGCTTCAATGAAAGGACGCCATGGATCTGAGTTGAACGCTGAGCAAAGACTTGGAGAAGCGATTCTAATAAAATTGTAGCAGGATGGCTAAAGACTGCATCCCCCACACATATATAGGTTGCACCAAATATTTGCGCTCCTTTACTCTTTCTTTCGTAGCTCACAAAGAGACAATGTCAAAATAAATACCCCCAATTAGAAATAATATGCCCAAGATGCTAAACCAATCTGAATCTTTTGTAGGTGCTAATGCAAAAACCAAACTAAGACTGCAATATAATATATTTATTTATTTTAATTTCCAATTTTTTAATGAAAACAATGGACAAGTCGGGTGAAAAAGACTACGGAAAGAGGTGAACAAGATGGAAAAAGAGAAGCATGCAAATGAATGACGAATGTCATAGATTTGTAAGTGGTCTGCACTACAAAACTGTTGACAAAATGCAAGAATGGGTGAATGGACTACAATGGCTATTGCAAGTAGTCCACACTTGCAAAACTATTGTGTGAGCCATTTTGATGCATCAAACAAGCGAATGGAAGGTACAGAGAGGTCCCATCAGAGTGCCTGCTCTAATACCAAATATTGAAAATAGCCTTTATCAGGCCAAAGCCGAAAGCTCAAACATAGAATTTAATTGATCTCAACAACACGATTTTATTAATCGAAAACATTACAATATGTAACAATGGTTGAATAACCATTTAGTCTAAAATAGTTGTTCAAACAACTTAACTATTAACAACTAACATACTCCTACAATTTCTCCTCTCAATATTGCTACATGATTTGTATTAACAAATCACGATTATTAATTTCACACTAATATAACGCTATAATTTTTCTCAACAGTTACACTTAGGTGTTTGTCATTTTATCCTTTACTTGCTTGGTTTTTTTGAGTCAAACTGTTTGAAAACCAAAACACGTCATAAAACCAAACACCTTTGTTATACACCATTCTATTTGAACACGGAGGCATAACGCTGACCAAATCAAAATCATTTCTTGCCTTGTTCAAATCATTATTTAGAACATTGTGTTTTTATTCTCTAAACAGTGTTGTTATGCTGCCCATTTGAGTTTAAACCATTTGCCCACTTTGCAAAATCTCATGGTCCTTAATTTTTAATCTAAATTCGAAATTTCACCTTTCTAAGTTCTAGGCAAAGGTGCTATCGGTTTGTTGTTTGCACTTGGTTTGAGTAAACTTGGGTACGATTTCCCATTTGGATTGTCCCGTTTGTATTTTCTAAACAACATTGTTATGCTGCCCATTTGAGTCTAGACCATTTCCCCACTTTGCAAAATCTCAAAGTCCTTAATTTTTAATCTAAATTCAAAATCTCACATTTCTAAGTTCTAGGCCAAGGTGCTATCGGTTTGTTTGCACTTGGTTTGAGTAAACTTGCATGCGATTTCCCGTTTGGATTGAGGGTCATTACATAGACTCATAATTTTTATTCTCATTGTGGACTTGGATTATCTTGCATTCGCTCATGCTCTAAGTTCTTGGACAATTCTACATTCTATTACCATGTGACAGTGTTGTGTTGCCCGTTTAGTTTTAGCTTTATACTTAGAAGTTCTTCTGTTAATTCACGTTTTGAGCTTCTTAGTTCACATTGTTATCTTCCTAATCAGAAAGACCCTCTTCTAATTTTTTAATCACAACTCGTTGTAGTTGTATCTAGCATTTATGGTATTGATGTATCTTTGACCTAAGTTTGTTGTGTTAGTTTGCACTTGAAGTTCCAAAGTTATCATACCCTCTTCCAATTTGATGATTTCAACCCACCAAAGTTGAGTAAATTTGTAACCATTTCTTCTATTTGTGTGGTACTACACCACTTCTTTTATTATAGTCTCGTCTAACCTTGTCACTTGTTTGAAGAAACCAAAACGCACCTTTTAACATTTGCAAAACACATTTCACATCTTATCAAACGGATAAAACAATCTTCTAAACATGATGCAAAGGTATACTCGTAGTGGGGTCTCTTACGACCCTAGTTACGAGGAAGAACATTTTTATGGAGAAGATAACTCCATGGTGTTTGAAGACATTCCAACAACCGTAGGATCTGAAGAAGACTATTTTGAACATCTAACCTGTAATGTCCCCATTTTTCCCTCGTGAATAAACAAGTATTGAAGACCTTTAGTCTATCTCGCCATAGACTTAAGGAGCCCTTTTTGGGGAATGCTATTTTATTGGTTATTTATTAATTGTCAAAATAGTGATTTTTATCATAAGGCAATTATTAATTAATTAATAAAATATTTTAGAAGTGGTTTTTACAACTAAAGTGCTTAAGTAAATTAAATATTAATTTATTTGTCTTAAAGTAATTTTAATTACTATTTTAATTAAAGTTAATAATTAATATATCATTCAAAAAGGAGATATCGGCATGAGAGTTAAAGTGAAGATAAGAAAAAGTGTTTTATCTTCTCAAAGTGGTTCACCCCTTTGAAAAGTTATAAATACATGGTGAATGCTACAATGAAGGATACGCTGAATTTGATATTTTTTGTTCTTCATACTTGAAGAAGACAATTGAAATGCATGCCCAATAAAAGTTCTTTACTGTTGGTGATTGATCAATCTAAAAGGTGTCTTTTGACACCACCTTTGCGAAAGAAAAGTTTGTTTATGCCCTAAGAAGTGAGGCAATTTGCTTTGGAGAGTTTGTGTGCATGTTTTTTAGGGTTTCGTGATATTTTCTTTGCATCTTGAAGTCATTAAATTATTGTGTTCATTTTGCAAGTGGAGCGAACCACTTGGAGAGCTTGGAGCTAGGGTTTGAAGGCTTCAATTTGTCAAAAATTCACAAATTAATTAATCTGATTTAATTTGGTATTTTTTTTATTATCATTGTGAAGTTTTGGACGATTTGTGAAGGGTTTTGAAGAAGAAAAATTGAATAATAATTTTCAGAATTATTGTTTATTTTTCTAACAGATTTTTGAAGAATTTATCACTTGCGGAAGGCAAGAATATTTCTTATATTTTTCTACTATTTTTCCAGGCACTTTAGGAGTGGGGTGAATGACGTAGGAGGCCTAATTTGACAATTTCATGGCAAAACAAGATGCTGGAATTTTTTTTATATTTTTCAAAGGATCGCAGTGATTTTTTACAAGAGTTTGAAGAGAATTTTTACTCCGAACAGTAGCAGAATTTTTTATATTAAATCAAATTTTCCGTCATCTTTTTGTGGCGTTGGAGGTTCAAAAAAAAGAGAAAAAAGGTATTAATTTGTGCGAATTTAATTCTAAAATTTTCCTGCATATTTTCAGATTAATTCAGAGCAATTTATTTGTTGAATTTTACACATAAAACCCTCTCTTTTTGGTGCCTAGGATTTTCTGAATTAAATAAGAGTTTTGAGAATTTATTTCTCAATTTAGGGCTTGTTGATTTCATTTCAAATTTAAGGATTTTGAAGACCTCTTTTGCCCTAATTCGTCTCATTTTGGGACATTACAGTGGTATTAGAGCACCGATCTTGTCTACCTGTGTGTTGGTTGTTGAATGCAAACAGGTAAGGAGTACGTAGTTTATCAAAAAAAGAAAAAAGATATGGGAGACCAAGAGCAAAGGTTCTCTCCAGAACAATTTACGCTTATGCATGGCTTAATCAAAGAAAGCCATTAAAAACTTCAGTAAAATTTGAGTGTGCAAATCACAGCTATGTTGAAAGACGCTCTTCCAAAGAAAGAGCATTTTTCCAATGGAGGACCTTCGAATGATGATGAAAGGGTTTCCATTAACCCCCCCTCAAAAGAATTTCAAGGCCACATTTTTGCAGAAGAAACCAGTATTAAAAAAAAAGATGCCAAGAGAAGATATTTTGGATACTCACCAAGAGGAATATGCAGCACTAAGTTTGGCCACATAAGGATTGTTGACTTTTCAAGATTTTTGTTAGATAAAGAAAGGAACCAAATCAAAGACTCCTAGCGTACAACCCCACTGAGATTTGCAACAAAGATTGGATAAGATATCACTTCCTATTTTTTATGGTACTGATAAGCTTCATGTAAGATCTTGGTTACAGAGTTAGAAACATATGTGTCACGTAACCCCATGTTTAAAGAGGAGGCTTTAAAATTCGTCACCCTACATTTGGAGGGAATTGATCATGAGTGGTGGTTTCATGGCCTAATCACACAAGGCCACGGATCTATTACTACCATGGAAGAGTTTGGCAAAAGAATCATGGAGAGGTTTGATAGAAAGAATTTGGATAGACATTTTCAGGAGTTAGCACAACTCAAACAAGGGCATGATGTTGAAAGATCTGTTGCTGATTTTCAAAAGGTTTCAAGTAATGGTTTTTGACATTAGTGAAAAAAAATAATTGTTTTATTTATGGAGGGTTTGAGGGAACCTTTGAAAGGATTGGTTATGGCTTTTAACCCTCTCTCTTTGCAAGATGCCATCACTAAGGCATTAGATCTAGAATGTTCAGCGTACAAGGGTTATGAAGGGCCAAAGGGGCAGCCACCTATTCACTGCCCAAAGGGGCAAATACAGGACAGCCAAGGACTGATTTTAGTGGGCAGCAAAGAACACAAAGTGGACAGTCCAAAGCACCACCAAACGAGCCACCAAAAAAGCCTTTTTCACCATATGTGCCACCTCATAGATCGCTGCCCTACAGCAGCAATATGAAAGATGAAAGAGATGAGTTGAGAAGACAAGGCCTATGTTTCACTTGCAAAAATCCATGGACCAAAGGCCACCATTGCGTGAGCAAAAGACATGTTTACTATATTGAGGTAATTGATAATGATTCAGATTTTGATGTTATTGATACGTACGATGGGCATGATGACCATGTAGATGATGAGCATGTACATACAGATGACACACAAGATGTGGGCAGCACTCTTGCTTCTCTTTCAAGAGCTCCCAAATACCATGCATTCAAGATAAAAGGTACATTGAAAGGTCAAAGAATGACCACTTTGATTGCTAGTGGAGCCACTCATAACTTTATTGATGAGAGCTTGGTTAAGAAGATAGCATTAGAGACTACAAATTGCAAAAGCTTTAATGTCACTATGGTGGATGGATTTATCATTTCTTGCTCCAAAATGTTGTCTCAACTTCCACTCAACCTTGGAAAACACAAAGTAATGGATGATTTTTATATTGTTGATATTGATATTATTTTGGGTGTTCAAAAGTTGCATTCCTTAGGAGACTTCACTCAAAATTACAAAACCATGGCGCTGTAATTCTTCAAAGAGGGCAAGAAAGTGGTCCTCAAAGGTCTAACCAATGGAGCGCCACAAGAGGTGTCCATGAAGAGGATGGAGAGGGATTTTAGAAGGGGTCAAATTGCTTGGGCAGCAAGCTGCCTTATCACTATAAATTCAGAAAAAAGAATAACGCAGCCCCCTCATGGTAAGCTTCAAGCTATTTTAGACAAGCATATTCATGTCTTTGATGATTTACCTTATGGCTTGCCACCAGATAGAGGTTTTGAACACAATATTGAGCTGAAAATAGATGCAAAAGCAATTATTGTTACTTCTTATCGCCACCCAAGAGCATTCAAAGAAAAAATTGAAAAAACAATCAAAGAATTGCTTGATATGGGACACATAAGGCTTAGATCAAGTCCTTTTGTTTCTTTAGTTGTTCTAGTGAAGAAAAAAGATGGCACAATGAGAATGTGCATTGATTACAGGTTATTAAATAAGAAGACCATCAAGATTAGGTACCCAATACCTAGGATTGATGAACTAATGGATGGGCTACATGGTGCCACGTATTTCTCCAAAATTGATTTGAGATCCAGTTATTACCAACTCAAGGTAAGAGAAGATGTTCATAAAACCGCTTTCAAGAGTCATTTTCGGCATTTTGAGTTTATAGTTATGCCTTTTGGATTAACTAATGCTCCAGCGACTTTTCAGTCATGTATGAACAATATGTTTGGCAAATATTTGAGGAAGTTTGTGCTAGTTTTTTTTAATGACATTCTTGTATATAGCAAAACCTTGAAGGAACATTTAAGACACT
Source organism: Torreya grandis (assembly GCA_037957365.1). NCBI lineage: Eukaryota > Viridiplantae > Streptophyta > Pinopsida > Cupressales > Taxaceae > Torreya > Torreya grandis. The sequence continues at coordinate 75,461 of JARHVA010002667.1, forward strand.
TGGATTTGGTTTGAGCACATTAGAACAGCACTCTATTGCTAAGGAATCCAAATGTGAGTTTCGATTGACAGAAATTCTTTATTTGGGGCATGTCATCAATGCACAAGATGTGCAAGTGCACCAACAAAAAATTGCAATCATCATGGATTGGCCCATTCCCTCTACACTCACACAGTTAAGAGGATTTTGTGGACTTGGCAGTTATTATAAGAGGTTTGTGAAAGGATTCTCACAACTTGCTGCCCCCTTGATTGATTTGACTAAGGGGCTTTCCAATGGTCCAAAACAGCCCAACTAGCATTTGAAAATCTCAAAAACGTAATGTGTTCTTATCTAGTTCTTGTTATTCCAAATATTTGTACTCCTTTTGTGGTTGAGTGTGATGCTTCAAATGAAGCAATAGGCGTTGTCCTAATGCAGAATAAACACCCTGTTGCTTTCAAGAGTAGAAAACTCAAAAATTCAAAAAAAGCTTATTCCATTTATGACAAAGAGATGTTGGTAGTTATGCATGCTTTGAGTAAATTCAAACAGCATTTGGTTTGTGGCAAATTCATTGTGAAATTAGATCACAATAGTTTGAAATTTTTTCTCAATCAAAAGGAATTAAATGATAAACAACAAAAATGGGTAAGCAAGGTACAAGCTTTTGATTTTGATATTGAATATATAAAAGGCAAAAATAATGTGGTTGCAGATGCCTTATCCAGGAAGCTTTATTATGAATTGCTTGAAGGCAAGCAATTTTGGGAGGGAAGGACTGTAATGTCCCCATTTTTTTGTCATAAATAAACAAGTATTGAAGACCTTTAGTCTATCTCGTCATAGACTAAAGGAGCCCTTTTTGGAGAATGTTATTTTATTGATTATTTTTTAATTGTCAAAATAGTGATTTTTATCATAAGGCATTATTAGTTAATTAATTAAATATTTTAAAAGTGGTTTTTACCACTAAAGCGCTTAAGTGAATTAAATATTAATTTATTTGCCTTGAAGTAATTTTAATTACTATTTTAGTTAAAGCCAATAATTAATATTATTCAAAAAAGAGATATCAGCATGGAAGCTAATGTAAAGATAAGGAAATGTGTTTTATCCTCCCAAAGTGGTTCACCCCCTTTGAAAAGTTATAAATACATGACGAAGGCTACAATGAAGGATACGTGGAATTTGATATTTTTTGATCTTCATGCTTGAAGAAGACTATTGGGATGCACGCCAAATAGAGGTTCTCTATTGTTCGTGATTGATCAAAATCTAAAAGGTGTCTTTTGACACCACCTTTGCGAAAAGAAAGCTTGTTTATGCCCTACGAAGTGGGGCAATTTGGTTTGAAAGGTTTGTGTGCATGTTTTTTAAGGTTTCGTGGTTATTTTCCTTGCATCTTGAGGTCATTAATTTATCGTGCTAATTTTGCAAGTGGAGCGAACCACTTGGAGAGCTTGGAGCTAAGGTTTGAAGGCTTCAATTTGTTAAAAAAACACAAATTAATTAATTTGATTTAATTTGGTATTTTTCTGATTATCATTGTGAAGTTTTAAACAATTTGTGAAGGGTTTTGAAGGAAAAAAATTAAATAATAATTTTAAAAATTATTATTTATTTTTCTAATAGGTTTTTGAAAAATTTATTACTTGCGGAAGGCAAGAATATTTCCTATATTTTTCTGCTATTTTTCCAGGCACTTTGGGAGTGGGGCGAATGACCTAGGAGGGCTAATTTGACGATTTTCATGTCAAAACAAGTCGCTGGAAATTTTCTAATATTTTATGGAGGATCACAACTATTCTTGACAAGGATTTGAAGAGGAATTTTACACTCAACAGCATATTAAATCAGATTTTTCCATCAACTTTTTGTGGCATTGGAGGTTTAGAAAAAAGGTAAAAAATGTATTAATTTGTACAAATTTAATTCTGAAATTTTTCTGCATATTTTCATATTAATTCGGAGCAATTTATTCGCTGAATTTTACACATAAAACCCTCTTTTTTTGGTGCCTAGGGTTTCCAAAATTAAATAAGGGTTTTGAGAATTTATTTCTCAATTTAAGGTTTGTTAGTTTCATTTCAGATTTAAGGATTTGGGGGAAAACCCCTTTTGCCCTAATTTGTCCCATTTGGGGACATTACATAACCTTAGAAGACAAAGATGAAGCCCTCCAAAGGTTGATTGAATCAGGGGCTAGGTTGCCATCAGATTTCCCTATGGAACAATTGCACACATTGGTTACGATGGAAGAGCATCAGCGAAAACAATCCCTCACTCATATTGCAAAATCCAACATTGCTTCTTCTAGCAAAGGAAAGGAAGCACTCATAGAGTCAGCACTCAACAAACAGGATCTTACTACCAAGATCAAGAAAATAAGTCAATGATACACAAACCAGCTTAAACCAACTTATCGCATACTTCACTGACTCTTTCGCTGCCACTTCGATACACAACGCTTCCAAAGAATAAGAGAATGTAGTAGAACAAACGCAGCATACTTTAGTTGAGAACACATCTACGATAGATCATGGTGTCTCAATTGAACAAAACAAAACACAAGAGGTTTCGCAAAATGCTTCACCAGACACGGAGCATACATTTTTCAATCACCAAGAGATTCTTGTTCCCTCGCAGAACCAAGGGACGAAAAACGCAGCACGTATTGAGGGTATTGTTCAAAACACTTTGGCAAGTTCCTCTCAACCAACGCGTACTTTGGTGAATCGACCACAGACTCCCCAAAACCAACAAAACACTTACAATTCACGGTGGTAGATTTCAGGGAATGTTTATCAACCTAAGAATCAGCAACTGACCTACTCGACTCAAGGGGTAAACAAAAACAAAAGCACAGATCGTAGGGTTTATATCCCTAACAAAACAACATAACAGAAGCACATACCACCCCAACAGAATTATATTCCACCTACAAATGCACCAAACATGCAAGATTGGAATTCAATGAAAAAAATTGTCAAGATTGAGGACAAGAAATCGAATCAAGATTTACAAGTTTGACGAGATATGTCCATATTCATTCGACTTGAGTATTCTCCAAGTCCCCTTTCCACCTCACTTTGAGGCACCCAAATTCAACAAATACAAAGGGAAGGGTGACCCTCGAGAACACATCCAAGCATTTTTCATATTGTGCCAAGAGTTAGCCTATAACAGTGTTTATTTGCTTCGCTTGTTTCCACGCAGTTTCATTGGACAAGCTTTGGACTGGCTCCTTAAGTTACCTAAGGGATCGATGGCAGATTGGAATGATTTATCTAAAAAATTGTCAACCATTTCTCTTACAATATTGAACATAAGTTGACTGTGGTCGACTTGTGCAAAGCCAAACAACAAGATGGAAAAAGCTTCGCAACAAATCTATAGTGGTGGAGAGCATTAGTTGGACGCTTTCAACACAATTTGCCAGATAAACAGCTAGTCGACATTTTTGCACAAACCCTACACCCTGAGGTGGCTCACAACCTACGACTCGCTTGTGCAAATACATTCGAGGTAATTATAGACAAGGGTGTGCAGATTGAGAAGGCGCTTATCACCGAAGGCTTTGTCAAAATTTACTCACAAGGTCAAACGTCCAATCAGACCCAATCTCCTGTTCAAGTTGTTGCAACAGATAAACTTAAGGGGTTTAAAAAAAATAAGAACATGATAGGGAATGGAGTGAGTGAATCTAGGCATGTACAAACAGTGCTGGCTCCGCCAGCTCCAAATGTGCAATTAGCTCCACCTAACCCACCTACTACTTTGCAAAGGGTTCTTCCACGAAGAGCATTCAATAAATACAATGTATTTAGCAAATAGGGAGAGTTTGTTGAGAGTATTCCAAAAGCTCGTAGCAACTAATCTGATTGTGTGGCCTATACCAAGGCCATTTCCTGAAAATCAACCCAAACCCGATTGGTATCAAGCAGATGAGTTTTGCAACTTCCATTGTGTTATTGGCCATGGTGCTTATCGATGTGTTCAATTGAGACATCTCATTGAAGATTTGATTGAAAGCGGCAAAGTTGAAATCAAACTTGCCATGCAAAAAATTAATCAAGATATGGGCATTTACAAAGATCCATTTCCTAGACACAACCAACAGCGGGCAAGAAACAATTAGAACCAAGGACAAAATCAGTAGCAACAAGCCCAAGGCCAGAATCGTAATTAGCATGATCAAAATTAGGATCATAATACTCATGCTAATAACCTGGGTTACAACAACATGCCTTATGATTACAATAACACCGTGGGGCATATTTCTGCAAACCATGTTACCACCATCACTATCAAAGCTCGTGAACCATCCCGTGCTTTTTGAAGTGTTGGACCCCTCATTATAGATCAACACCCTCCCCTTCAAGTAACGTCGTGTCGAGTACAAACATTTCCATTGTGCCTCGGTTTCCGTGGGTTACTATCTTTGGACCTCCTAATTATAATGACTCCTTACCGACTCGAAATTGCACAAACAACTAGAAGCCCACGAGTCACCGTCCAAGGCCCTTTGCCTTCGTCTTCTAATTATAATGGCTCTTTGCCAACTCTAGATTGCGCAATCGCAACTAGACGCTCGCAAGTCACTCTTCAGGGCCCTTTGCCCTCTTCCAACACTAGACCCAACATGAACATTGTACCTTTGGATCCAAAGTTGAATACTGTACCAACCAAGACTAAACCATCTGATGCTACTATTGAAAAGCCGTATAGTATCTCAAACCAACTAAATAAAACCCCTATGCAGATTTCTATTTTAGATCTTTTGTGTACATCTAAAGTCCACAGAACTAATTTGAACGACTTTCTTCAACAATCCACTATTTTTCAAGACACTAACCCTGCACAAATCCAAACACTTGTAGGGCATTTGTCTCCATTCCGACAGGGTACATTTGATCAAAGAGACATGTCCACTCTTGATCCTTAGCCATAATAACCCCTTGTATATTGAGGTCATCATTGAAAACCATAAAATCAAGCAAGTTCTTATAGACAATGGTTATGGGTTGAACATAGTGTCCCTCAAGCTAGTACAGGGATTGGGTTAACTGCAACAGACATTCAGCAAGAGACAATCACAATCAAGGCATACAACAACGCTAAAAGGAGTCTTCCAGAACTATCAGTTTGTCAATTATTGTTGGGTCTATGTACCATCATACCTTGTTACATATTGTGGATATTAAGTTGTTTTATTACAAATTTCTTGGTCATCCTTGGATCCATGAAGTATAGACCATCCCGTCCACTTTATATCAGTGCCTCAAGTTCCCCCACGATGGAATTGAAGTCACCATTCCTATCGATCTGCAGCCCTATCAACATTGCAAACACCTAAACGCTGAATTTTGTAATTATAACTATTGTCTTGGTTCTGAATTCGTTGTAAAGAAAAACAAGAAAATAGTTTTGCATCTGCCCAAATCTAATTATGTCAACCCAAGTGACCTTGCTTCCACTTCGGCTGATCCATTCCCCACAACCCTTGCACAACAGGTCACTATATAAGACGCAGACATTTCCACGTATCATCTTACAGATGCCTTCCATATTGCTAGGTTGCCCAAGTCTCCCAAATCTTTTGGCAAACCCAAACCTTCCCAAAGTCCTTGCAAACCCAACATGATTTGGCAAAAAAAGAAAACACAAAAACCATCGATGGTATTCGTATCTGCTACTTCACCAAAACAGGATCGGGAAACTTTCATTAAAGGAGATCGGTTATATTATGATGGCATTGTTGATTGTTTTCAGAATCCTACATATCCTATCCCTAATTGGATTATGAATAACTTTGATTATATAGGAAAAGGCCTCGGGCCATGAGAGCAAGGAAACCTGGAACCATTATCAGCAAGTAGACCAAACATGAATCAAGGTCTCGGATTTATACCTTCTAGGGGTGACCTCATGTATTTTGATAGTGATTCTTCTGAATCGACTAGCAACGAGACTCCTGACAGCAATGTAGTGTTCCACTATAGTGTTTACAATGAGCTCGCTGACACGGACTTATTTGATTCAAACTCCATTATGACGATCACATCCCATTGTTCCCTTTGCCTTTCCCACCCTGAACGCATTGATTGGGACCAGCAAAATTCTGTCATATGCCTTGTTGAATTCTAGAGTGAAGAATCTACTGCCGAGTACATGGGCCTTAGAGACAGATTGCCAATTGGCGATCATAAGCAAGGCTTTGATTTCTCGTTGGACCCTTCTGCCTAACTTTGGAGAGCAGGAAAACTTTTTTGGTCATGAAAAAGATAAAACATTGAGATCCTTGAGTAAAAACCTCTTTGAGGTGCTCGTTGATCAGAGAAATAGTAAAGAAAAAGCCAAGCCCTTGAGTGAAAACATGTTTCAGGTGCTCTTGGACGGGGAAGTTTGCTCATCTCCAAAGGACGCACAAGGTCCATCAAGTCCTAGCTCCATAACCGATCCCAACATCACATTATAACAACGGAAAGTTTTTGAACGCCTCGCTCTTGATTTTTCAAAGATATTTGCTAGTTGGACATTGCCTAAACCGACAGATTCAAATTCATCTCATTATCCAAAACTTTGGAAAGAACGACCAGACGCTGAAGCAAAAGAAGAGGATAAGAATCAAACATTGTCTACTTTTCTAGAAGATGGTTCTACACTCCTTGTAGAAAACACTACTGAAGTGGACCTAGGGACTTATGATAATCCCAAAATTGTTTATCTTGGAGCCTCCCTCACTAACAAAGAGCGTGACCACATTGTCACCATTCTGAGGGATTTCATTGATATCTTTGCATGGGCTTACTCCGACATGCCAAGGTTAGACCCTGACTTGGTTGTGCATTGACTTGTTGTCCATCCAGATGCCAAGACAGTGAAACAAAAATTAAAGATGCATCCACACATTGCTCTTTTAGTAAAAGCAAAAGTAGAGAAATTATTAGGAGCAGGGTTCATCAGACCACTAAACTATTCCGAATAGATATCAAATATAGTCCCAGTCAACAAAAACCCACAGGGTATACGCCTTTGTATTGATTTCAGAGATATCAATAAGACGTGCCCCAAAGACGATTTCCCTCTACCCAACATCGACATGATTGTCGACTCTACTGCTAGGTACGAGATGTCACTCATGGACGGATTTTTCGAATACAATCAAATCAAGATAGCTCAAGAAGACCAGCACAAAACTGCATTCACGACACCGTGAGGACCATTTTGTTATCAAGTCATGCTATTTGGCTTGAAGAATGTTGTGGCCACTTATCAGCGTGCTATGACTATCATCTTCCATGACATGATGCACGATATTGTTGAAGACTATGTTGATGACATCCTAGCTAAATCAAGAACACGTGTTGCACATCCTAACAAACTACGGAGAATCTTTGAGAGACTTCGTGAGTACAAGGTCCGTCTGAATTCTAAGAAGTGTCTTTGGCATCACTTTAGAAAAATTGCTAGGATTCATTGTATCACAAAGAGGTATTGAAGTGGATCCTGCTAAAGTCAAGGCCGCTATCGAAATGTTTCCACCTTCCAATCTCAAACAACTCTGCAACCTGTAAGGAAAGATCCAATCTATTCACAGGTTCATTTCACAACTAGCAGATAAATGCCACCCATTTACACATCTCTTGAAGAAAGGGGTCACATTTCAATGGGATAAGGAGTGTCAATTAGCATTTGCAAAGCTCATAGCATACTTGGCCAACCCGCCAGTCTTGAGACCGCCAACCCCTGGACAGCCATTGCTTCTTTATATTTCAACTGAATATGCATTAGGGGCACTCTTGGCCCAGCTTGATGATCAAGGAAAGGAACATCCAGTTTACTATTTGAGCCGCACACTTGTGGCTTATGAACATAATTATACGCCTATTGAGAAGGCATGTTTAGCTATGGTGTTCACCTCCCAAAAGTTGTGACACTATATGCTGAATAATAAGACTCTTGTTATTGCTAAAGTCGACCCCCTCAAATATTTATTATCCAAAGCAGATCTCACAGGCTGCATGGCCAAATGGGTCATGCTCTTAAGTGAATTCGATGTTGAGTACCAAAACCAAAAGGCTATCAAGGGGTAGGTTATTGCAAATCAACTTGCAGAAGCCCCTATTATAGATACTCAACCACTTAGATTTGATTTTTCAGATGATTCTATTATGACAATAGAAGCACTTCATAACCCTGAGCAATGGAAGCTATACTTTGATGGTTCCTTCACTTCTCGTGGATCTGAAGTAGGGATTTTGTTGATTACACCCCAAAGCGATCTGATTCCCAAGGCGTTTCATGTTAATTTTCATTGTCCCAACAATATGGCCGAGTACGAAGCACTTATTGCAAGACTGTCTTGCAATGAAATGAGATATCCAGCACTTAATGGTCTATGGGGATTCCCAATTGATTATCAATCAAACCACAAATCAGTAACAGACTAGAGATGACAAACTTGTACCCTACAAGCATATTGTGGATAATCTCAAGACTCACTTCAAATCTCTACAATTTGAACAGGTACCACGGGCCAATCACAGCTATGTTGATACAATGACGACAATTGGGTCCATGATACAAATTGATAGCAATGCTAAAGAGTATCAGTTTCTCATTGAAAATCTTCTACAACGTGCTCATGTCTTGCCAAATTCAGAAAGGGTATGCACCATTGTTGGTCCCAATCCCCTACCTGAACTACCTTGGTTTCAAGACATTTATAATTATTTTCACGATCAAGTCTTTCCCCCTGACCTTTCCAATAATCGTCAAAAACTTTTCCTCCATCACATAGCCCGTTATACCCTCCTTGGAAACACGTTTTATCGTAAAGGCTTGATGGAACGCTACTTTGTTGTTTATCTTCGAGAGAATCCAAGTTAGCTCTTAAGGAGGTTCATGAAGAAATGTGTGGGGCCCACACTAACGATGTAGTCCTAGCCAAAAAGCTCCTCAAAACAGGTTACTATTGGCCCAAAATGGAAACGAAATGCTTGTAATTATCTCAAGAAGTGTGTTGCTTGCCAACAACATGGTAATTTGATACACGCACCTTCCTTGCCACTACAGTCGATTACTACACCATGGCCATTTTCTACATGGGGCCTCGATCTCATCAGGGAAATAAACCCAACATATTCTACTGGTCATAAACATATTCTCATTGCTACCTATTGATGCACATTTAGTGCTACCTATGTCACTAGGGAACAAGGGAAAAGTAAGATACTCAATTTAAAGTCCTAGAATGACTTGGGTCTTGAGTTGTTTATACAACCATTGCTTGGAATAGCAGAGATGTGATCACCACTTCAAAGTCTACAAGTAGACCCTGTTGTAGGGACAACAGATGTTATGCAGTGACAGTTTATAGCTAATCTTTGTGAATTATCTTATTGTTTGCTAATTATTGCCCAAAATGTAAATGAATGGATATATACAGCATGACCTAAGCTAAGGTGATTCATGGGTGGATCCCAGAGAGAGTAGGTAAGGCAAAAAAGAGGTTGTACTTAAGATGAGCGAAGATGCCAATTCTGCTAACTTACAAGACAAATACGTGAAACTAACATCTATCAACGCTAGCGTAATGCTCAAAGCTAAATAAATGCAGTTGAAGCTTTAAGAGAAAAGAATGCATATATCTAACAACATACTTTGCATAAAGTTAACTCAATCACAGTAAATTGCACATCACATCTAATTGTAAATGAGATAAAACAGAGCAGATATACTATCAAATTAGTCTGCGTAGTGTTAAGTTCAAACTAATAAATGCATGTATAAAATATAATTATCAGATTAATTTGCAGAAAGGAAACAATCATACATCAAAAGCTTGAGGAACAACACAAAAACAAACAATTAAGCACTATAAACAATCTCGCAAATTCTTTGGCTCTCTTGTATTGATTCTTGCAAATAATTGTTTCTAGTTTACAAATGAGGAGAAGACCCCTATTTATAGGCTCAAAATGCCTAAGACATGTTCAAGTGGGTCCACAAGCAATGCCCAAATACAGCCAAGTGGCTGGAACATTTACACTTCAAAGGAATATTCCCAATTCAAAATTACAAGACATAACTGAATATTCCTAAGGCCCTGGAGATGGTTGTTGGCTTGCTACTTTTGCTTCTTTTCGGCCTCCTACTTAGTCTTATACTTCAACACATGCCTGGTAGTCTTTATCTATTTGAGCAAAGTCCAAGATCATGGCCCTGGACAAATCAAGTATGTCCTAGACTAGCTTGCCATGCTCTGCAAGTATTGGCTTGAGTGCTTCTTCTATTGCCTCTGCCTTCTGCAGCCTCTGATTGGCAAATGCCACAATGTCTATCACCTCTGCAGTTGTCTTGGCAGTTGCTACACCCTGTTGGAATTGAGTGATGAAGACCTTCATCTATGCCCTACACTCTTGATCGTCCATGAAAGAGCCATCAAGGTTGGTCACTCTAGTGATCATGACGTCCTTCAATAAGTGGGCTGTCTTGAATTCAATTTTTTCAAAGGATGTGTTTGCATCCTTGATTTGATCAAACCATGTCTTCAAAATCCTCCTATTCATGAGGATGGTATGCGCAAGGACAATGTCTTCAAGAGGCAAAACTTTAAGGTTAGGAAATTTGTTGCTTCTTGCCACTCTCGCCAAGTTTGCTAACTTGGTGTCATAGAGTGTAAAATTTTGGTCAAGCTTCATGACCACCTTGGCTTGTTGGATCCCATCTCCTTGTCTCTTCATAACTTTGTAGAGGTTGAAAACATTGATCACAGCATTGATTATTGAAATCAAGTGCCCTCTGGCACAGTGGGCAATGTTTGCTCTTTTAGCCTCTTTAACTCTTGTTGCATCCCCTTCATCAAGGCAATATTCGATTTTGCATGTGCTTGAACTGCAGATATAGGATCCTCTACATACTCTTGCACCTCTCCAAGCCCTGCTTTCCTCTTTCTAGTTAAGGTGAAAAGTGGTTCTTCACTTTCGTATATCATAATCGAGCTTGACTGTGGTTGCTCCACTTGTCTTTGAACTACCCTCTTCATGGTGTCAGTGGTGGGGTCAAACCTCATCCCAATTTGGGTTGGAGCTTGGCTTGCCTAAGGCCTCCCTTGCCTTATTGTCTACATCATGTTTCGTACCCAATTTGCAGTGGTTGTCGTTGTTGGTTGAATGGGAGGTGGTTGCAGTGGGAGTGCTTGGGAAGAGGAAGAAGCTAAGGCCGTAGCTGGGATATACAAATTAGTTGGGTCCAATTGCCCCAATGGATCAAACGACGACTTAGCAGGGCCCATATTGAGAACAAATGTGGACAGTGTTGAGGGCCCAATCATTTTGGCTGCTATGGTGTGGTGAAGTGGCCTCTGCTAAGTGAATGATTTTGGAATGGGTTAAGTGGTTTGGTGGATGCAATGGAGCCAAGGGCGAGTGATGCACCAATAATAGTAGCTTGAGAAGGGGTAGAACCCACAGCTTGGCGAACACTAGTGCTTTGGAAGCTCGGTGGAGGTGGAATGTTGGCAGTGGCATGGGAGATGAATTGAGGAATGGTGCCCCCAAAGGAAGCAATGGTGGGGGATGTGAACATAGGAGTGTGAGCAGCAACAAAGGCAAGAGCAGTTGTGAATGTTTCAATAACGAGGCAGGCAATGTTGTAGTACTTACATTGGGAGTTTAGGAGGCTGATGGAGACATTGCTCCTCTCATTGTGGTTCTGGGAGACTTCTTGTGTATACTTTCTCAACAATTCTCTCAGCGAGTGCCTGGAGTCCTTCCATTGAAATTTTGATTCTTTGGGGGGCTCTTCCTCAAGATCAATGACATTGGGACCTCGCTGGCCCGAGTTTTCTATGGCAGTTTTCTCAACAGATGCAATAGTTGTTGTAGGTTCTTGTGAGGGGCCAGGCTAGTTGCTTGACTCTCCTTGCTCAGAGCTCAGAGGCATGTCTTGCCCACTTGGAGTACCCTGAAGTGGGGGCCTGCAGGGTCTATTTCTGATAAGAGGAACATTATCCTCTTCTTCCTCTTCTTCCTTCTCATAATCAGCATTGAACATGCTCCCATGAGTTGGTGGGAGCTGAGGCTTAGCTATGTCTTCTTTCCTCCTTTCTGGATCGAGCCTCAATTCAAGCGGTATATTCTTCCTTGCAGCATTTCTCAGAACTACCTTGTCATTCATTACATCGAGGTATATCCAGTTGTGCACCTCGTCCCGATGCTTGTATTCTAAAGCCACATCTCTTTTGAACTTGGCGAGGAGTTTGGCAATGACTTGGTTTGGATCCCACATTCTATAGTTGTCCTTGGGCAATAGGTACGAGTCCCTATGCCTCGCTGCCACTATTACGTCTTGCCATTGCTTTACCTTGGCTCTCCCCCGTCGATAAGGAGCCTTGTAGGGGGTGTCTTTTTCTTCCTCTTGAAGAGGCCATCAACTCCATGGAGCATTTGGTATGCTATCTCCTCTTCTGCCAACTTCATTGGCACATACCTTGGTAGCCTAAGGGGAGCTACCATTACCCCTTCTACTCGGATGACTGTACAATCGAGGTAGAGCCAAAAACTACCTATGTCTCTCAGTGCCTACTTAACTTCCAATGGCACCCTTTTCATTTCGCATTTTGTGATTGACTTGTAAACAGGGGGATAGAAATCCTCTGCTATTATCTTGATATTCCGCCTAAAGCAGTGGATGTGCAATGCAGAGAATGATTGGGGCACAACTTCTTGTCACTCAAGGGACCAAGTATTTGGACCCAATTGCGCAGTTGCACAAATGGCGTCCAACAAATAGCTCATCATATAGAATCGAGCTTCATTTCTACATGTGTCATTCATAGCAGTGGCTAAATTTTCACTAATAATATCCCCAAACGAGGGAATCTGTTGATCCTCCAAGATTAGTTGCAGCAGTGAGATCGTCCGTATATCTGCATATCCAATATGCACATTGCCAAATATAGTAAGGCCATGCCAATCCTTACCCCTTTTCTGAATTGTTGGATAGGTAGGTCCCCCTAGTCATTCATGTAGACAATCCCCTTTGGGGCAGTTACCCATGAGGCTAGGACTTTATCTAGAGTGTGCACCTCATACTAGTTTTTAATGATGCTCAGGGAGTATTCCACCTATGGAAGCGGTGGGTCATAGTATTTTTTGAAACTAGGCCCAGCGATGAAGGCAATTGGGAGCCCTTGGTTTAGGGATTTAAGCAACCCATCTTCACATTTTGACATCCCGAAGATGCCGTATACTAGGTCAGCGCATGGCGTGACCTCTGGTTTTGTTGTGTCTTTGTGGAGACCGACAGCGTGGATTGTCAAGATGTCAGAGGCACGCTGAATGACATGGGGCATGGTCTCGGAATCATCAAGATCCCCGACTTCCTCAACATTGTAATATATACTGCTATAATGCTTGTCCCCTGTGTTTATGGCCTCAAGGAGTAACTCTGTGTCCTTAAAAATGACTGAATTGCCATATTGAAATAAGAAATGCCCTTACCAGAAGTGGATGGCCCTGCCTGTGCCATTTTTGCAGTGTCTGTAGGTAGCAATTGGCATCTTCTTGTACTTCTCTGCAACTCTAGAGCTCCAACAATGGTGGCCTAGGTGCAATCCGCAAAAGCTCGAGCTTGGTGGAACTTTGAGAATGTAAATAGCAGAGAGCAAATGCGTAGGGCTTTCAAATGCAAGTGTAGGTAGCAATAATCGAGTTGTGGAGCCTTTTGTAGATTGCTTTAATTAATGCAAGGTTTGATGGTGATTCTGGTTCATGCCACATTAATGGTAAGCTCGTCACCTTCGCATTTGAAACACTTTGAACTATTGCTTTTGGCATTTAATTGCCTTAGAATTCAAATTTAGCGTTGATTTGCTTTTGATTCGCCATTAATTTTAGCTTCGAAGCTAAAATCTGCCACCTTATGACATGTGGCAAGCCACCTCGAATCCAGCTAGGCGCTCGCAGGGCCTAAATGTGATTAAGCTGCTTAGTCAACTCAAATCCGGACACGTGGCATTTTCTAATTGCTCTCGGGCTCTGTGGATGCAGCGTAATGTGGTGAGTCATTTGTACCCTGTCATGTGGCATTCCTCTATTCGTGGCTAGCTATCAAGCAAGGCCCTCTAATTTTGGTTGGTTGTGGGATTGCCATGTGTTGCTTCCTCAAGCACTCGATGCTTCTTCCTTGCCAAGTGGCTCTCTCACAGGCAATCGCGACCTTGCTTTGATAGGTGTCGCCTTTGGAAGGTCTCTAGGCAGTTGTCAGCAACTTTGTTTTAAACGTATGGCTCGAGTGGAGCCACATGTCGCTTTCGAAGATGATTTGAGGTTGAAGCTTCGCGGGAATGATACGCGGCACCATCTCATGGGTCCAATGGGGGCACGCATCGCTTTGACAAGCCTTCAGAGGTGATCAAGTGGTCCTTTAGATAGAAGCAACGCAGGCATGACAAGTGTCATCATTGCACGGGTCCAAGGGGGACACGCATCGTTCTCGCGAGCTTCTCTTCGTTCTTCTACCACTTGTCGTTCTCGAAAGAGGCTTGGATCGCTGGTAACCATCGAGTCGATCGGATGACTCAGGGGCATCCACGTGTTCATTCAACGAGCTCTCGCGAGCTTTGGATCGGGATGCAACACGGTGTTGACACGCGTCGATCTCAGATGAGTCTGAAGGAAACACACGTCACTTCGCAAGGTTGCTTGGGTTCGGATGGATGCAGCAAGGACACGTGGCAGCATCTCTCGGGCCTTTAAGATTACAGTATGACATGTGGTGACTTGGACTGAACAGGCTTGCTCGGATGGGCTAGGATCTTGACACATAACCTATGGATTTGAATTCCATCGGCTAACTCCTCGAGCTCTTGAGATGGCGCCACGTGGTTCGCGGGTTTTGCAGATTCGTTCCAAGTGTCATGCGCAGAGCGATGAATCGTTGAGGCGTCGTGTAGGCTAGCAAGGTGGACATTTGTCCTCTTTAGGTCACAATCTTAATTTAACATCCCGCGAGGCATCTCAAACCGCTACTTTAACTTTGACATCCTACGAAGTCATGCGAGAAGTTAAGTTAAACTTTGGGAAACGTCAAATCCCCATCATAAGCAAAATGAAGCTAATTTAAAGCAAAACTATGTAAGTAAATATTTTAAATAGGATGTAAGGTTAGTCCAATAGGATTTAGCAAAATCTATTATGTTCATACTCATTCGAAAACCAAGTAGAACACTTTTGACGAAAGTCTGTCTGCATGTTTCAAATCATTTCATGGTTAATAATTCATCATTTTGAAAGGAACTTGAAGCGACTTGCAATAACTCAAAATGTTTCTAAAGGCTAATCTGCATTGCAAAATGAATATATAACCAATAAATTGCTAGGAAGTATTAAATCAATTTTCTATGCAGACAAATGACTTAGCAAGCTTGGCATTTTAGGCATTTTTGAAAATCAAAATAGGAGGCTCCCCATTTTGGGAATAGAGGGTAGTTGGGCATCAACACTACCGAGTATTTTACTATGTGGATCAAGGTCATTCCTCTCACTTATATCACCGAGAAGCAGATTGTCAAGTTCATACATTATCATATCATTTGTTGCTATGGTATCCCAGCCCGTATTATATCCGATAATGGCGAATCATTTGTAAACCGAGATGTTAAGGCTCTTTGTGCAAAATTCAAAATCAAGCACAAGAAATCCACACCATATAACCCACAAGACAAGGATCAAGCCAAGGCGTCGAACAAAACCATTGTTGCAATCCTAAAAAAGATTGTCAATGACGTTGGCCGTAATTGGCACTTGCAAATTTTTCTTGCCCTTTCGGCTTATCACACTAGTCATTGAACCCCCACAAGAGCCACTCCATACTCCTTTGTTTATGGCATAGAAGCTATTATCCCGATTGAGATCAAGTTGTCTTCACTACAAGTATCTTTAGAGAATATTGAAGATGATGAAGATTATAGAGTTTCCAAGTTGCAAGAGCTAGAACTCCTTAACGATAAGCATTTGGCTGCCCTGGACAACTTGCAAGCCTATCAAAACAGATTGCGTAGAAGCTATAAGTTTGAAATTGGTAATTTGGTTTTGAAAGAGAATCAAAAAAACACTAATGTTGAACACAAGGGTAAGTTCCAACCCAGTTGGTTGGGCCCATATATTATCACAACAAACTATGGATTGGGGGCATACCACCTAGCTACTCCAAGTGGCAGAAAACTCCCAAAGCCCATAAACATTGTACATCTCTAACAGTTCTACGCTTGACAGCATTTTGAACCATTGTCTACAAGACCCCTTACTTGGGGGCAACTTGTGCTGAAGTCATTTTATCCCACTTTTATACCCTGGTCGTCCTAGCCTGGACCATTTTTATTCTGTCTCAACCTACCCTGGACCATTCTCATGAGAACCATATTCTTTTACGACTCCAGACAGTGGAGACTCTGGACAATTGAAACTCTAGACCGTTGGCACTTTGGATCATTTATGTTCCACTAGACCCTTTTTATCCCACTCTGAACCGTCCTCTTTTGGACCATATTCATTTTGTCTCGTTCCACCCTGGACCGTTCTACTTAGAACCATATTCTTTTCATGTCGTGGACTGTTGTAACTTGGACAGTTCTATCCCTACAACCAATCATGACTCAGGGATTTTGGACACACTCAACACCAGTTCTACAAAGCAGTTCACACTGAATAGCATTTTGCAGCTTCCTCATACAGACAATTGAACACAGATGCATCAACACATGGTTTTTCCCTATTGCATGGTTCTTCAGATTTATCTAACACTGCATATTGTTCTATTATTATTTTGTTTTTGTTTGGTAGGCATTGTTGCCTTAACAAGATCATCGGGGCCATTGCAACCGGCTTTAGCTATTATAAGAACTACTCTTGGACGTCCATCTCCTTGATTAGTTGGTTCCTTGTGCCATTGTTTATACTCACGATCCCCGTTCCAGCCGGTTTAGCTATTGTTTGAACTCTTACATGTGGGCGTGCATCTCCTTAGTTACGTGGTTCCCTGGACCTTTTGTTAATATTTCACTTCTGTTGCTTATCCCAAAAACACACAAACATTGAAAATCGATCGACAAAATCTTGGGTACCATGTAGCGAGCCAAAAATGAAAAGGGTGTTCCAACTTAGGAAGGGGATTGTAGTTTTACTAAGGGATGGTAGTTCCTTGATTAGTTGCAGCTGGTCTTCAATTCCTTGATTAGTTGGAACACCCTTTTTACTAAGGGATGGTAGTTCCTTGATTAGTTGCAGGGAGGTGAATCAGTGAACCTAAATAATTCAACTTCAATTCCAAACCTTTCAAACTCTTAATCATGAAGCATTCATGAAGCATATACATCATTCATAGCAATGAACAAAAGAGACAATGCAAGATCAAGCACATGACATATGTGGGAATTGGACTATTGTCCTATAATAACAAGATCCAATTTAGACCAGCTGCAACTAATCAAGGAACTACCATCCCTTAGTAAAACTACAATCCCACAAGGTGCTACCACACCTGTCTAGCTAAGCTGCAACAACTAGACCTTTAACAAGTTTTTGTAATGTCCTCCAACTCCACACAACAACCAAGAATAATAAAACTCAAGCACACAACAGTCACAAAAGAAAACGCAATAGTCAAAGAGATCGTGAGTCCAAGAGGAAGATCATAATAGTCCAAGGAAAGATCGCAGCAGTCCAAGAGGGTCCATGCAACATTCAAACATTAATTAAACCATTTTGGGTTTAGTGCCATTATTAAGGAAGATAATTAATTACTTAGCTACTATAAATTAATTAATTCAGCATTAATTACTCAAACAGTCACCACTCTCAACAAAAACACAACCTTTGAGGGAGAGGTTATTATATATTCATTTTCATTCGTTGGAGTGGAAAAAAGACATCCAATTATGAATTCAATAATCTAACTCGTATAAGCGTCATGCTATAGAACCACTCTCAATGATGAAAACCCTTGTGATTATAACAGCACAAAGACGAAATCCCTTGTGGACTTATATTTTATTTAATTTATTATTATAAATGCAATATTTATATTTATAAAAAAATAGATTTTCCAAGAAAACTTAATTAATGTAAAATATTCCGATTTAAAATATTACAGTGGTATCAGAGTTGCTTTTCTTGCCAGCCTGTGAACCATAAGGTCACTACATAAAGAAATTATGGACAATTTCGAGTCGTACAATGCCCTTTCAATAGAGATTCGAAAAGAAAACTCTTTTTCAGACTTTTTGGAGTTGAAAGAGTCATGGAATGGAAACAGACACTATGAGGAAGACGAGTTCGTGAATCACAGTTATGGCAACTCAGAGTATGAAGAGAAATTCAATGTTCAAGAGGTCTTAAAAGAAATAAACTATGATGAATATCATTCAAATTATGGACAAAAAACAGAATTACAGGCAACCAGTACGATTAAACAAAGTGAAAAATCCTTGGAGACTCTAGGTGCTTCACACTCAAAAGATGAAGAGAAGACCCTTTCTCTTGGAAAGAAATCAAGAGAAACTTGTGATAAGTTTCTTGAGAAAGAGGCTAACAAGGAGTTACCTCTAACAAAACCAAATGATGCTTGTTATATTAACTCTAGAGACTCTGATAATGTCGGGACAAGCTCGAGAAAAAGAAACCTTGACGCATGTAACATGGCACCAATAATTGTAGATGAAATAAACAAATCAAAAGGCTTACCAAGAATACAAGTACCCATGCCATTTTGTTCTGATTGAGATATCCATATCCCTGGAAATAAGAAGTTTGATGTTGGTCTTCTAACTGGTGATATGAGCTTGAGACCAGAAGTCTCTTCCCTTATTATGACAATAGAAATTTTAAGGTCTATGCTCTTCAAAGGAGCAAACATTATCCATAACATTGAATGGGTTATATTTGATAAAGTGCATTATGTAAAAGATGTTTCTCTTGGTAAAGATTCCCTTAGGGATCTTTTGGAAAGAGGTTTGCCATGCCACCGTTTGAACCTTATCAAGAAATTAAATATGCCAGGTCAATTTTTTGCACTTCACACACTAAAGCTGGACTTTAATCATCATCTTACTAACTTACCTAAAGGCTGCTTTAGTTCTTTGTCAAAGTCGACAAGGCTTTCTATGTGCAAGACACATCTCAATACAATCTTCATAGGTCGGCCATAGCATCTATGGGTCACCTTTAAGTAGCTACACCTTTCAATTATGCTCTTGTAGCTCTTATAGGTATCATGCAGACCTATTCACCCATTTAGCACATCATCTCGATCAAACTAAGAACACAGGACCACTTCCAAAAGCATAAACCCATTCCACATTACCCCTTTTACATCCTCAAATGATCACAGTTGCCAAAACACTCTTTTGCTAGATCACAATTTGCTCAAACAACATTATGTGCATACAATCACCATGAACGAATACACAATCGACTTCTAAACCTTTGTTCATGCTGCATACGAATGGTCAAACCTTCATATTGCACACAGACGATCGTCATGGAGTCTACAACACTCCCCAATAGCTAATTCATCAAGAGATATCGAAACAACATCAAAACAAGCTCGAACAATCTTCTCGGGTCACTTGCAAGACATACACGAATACACAGTCAACTTTGACGCTCAATAACTTTGACCTTACTAACAATTACACCTTCAAATTCATATTGCCATATGCGCTTTGAAGTCCTCTACAACTTTGCTTTTTACTATTGGTCAGATGAGGAGTTAACCCGATTAGTTGAATTATTGCATGAATTTCAAGATATCCTCCCATGCAACTATAAAGAGATGAGAGGTTTATACCCCTCCCTAGGGAAAATGAAGATCAAGCTAGAATAGGGCGCAAGACCATACCATATGAATCCCAATCTTCATGCCAAAGTCAAGGAAGAGATTGGTAATATACTTGTTGTTGGGGTCATCTATCTTGTTGATGAATCAGAATCAATAACCCCAATGGTGATTACCCTGAAGAAGGATGGACACATCCGAATTTGTGTGGATTTTTGCTTGCTCAACACTGCTTGTGTTACAGATCCATTCCCCACCCCATTTACCAAAGTAACCCTAGGAGTTACAGGGTACAAGATTTATGCGTTCACTAATGGTTTCTTCGAATACCATCAAATTTAGATCGAAGAGGAAGAACCTAAGACGACCTTTGCAACCAAGTGGAGTTCCTTTGCATACAATGTGATGTCATTTGGGTTGAAGAACGTGCCAGCATTGTTTTTCGTGCATCGTAGTTCTAGCATTGAAAGACTTCACCAATTTCTACAAGTCTATCTAGATGATTGGATTGTTTACAAGTTGATGAAAAATTATACCACGACCCTAAGGCTAATGTTCGAGCAATGTCGGCAGCTCCAAATTTTGCTCAACTTGAAGAAATGCATCTTCACCAAACCCTTTGGGATGCTCCTTGGCCATGTCATCTACAAGGGATGCTTGTTGATCCCGCAAAGATTGCTATTATAATGCAACTTGAGGTGCCTCAAACTCAATGAGATGTGCACACTTTCTTAAGCCACACGGAGTATTACCGCAAGTTCATCAAGAACTATGCAAAGATTGCAAGGCCTCTAGAAGAACTTTTGTGCAAGAACAGCGCTTTCATCTAGATGGATAAGCAGCACGAAGTGTTTGATATGTTAAAAGAGAAGCTCTATAGCATGCCAATCTTGCAATTCCCTGACTGGAAGACTTTGTTATATGTTCACAATGATGCACCTAGGTCAACCATTGGTGCAATCCTAGCACAACCAAGAGACAACAAAGTTGATCATTCAGTCTACTTCACTAGCAGCAAGCTATCACCAGCTGAGTGCAGCTATACTACCACTAAGCGTGAGGCGCTTGCATGGTATGCGTGCCCCAATATTTCAGCAGTACTTGCTAGCCACCCCATTCTTATTCTTCACAGATCATGAGGCGTTGAAGTACCTTGTCAACAAACCAGTCGTGCACGGAAGGATTTGTAGGTGGATTTTGTTGTTTCAAGACTTTCAACTTTCAATGGTTGTTAAGCCAAGCAAGCAGAATCATGAATCGGACCACTTGTCACAAATCATGTCAAGAGAAGAAGCAAAAAATATTGAAGATGGAATGCCCAATGCCCAGATATATAAGGTTCAAAGCATTCTTAAAGATTTCGCTGATACAACAACATTTCTCACCTTGGGGGCTGCCACAATGAACAAAAAACATTGGATAAAAAGTAATTGGTGGCAAACTTTACAAACATGGGCATGATGAGGTGTTGCACTGATGCGTTTTGGAGCATGAGCAATCAAATGTTTTGTGGAAAGGACATGAAGGAGTTGTCGATAGCACTATGCAAGTGCAGCCACCATGCACATGATTCTCTTTTCTAACTTTTGGTGGCCGACACCCTACAAGGATGTCAAGGAATTCGTGCACAGATGCGACATATGTGAACGGGTAGGAAAACTAAATAAGAGGGATGAAATGTCGTTCCTAATCACCACTCAAGAGCCATTCGAGAAATGGGCCATCGAATTCATCAGACCCATTCCCCCTACATGTGAAGGACTAACGCACAAAATATCATCACATCTACAAATTGCCTCGCTAGATGTGCAGAAGCAACTCCAACGATGAATTTTACTATTGCCACGACAACACAATTTTTGTGGGACAACATTATCAATAGGTACGGGTGACCCTTGAGCCTCATCAGCAATTGGGGTACAAACTTCCTCAATGAGACAGTATGCATCCTTATTAGCTAAGCTCATAGTGGGCAACATAAAACTACCCGGTACCATTTTCAAGTCAATGGGACAATAGAGGCCTTCAACAAGATTCTTGGAATGCCCATGACCAAGGTCTATGATGTCGTACGCAAGGATTGGGATGATTAGATCTCCGCAATACTTCGGGTTTATAAGACAACCTATAAATGATTGAACTAGCCCACTCCATTCCAATTGGTATTTGGAAAAGAAGTTGTTCTCCCTATGGAATTTTTGGTCCCCTCCCTACACATTGCACGCATCAGATGACTAGATGACAAGGAATCATTAGACACATGACTGGAAGAGCTCATGAAGCTCGATGAGAAGCGCATACTCACCAAATGGAGTTGAGGAATTGACAAGGCAAGGCAAAAAGCATGGTACAACAAGCACATCAATGTAAAAAATTTGTAAAAAGATGCTCATGTGCTAATGTATGATTCAAGATATGTGAAGCATCCAAGCAAGCTTCATATTCGTTGGATGTGATGCTATATTATTCATGATATTTTGGAAATGGACGCATGCGAACTGCACACTTTGGATGATGAAATGTTACCTCAACATTTCAACAAGAGTAGGCTCAAGCCTTTTCATTTGTAATATCTAATGAGCTATTGAAATAAAGCGTATGTTTCTGCTTTTTAGAAGGTTTATGTAGTTTTTGCTTTCTGCAAATAAGAGCCAAGTTTTGTTGCGCCAGTAGGTTAGTAATAAAGTGGACATCCCTATAACTCCAGTCGAGCGAAGGGTTTGTTCGAGATCCTTATGCCAGACGTCTAAGTAACTCCAAGAGGTATTATCACATCAATTGTTATATGAAAGCTTTTGGTTTCATTTTTTTTATGATAAGAGCTAGATTTTTTCAAGTATTGTATTGCGCCAGTTTTGCACACACAAGTAACATAGGCCTCTCACACCATGCACATCATCTACCATTATTGTTTACAAGGTTCTTGCAAATTTTTCGAAGGCAGCAGTTGTGCGAATACGCAATGACGAAGTACAAAAGAAATGGGATCTTTGTAGAAACACATGGGCACGAGGTTAAAACAGGATATTGCAATCTAATTGATGTGTTGGAGGACCATGCACATAATTAGCATGGGGTAGGGTGAAGAGAAAGGCTCACACTATCGAAGGTTAGTTGGTGGACACGCAAACTCAATCGACCAAGTATCCGGATACACGAAGCTTGCAGGGCATGGGGGCACAAACAAGAGGGTTATGTCCTATGCCCAAGAACACAAGAAGGAAAAAAAGGCATAGGTCGTGTCTAATGGATGCAGTGCAAGGATAATGTTGCCATAAGGTAATAAGGATGATTAGAAATGGAATGGAAAGTGTCATTAAGGCAATTAGCGATGACAACCAATACATATTGACCCCTAAACATCATTTTCACCATTTGGAATTTTTTAAAATGTTGAACAAGCCACAAAGCATAGAGCACATAAAACCCTAGGGCACACAAAATTATAGGTTTTAAGCAAATTTGAGGCAAGATTTGATGCAAATGAGTAATGCAGATCGATTGCTAATTGAATTAAAGTGAAGGGACTAAAGGATGGCCAAATTCAGATGAAGGGTTTGCAAAGGAGATAACCACCATTACATCTCTCTAAAGCTTAGAGCCAAAGAAAAAAATTAGGGTATAGACGGATAGATTGGCCAAGGGTTTGCCAAAAGGAATAGAGACCTAGAATGATGCCCAAAAGGAAATCAATTACAACAATCACTACAACCAAAAAGTGCATGTGCGTTTTTTAACAAAGAAGAGGCGACTCAATTGTCATCGAAGAAGTATCCTTCGAACAATTAGAGGGGAAGAGTGTGGAAGAGGTACCAACAGAGATGTTGCGCAATGAGGAATGGACCTCCAAGGTGAACCAATGCAAAGTCGAAGAATACAATCATAGAATCTCCAAGAATGAGTCCAACCTAAAGGACTTCATTGTGGAGAATATGAGAGTAAGCGCAAAAAAAAGGATGTTGAATGCATGAGTCAAAATTGCTCTAGAGAAGATACAAGTGTTGCAATTGTTTGAACTGCCATATTTTGGTAAACCTGAAAAATTAGTAAGATTTCACCTTTCGTGCATGCATGAAAACAAGATCTACTTCGTGGGGCGCAAGATGAAATATCTCCCCAGTGTGTAAATAGATCAACAGGGTTGCCTCACACTAGCAAGGATATTAAACGCACGTTGGCAGTCACCACAAAAGTTGACAAGGTTGCCAGAATTTTGAAGTATAAAAAAGAAAAGTTCACTTTCCCCATTGAACACTTAGATGATCAAGCCAAGTGTGCAGCGACACACCTAGTCGGCAAAAAATTGTGTGCAACTGGCCACTGGGACAACATCAATAAGCAATACCTATACATCACGCACAAAATGGGTGCTAAAAACATACAGTTTAACATTGCAAAATTTTCTTACAATGATATAATTGCAAGTGCCAAGAAGGCCCACAAAACTATTGACTCCTTCAGGTAGGGGTTGATTCTCATTTTACTGGTACTTGATGAAATTGGGATGTCAGATGGGTATGGCAATAGGGTTCAGTTTCACCCATTAAGATACCACTCGCCAGCAAAGAGATACGAAAATCACATGTACCCTAGTCCATATAACAAATCTTAAAGAATCAAAACAAATCGATGGTGTGACAACATGATGGCAACATTCGCTGATGAATGGCACATTCTGCAAAAAATGTCGGAAGCATATGGCACCTATGCTGAATTTGTAATAATGAGGCAACATACCCTCTCAAAGATATTATTGGCAAGCAAAAATATGTCAGGGTGGCTAAAGTTGGCGTATGGTGTCTCGATGCATTATTTTAATATCACGATAAAGAGTGCCCAATGCGTGACAAAAGCAATGTAAACGCCGAGAAGATTGATGAAGACATATTGTTGCTCAAGGCACTTTACAAGTACCCCAACAAGGCGGTGTTGGATGAAGACAACGAGTTTGACAACAATTTAACCTTGATTAACCCCAATTCTGTGGAGGCGGTGGGAAAAGATAAAGATCACCAAATTTAGCAAATCTCATACGCCTTGACGCCCAAGAAGCACAAAGGACAAGTGGCTCCCGGCCAGTTCAAGCGCAAGTGGAAACAAAAGAAAAGGACCCTAGAATTGGGTTGTTAATAGATGTTGAGGGAGATGAGGGAGCAACCCTAACAAAAAGGAAGAAAGCTATGCACGCAAAACAACCATGGGACAACATCCTCCAGCAGGGCAGCAGGGCAAACACAAGGCAAGGAATGCACAACAAATGAGGTAGAGGTGCAAGCCAACACCAAGGACTCTAAGCGCATGGCTCCAACAGATGCAATGGATGGCGAGGATAATGCACCACTCTCCAATTTGAAACAGGGATCTGCACCTCCAATGAAGTCACCACCTAAGCAGCGTAAATCGCCACCCCCTGCAATATAAGCAATGGGGCCTTCCAAGGTGCCCCCACAAATAAAGGTAGTGTTGCGCCCACACCACCTGTAAAGGATACCACGGCTACAACAACACAATTGCCATAGGACCCAATGGATAACCCGCTAAGTGTCATCGCGCATGATTATGGAGGCACATCAAACTCTCAAGGGCCATCAATAGAAGAAATAGTTGTGAAGGATGATCGCATGGACAAAAAGAAGAGCGCAGTACAAGATGATGACATGCTAGTTGATGAGATACATCTGCTATAAAATGAATGGACATTGGAAGATTTGAAAAGTGTGGCCAAGAGTGTGATGAAGGGAAGAAGGATGATGTAACAAGGGAAGAAATGAACAAAGGCAAAGATAAAGAATTACATGATGTGGAAACATCTTAGCACAAGGGAATCAAGGATGGGGCGCAAAAATCAAGCTAGCCACATGACTCAAGTTATAATTCAACATCAAAATCCACACACAAATATGTGTAAAAAAGAAAGCACTGAGGAAGAGAACATGATAAGAGAAAGGGTCTGAAAGACCATACCCAACGAAGATTTGTTCCTTTGGAACTTACGACGCAAGGAGAGCACTTAAAAACAAACACAAACAATTATCATTCATTTTTTACACCCATCTGGACAAGCCTTTGTTTGAAGCACTAACGACTAATGTGCGGACAGAAAAGCCGCACACTATTAATGGGGAACAAGGGATCATACAAAGAGACCCAACTAAAATGACTAAGGTCCAAGCAAGGTGTGCACTAGTAAGGTTAGTTTCGGAAGTGTCACGCCAAAATGCCCTGAACAACACAACTGCCAAGAATAAAAAGAAACTAGAAGCTGACAAGAAACACAAACCGTCACTCATGGAGCTAAAAGTTCAAAAACTTTGCATGAAGATCACCTAGGAAGAGCCAAACTTGATGGATGGAGTCGACTTTGAAGGCATAAAGGAGACTGACCAGCTCGGATGGATGGTCGATCGATTATTAATGCAGGGCAAGAGCAATGTCCCCAAAGAGGGGCAAGAAGAAAAGGAGAAGGCACAAAAAGAATTTGAAGAGCGATTGTAGAGTTGCGAGAAGATGGTAGCCGAACTCCAAGAAAACGCAGACCTTGCAGATAAGGTGTTCCAAAGGTTTGTGTGCCAAACGGAGGTAATAAACGTGCATCTACTCAAGGATCGGATGAAACAAAAGGAGCTGGAAATCGAAACAAAGGATATGGATGAGTAAAGTCCTTAAGGACACCAACGAGCCAGAAGTGTAAATAAAAGAAAAGCACAAAGAATTAAAGAAAGGTTTCAAACTCCTCTAGCATAAAGCTATGATGAAGAAACAACAATCTGCAAAACATATGCGGGGATTACCTCAAAAATACAAAAAGTAAAGTTAAGGTGCAAGAAGATAAAAGACAAAACACTTGCTTTAAAAGAATTTTTTCATGGAAATGCCTAACAAGGAATAAATAATTCAAACACAAGAAGATAAAGACCAACCACTCATTCTAAAGAATTAGTCCATGGAAATGCCTAACAAGATACAAAAAATTCAAGCCGCACTCACAAGGGGGGTTTATTTGAAGAAGAGATTTGGTAGATTGGTCCAGAATTTTCAGAGGAACAACACGCTATTGAAGGATTATCTAAGGACAGACAACAAGGCTAGTGTGGGGTGATGTTGGCCTACAATTTTGACGAAGTATAAAAGTGCACATCTAATTTTGTTAGTACTCGGAGGGGAAAAAGGTGCATGCCTTTTGGAAGAATAACACGTGAAGGCATGGAATGCAAGAAATAGGTAGATCAGACGAGACCCCAATTTTGATGAAGTCCAACAGAACGCCATCAGGGTCAATGGTTGCACAAATGTACCAAAAAATCTAAGAGCACTCAGATAGAAAGAACCTACCAAATCTCGACATGCGCTGATGACGACAATTTGGTCAACATGAAATACAAAGCACAATGAACAGGGAGGAGGTTGTGCAAACAACATAGCACAAATTGAGGAGCATCAATGAGCTAGCAGGATGAACGAGTCTTTAGGCAGGTCGACATTTAAACAAGCCATTACATGAACAGGGCTTGAGCATATCTAGTGCAGTATGATGTGAATATAGGAACTTGTTAGTCAAAGCAGTTTATTGCAAAAGTAGTCAAACACTGCTATATTTAGAAATAGTTGTGCATTTCATGGGGCGCATATTTATTGATTATAATCGCAAGGTGGTGGCTTATACCTATAAAAGCCCACCTTGCCTCTTAGTTTGAGTGGTAGATAACGTTGTTGATGAAGTGTTGTTGGTGTTGTCATTTGTGGATCAAGTGTTGTTGATGTTGTCATTGTTGTTGAACTTATTGTTATCACTGATGATTTGGTCCTCTGGAGCATTCATGTAATTTTGGAGAAATCCTATAGTAATTAGTACTACATAGGTAAAATTAATTAAATACTTAATTATGTGTGTGTGAGCATGAGTTGTAATAACAACTCACCCCACTAGAATAGGAATAATTATGAATTGTTTGAACTTGTATACATTTAGTAGAGTGTAAGAGGCACCTATTGTATAAGAACCTGCGTATGATGAATACTCATATTTAATTTTTCAATGTGTCGTCTCTAATCAAAATCAATATTTGGTATTAGGGCAGGGCATTTCAATGAAATGGGAAAATTAAGTTCTTAATTGTAAAAGTGGCAGCTTCATTTTTGTAAGTTGCCCTAAATTATGGCTACAAGATAATGTGTTGAAGATTATTTCAATTTATTGTTAGTAGATCAATTTGTAATCAAATAAAAAGTGGCACTTTTATTCTTTGCATCTCCCACCAAGCATAATTGTTTGGAATCCACGTACTTCTTTGCTATTTAAGCTGTGCCTCAAGATTTTGTTCATGCTATTGTCAAACCCTTGCAACAATGAGCTTCCTTGTACACTTGCCTCTGTACAGCTATGATCAACATGAACTTCCCCATGTATTACAAGAACATTCATGATTGCATGAATTGGATTTGGTGTGGTTTTTGTATTTTGTGGTCCTTGTGCATCTTTGATTAATAAGCATGATCTAAACTACCATTAAATACTCCCTATATAATCTGATCAAGAATCATGATAGGTTGCAACATGTGGACCGTGGTGTTCAAGAATTGAGATTGATGTTAATCAAAATCGTATCTATCAAACATTGATCATCCTTTGTAGTTGTTGGCTCCTTCATGCACATATGCTAAAGCGACATGCCTTCTTACAACATTAACGTCTCTCGACTCTCATCCATCTCCGTGCATATTTGTTGCGTCTTTATCATGCCTTCACATATGTTGTATAAATTAGATATTAGTGGTTGTCTGGTTTTTTATTATATACATTGCCTCTGTGGTTTGTAGTACCTTAAGTATAGTTTTCGATGGTTCTTTTATAGTTTTTTTTTAGAGTATAAGTGGTTTAATAAATTGTGTCAATAAATAATCATCAAGTTAATAGTGTCAAAGTTTGAGTTTTTTTTATTTTTATTAATTTTTTTTT
Organism: Torreya grandis; assembly: GCA_037957365.1. Taxonomy (NCBI): domain Eukaryota; kingdom Viridiplantae; phylum Streptophyta; class Pinopsida; order Cupressales; family Taxaceae; genus Torreya; species Torreya grandis. The sequence continues at coordinate 104,241 of JARHVA010002667.1, forward strand.
AAGGTGTCATAAGTCCATCCAAATAAAGCAAATGTGTGTCGGTCGTCATCAAAATGTCAAATTTTCTCCTTGTAATGGATGCTAGAGAATGAGTGGTTTAATAAATTGCGTCAATAAAGAATCATCAAGTCAATAGTGTCAAAGTTTGAGTTTATTTTTATTTTATTAAAAAAATTAAGGTGTCATAAGTCCATCCAAATAAAGCAATTTTGTGTCGATCATCATCAAAAAGTCAAATTTTCTCCTTGTAATGGACACAATAGTGAGCGAATCCAACGTCCATTTTGGAATGAGTGCGTCAATCCTGTGGGGGGGATTTATTCATAAAAACAACATGCAATGTGACTTACGCTATTAAGATAAAGTAGCAAGACGTCAGAGAAAACAAAGGAAGGAGGACCTTTAGCAACCTTGAGTTCACCACTAACTCAGACTCTGCATACCGTAGTAGTGGCAAAACAAAATGAGCCCAAAACACTGAAGAGCTTAAGAGTTGTTAGTCATCACCAAAGTTGATGATGCCCTCATGCTACAGAAGATGAAAAATGACTGCACCAAATCGACTAATGTCGAGAACAATGTCTAGCGCCAATGGCTACCATTTATATTGTTCATGAGCAAATGTAATGATCAAGGACAAAGGCTACAAACACGAGTTCGATGAGATGCCCAACACTCACTAAAGATAGTGGGAATCCAGTCTTCAATCTTTGTGTTTGTATCTATTTAGTGAGGCCCAACCAACGGAGAAGTGGTGGCCATGCCACACTCGCAATGAGTACCGTGTGTCCATACTCACTCAATGTAAAGGTCAATAAGGCTTAGCTGACTAATTTTGTTGTGAATTGTGTCTATTCGTTCACAGTTCTATATGTCATGTGTCTCTATCCATATTTGTATGATCTTGGATTAACAAGTGTGTCCCTCTATCCCTAATCAGAGATGTAGTGAGGCCATTTCCATTACCCGTGTTGGATTGGTGATATGTTCCCATCCAACATTGTTCATCTTGAATTGGTGTGTGTCTCAGTTCCATGTAATGTTTCCTTTCCCTGTGTCCATACTAAGAGGGGAGTGTTGGAGACATCCTACAGTAGTTAGTACTACATAGATAAAATTAATTAAATAGTTAATTATGTGTGTGTAAGTTATAATAACAACTCACCCCACTGGAATAGGAGTAGTTATGAGTTGTTTGAACAACTCAGATAAGTTTAGCAAAGTGTGTTAAGGACTCCTAAATTCTAGAGCTAACTATTGTATAAGAACCTGCGTATGATAAATAATCAAATTTAATTTCTCAATGCATCATCTCTGACCAAAATCAATAATAAAACTGAATATTAATGCAAGAGGCCAAAGCTTTCACTAATGGTTGATATGTTTATCCAAGTTTGACTATTGAGTCTATGAAGTTTATGATAGTGATTATCTATTGAATCCTTGCATAACTTTTAATGATGTTTAAGATGTATAAGTGTTGATTTGTGCCCATGTTTTTCTAGAAGGTAAACAAGGTCAAAAAATGGTCTCTCATCTTTTGATACCAACCCAACCACACCCTGGTAGTCTCTCTCTATGCCTCGAGTGAGCATGCAAGTCTTTTTGCGTGATATGCCAGCATGGTGAGTATCATTTGTTTGGGTAAACACAGAGGCGCAACACAGTGGCTGGCATATAGGAAAATACCCAACACCTGATAATGAATGTTATATTTAAAGTTGTAAAGAATGATGAATATAAAAAAATAACCAAGTCACTCCAAGGATTCAAAAACAACATAACAGTGCATATCACCCATTAGCTGGAATATTGACCTAGGCACAGTCGCAAAGGAAGATTAGGAATATTACACGAACTGAAACAAGACACAAACATAGCTGGTATTATTCAACAGTGACTCCTGCGTGACTGAATCACACTTTCATCGGTAGCTATTTGTCGCATGCGGTATTGGTGTCTCTGACTACAGGACTTGCTTCCACTGAGTGGTTGACAGTTATTTGCTTTGTGGATTAACACTATGGATCAACCTTATATTTGTTTGATTTAAATAATAAAGAGATCGCAAAATCCATAAAAAATATTGGCCAGTATGGCATTCAGAATCATTTTTATGCAGAGGAAAACACACAACCATAATGTGCATTTAGGATTGTAAACCTTTAAGGCTATGTTGCATTTAGAACTAGAAATGGAAACCCTGGAAACATGAATATAAGGAAACGGGAAAGCTAGGTTCAGGAAATGACAGAAACTTGGTCACACTTTTATATAGAACCAGAAGAAAATAGGGAAAACTTGTATAGCTCCTATAGAAAAGAGGAAAATCAAATTGTAAGTTTCATCCTCTTCAACCAAACCCCATTGCCCAGTGTGGGCATAAAAGGAATGCCACTTAAAGCAGCTTCAACTCTGGTATAAAATGAAGTGTCCCTGATCCTATAAAATCTCCACGGATTACAATAATATATAAGCATCAACGTGGGTTTGGTGTACTGCGCATACGTAGCAATGCCACAATTCTCCAGCAGTGAGTTCTAATATCTTGTACACACAATGTAGGCGTAAGAGCCAAATGTAGTGCCCATACCAACATGGATCAAACAGAAATCCAAACAACACCATTTTAACAGAAACAAAAAACTGAACTGAATTTTCAATCATCCAGCTCCATCGCTGCCCATAAAAAAGGGACAAATTACCAAAAATAAGAAATGGAACTCTTTAGATAGAGTTCCATTTGATCAATTATGATTTAGTTCTATTTGTCTACCAGAACCCATATACAGAAAACAAGTTTGGTACCCGCAAAATTGCAGGAAGACATGAATTGATCTACACCCAAAAACGATATTGGAATTGGAATCTTACCAAAGGCGTATACATTGATGCTCTTAAGGCCAAATATATTCTTCTTCCTTAACCCAACTCCAACCAGCTTCTTGGTCTCGTCTAAGGAAGATGCAAAGGAAACACCTGTATTGGGTTCCACCCCCATGTTATTGTCACTGTGGGGAACTACAGCTGTCAATGAAATGCAAGCGAAGGAACCACCAAGATAAGAAGAGCTTCTTGCTCTCGTTGTTTTCTCCCAAAGACTTTTGGCCAGCAAACTTCTTTGCTTGGCAAGAAGAGGAATCACAGCCAAACCCAGACCCACTCCAACTCCCACACATAATGTAACTGACAAGTTTTTCCTGATATTAGTAGAAGAAATGGGTGTTACAGAATGTGGTGGGAATGGAGGAGAATTTAACGAGGCCATTATTTTGGAGTTGGAAACAGCACAATGTTCATATTGTATTTACGAAGGAGGCGGAGGAGTTGGAGATCGGGGAAAACGAGGCTCCATTTTGTGTTGGCAGAAAGATGTGAATTTATCTCCACCTATTTTATGGGGTAAATCGGTGTCATCTAACTTGTACCTTGAAAACAAATACAAATAACTCATAGGGGATGATCCGTGGAATTCACATGATCTAGTTGTGAAAATTAACTCCTTGTGCAAGTGGTTGATTACTTCCAAAGCAACCTCTCCCTACTAGGTGTAAGCATATAAATACACCTACCGTACTCAGAAAAGTTCAGTGTGCCTTAATTTCATAGCGATCTGTATTGGATCCACGTCACGTATTTATTAGCCTTTAAATTACATGATACTAAATTATAGGGTGTATGTATATTCTTCCCTTATTACTTTAAATTAAGTAATTATTAATCATTTTGTTATTTGTCATCATATATTTTTTTCCATAAAATTTAATTTTGAATTTAAATTATTTATAAAATATAAAGATTTTAATGTATTTAAATATGTAAAGATTATTTTAAAAAACATATAATATTTATTATCACAATAATATATTGAGTATTTATTTGCCCGCTTTCCCCTCGCCGTCGGTCACGTTAAAAAGTTTACCGGGAGGCACTGGGGGATTAGGGGGTCCATACTGTAAATGTTTCCCTCGAAGGAGCAGTGCAGTACCGATACCTCCAGTTTAAAGTTAAAAAAAAAAATATATTGAGTATTTATAAATATTTTAAAGAAATTAAGTTAGTATTTAAATAGTACTCATTCCAATATTGAAATTTATTGGAATTACATGAGTTTGTTTGGCCAATGAACTATCATAATTATTGAAGTCTTTTTTTGAATATTATACATTGTTAAGGGTATTGACAAATATCAAGGAAGCCATGTTTTTCCATGATATAATGTAAGACTTAGAAATATATTTTTCTTCTTATCATTTTCAAGTTTAACTACCCAATTAAGGCTTGGAGACGAATTACATTTTCTCAACGATCGACGCAAAGTTTTAGAACACTACGCAAGGATCTTGGAGCTCTGAATCTAACAAATAAATTCATCAAAAATATTTGCACTTAATTAATACTTCCCATAGTTGTACTTATTGTGACCCTGACATAAAAACAAAACTTGACAGTTTGGGCAAGGTCCTCCATTCGTCATGTATTTTCAAGGTTTTTTGTTGTCTTGTCTTAAGACTTTGCTTTTTATTGTCAAACTTTGACCATTACCTACAAATTTCTCAATATTCAAGATACTTTCCTAAACCCTCTTTTCATAATTTATTGTTCTAGTTTTAAAAATTTAGTTAGGCATGATTAGTTATTTTATATTTGTTTAGGCCTAGTTGAATATTTATAGAAATTTGTGTTGCAATTTAATTGAAATCCATTTATTTATATGCATTTTAAATGAACTTGTGCTCTCTTACACCCTTAGGGTTTTATCTTTTGGTGAACTCGTATTGTATTATATGGTCGTTGTCCTTCAAAAGTCAATTCTTGTCCCTTGGGATAAAATGAATATATTTTATTTTTATAGAGCTTCTTTTATAGCATTATTTGCAATCTATTAACCCTAGCTTCTTTGTGTGTTCTTCCAAATCTTAGGTTGATTTTTAATGAATTTTTTTTCAAACCCTAAGGCATTTGCATGGTGTGTGTTTTCAATGTTTGATCTCCTCTTATGCTACTAAAATTGATTAAATTTAAGAATTCAACTAGAAATAATGTTATGATTAATTGTGGCCCTATTGATTTCATTAAAATTAATTTGGTTAATTCTAGATCTTACTTTTTAAAAATAAAATTTATAAATGTAAGTAGTGTTGTTCCAACAATTATATTTGTGTTTCAAATGATAATTGTATTCCTTTGAATGATAATGGAGTGAATGGATCTCAAGTTTATAATATATATGAAATATATCATGATCAAAAAGCTTGCTTAGATAGACAAGATAGGGTTGAAAAGTTACACATTTCAAGGAACAACTAATGGTACCCCTAGTGAGATATTTAGATTGATGAGTATATTGAAAGAGGTCACAAGTTAAACCCTAGATTAAGAGACTCAATACGAGTTTAAGATGCAAAAAATGCCCTATAAGGTAGATAATGGATATATGAGTACTCATAATGCAGATCAAGTACATGCTTTGTGTAATACATTTCCACTTATGCCTGGTCATATGGTTATTTCCCAAATTATTTATGAACATACTCATGCCCCTATTTCTATTCCTTATAATATCACTAAGGCTTTTCCATTTTCTCAAAATGTTATGACTACTTCTCAGATTCTTTAAAATTATCATCATCTCCCATTGCTTCTAAACATCTTTCTCAAATTCATCTTATTCAACCACATTTTTTCTAAAATGCTTCTCAAATTGCTTCACATGTTAATATTTTTACTTTGAGAAACTCTTCTATTCTAACCTGTGTTGCTTATACTTCTACTCCCAATCTCAAAATGACTTTTGTGATATATATATGAGCAAAAGTCTCAAAAGTCAAAAATTAAGGTCATTTATAATAATATTATTTTACACCCCTATGCTCGTGAAGTACTTGCATACCCATTTCAAATATGATCTATTTCTCTAAATTTTGAACTATTTAATGGAAAATGAGACCCTTCTCGTCATATTAGATATTTTTATACCTATTTCTTAAATTTTATCCATAATAAAAAATTGATAACTAGGTTATTTCTAATGAAATTTTAAAGGATTGTGCACTTGATTAGTTATATGCTTTACCATATGGATCTATACATTATTTTACAAATTTAGTTGATAACTTCTTAGCTCATTTCTCAATTAATATTGGCATGAAAGTTATATTTGCACAAATAGCTAAAATTAAACAAGGATCAAATGAGATGAGTAGTGAGTATGTTCTTATATTTTAAGATTATGGTTACCAAGATGACTCGTCAACTACCTAAATTTTCCCTCATGCCCTTGTGCTTTTAATTATAGACACTCATTTTTGGTCGTATTTTGTGTCTATAAAGGACTTCAAATTAATTTATATAAAACTATGCAAATTAATATTAGAAGTCACCAAAACACCCAAATCCATCCATACACGAGATATAACTACCCAAAATCATGTTGAGGCTTCCTTATTTAGGGTATTACCATGTATGCAATGATAACCTATCTTAGATTCAACACTAGTCAAATTACAACCTAGCAAATTGACAAATTGGCCTTTCGATCTCTTAATGCAAAACACTAAAATAATTCCTAAATGCCAAAAACCTTAAGCATGATTAATTAAAAAATAACTTCAATTAGTTGTTTAAGTAAAAATTCCAAGTTCAATTAGGTAATTACATTTTCTAAACAACGAAATTTTCAGTAAAGATGCGGTCAAAGTTAAAGGAATTAATAATATCTTTTATAAATGCCTAAAATTCAAAGAAAATGTGAGTCACACCTCATAAATATCTTCTACAAATTGTCAAGCCTCATAAATATCTTTTATGAGTTATTAAGCCTTCATAATTACTTTGACCCAATCCAAGGTTAACCTAAACTTGACCAAGATTAATATATACACAACCAAGGTTAAAACTAAACCTAATCACACTTGAGTTGGAAATAGGTTTAGAACCTATAAATATAAGTGTCATTGCCCCTATCTAAACAAGCTCTCAAATCAAAGTTATAATGTAAGATTGATTAAGGAGAAGCCAAGACAAGCTAATCCAAGCCTCAAGTGATCTTAGAGAAGTGTTGTTCAAATGGAAATTGCATTTACAAAGTTCTCTATTGCTCACAAGTTGAGAATAAACATCCTCTATGTCAATGAATGAGCACTAGTTTGATAAATAAGGTAACATAGTTTTGTGTTTTATCTTATATTTGTAATTTTGTTCATTACGTTAAGCTCACCCTAGTACTTAGGCAAGAGTAGTTTAGTTTCTATTATAGTGTTTGATTTAAATTCTCTTTTGTTTTCACTAACAAGAAACTAGAAAAAAATAGCTCTTTGGATTCCTAATGATACATAATGGCATGCCTAGTGGGACCACACACCCCACATGGACCAAAGGAATGACATGGAACCTTTAAAAACCTTAAAAATATGACTCACAACTTCAAGTTTTTAGTTTTATGAATTAATTTTCCATCATTTTATTTAACCACTAATCAGCGACTTCACACTTGTTAAACAACAACTTCACTTGTTTTATCCTTTATTTTGTGATTGTTTATTTTCTAGGAAATGGTGACTTTGTGCATGTTTTTCAAAGACTTCATAGAAAATAGTGACTTCACAAAAAATGGTGACTTTAGCATAAACAGCTACATCGACCTCCTAAATCATTCTCTTCAGTGACTTCGATGAAAGAAAATGACAACTTTGCTCCAACATCTTAGCGACTTTGCTAGGTAAATTTTCTCATGAATTCAGTGATTTTTCTCTATTTTTAGACATAAACGATGACTTTGACTAACCTAATTGGTGACTTCGCATCTGATAAATGACGACTTTGCCAAAAACTATTTGTTGTTTGTTATGGTTTCACAAGAAAACATTGGCTTTGCTCTATTCTGAAATTAACGACTTCACTCTGTGTAAAAAAAACTGAGATCTTGAAAATGAAAGTTGCTTATTGGCTAAATCTTTTGCATAAACATAAGTGATCCCCCTAACCTTTTTTTTAAGGAAAATAAGTCAAGAAAATGAGGTCTAAAACACTTCAAATTTTCATTCACACTTATGTTTTGGTGCTTAAAAATCACTTAACAACTCTGCTTCTTAGGTTATAAGTGCAATCAACAAAGTCAAGGGGCCAAATTTCACTTCACACCTTGTTTAATGCTCTAAAAATAACAACAAAATTATATTAATGCTCCTAAGAGATTTTGTTTTTTGTTTGTCCATTCTTGCAAAAGTAATTAGTTTCGATTTCTTAGATTAATTTCTTTTTAAGAAAAACAAACGTTGCATGCATGTTCTCCCCCTATCCCCTTTAGGGAACTTGGGTGATCAAAATCACCTTATTTCTTGCTTTGTTTAGTTGATTCTAGAAAGGAATAAAAGTCATAGATGCTCTCTCCAAGATTTGAGTGACTTGGGTGACCCATAAATGACCCTAAAGTTCTTCCAATTTTTCATTTATTTCTTTTTTTGCATTGGCTTATGGGTGGGAGTTCATAGCCTCTTCATAAATTCTTTAGGGGAGCACCGACCTGAGGTTTCATCTCTCAGCATCATTACAACCCCACTCCACAGTGGGGTATATAAATTGAGCACGTGATACTGGAATTAAACAATGGATGAGCAGTTAGCCTAATAATTCTAACAAAAATCTAGATTAGTTCATGTTAGACATTGAACTTCACCAAGTAGTACATGACTAAAGTCATCGTGCAAAGAACTAGAGCTTTACATAATAAGCTAGTGAGTTTGAATCCAATTGATGTGATGCACCCTTGTGTTAGCCATAATTGGGACCATTTATATCATTTCAAAAATTGTAGATTTTATTAAACCCCACTTTATTACGGAATATCCTGCCAAATGCCAAGTGCTTCGTCACTCCAAGTTCCTTGCCATGTACCATTTCTCAAGAGACAGAGGGAGCTTAAAAAACTCTACCTATATACACTCTTTACTTTTTAGATTAACACTTAATTCCTTTTTAGCATTGGTATATCAGTTGAAACTTTGGTGAAAGCTATACACACCTTGTCTGTTTTAAGGTAAAACTTGTACTCAGGTGCTTTTTTATTTATTTTACTAGCATGTATTTTGGGGTCTAAAATTGTTTGCACTAAATTTAAAATCAGTCAAAACCTTCAAAACAACACTTGTGTTACACACCACTTTGAACCAAGAGGTGTTACACTATCCAAATCACTCAAAGCTTTTGCCTTAGCTTGAGATTTAAAAAAACCACTTTTGTACCACTTGTTCAAAGGAATATTGTTACTCTACCACATTTATTCTAAAACACCTTATTTTAATGAATTTTTACTTGTTATTTAGGAAAGGGAAAAGAAGAAACTAAGTACGGTTATGGTTGAAAAAATTGATTGATTATGCGTGCCTGGAATCAGAAGATTGTGAAGAGCTCCTCTTTAGCTCAAGAGGATGACCTACAAATAAGAAAGTACTAAAGCAAAATTGTTTGGTAGACAGATAGTTGAGTGGATTGCCTAGAAATAGCTAGATCTCAAAAGCAAGAGCTTCCTTAGGGGATGTTAATCCACACGTTTTAAATAATTAAGTTTATAAAATAGAATCAAAGGCAATTGCATCAATAATCAAAAGGTACTGAAATTGAACACAAGAACGCTTGCTAAGAAATATAGACTAGAAATGATTAAAATAGTGATTAAGCTAATTAATACTAGTGTTAGGTGGTTGGGGTTTGCTTCAAAAAATTAGGAAGGGGTCTGTAAATAGGTAGGGACACAGAGAATCAAATTGGTTGGGGTTAGGTAGGTGAAATTAACTTTCTAGAATTTACTGCCACAGTGACCATCGACAGTTGGGTTGACTGTCAATGGTTAAGGTGACCATCGATAGTTAAACAGACCATCGATAGTCAAGAAAACCATTGATAGTCAAGAAAACCATCGATAGTTACTGAGGGTTGATTTGGGTTGATAGTAGGCTGATTGATGGGATCTCAAAGTGAGATTTTGGGAGTTGGGCTGTGAGTGAAAAGTAAATAATGTAATGGAATATTGGAAACCAAGTACTTATCTTGTAGAGGGTAGATTGGGTGGATGCTTGATGTGATTGACTCGTTGGTAGAGTCTGGTGTGATTTTGATAGAGTAATGGTACTTAGTGTTTTGGTGGAGTTGCAGTGGTAAGTCGACTCTCTGACGTGGTAGTTGGTTCATTGGATTGTTGATGATGATTAACCTACAAAAAGAGAATTCTAGATGCACAAGCTCTTGATAATAATTATAGATGATTTTTACCTCTTTGCTCCTCTCTTCTTATAGGCAAGGCAAGAGAGTTGTAATAAGACGTGACCTAGGCTTCCTAATTTTAACTTGCATATGCAATGGCTCACAATTGGGTTTAGATGAGTTATTTTTAGAAGAGCAAGGTGAGTGAGTTTGCATGTTGGTGGCTAAGGAGATGCACCCTGACCATTGATGATCAAGGGTAAAGGGTCAAATTTGGTAAAAGCTAGGGTTAAGCCATTTTGGTCAAACTAATTGTGGTTAGGTTTAGTTAGGGGTTAGAGGGTCAGATTGGTCTCGAGAGAGTCCTAAGACGGTCAAAGGAAACTATGACATTTGGAATCATGGTGTGTAGATTTATGGTGTCTATATTTTGCCCCTTTTTATTGTGTGACTTATAATCAACCAGCTGTAAAATAAAAACTGATGTTGGTCAAAGGTTTGGTTGCCCTAAATATGGAAGGAGGTGTTCCCCCTCAAACTGAGAGGTGATGAGGTAAATCTAAATCAGATGTGGGTTTGATAAGGTGGGTAAAGGTGATGATGAAGGTGGATTGCATGAAGGTGGATGATAGGTTGGGTACTAAAGCACAAACAAGCATGGAAAGTATGATAAAAGGTGTGATAGCCAAGATCACGTAAAGATGAGATTGTTATAGTTGAAAACAATAAAGGTCAGTGCTAGGAGGATAATGAACAAGTGAACTACATGACCATATTTAGATGTGGTATCTAGGTACATCGATAAGTCTTCGAAGTGATGTCTATGTTTTAGTGGGTATCCAAGGTAGGAAGTGCTCTTGGTGAAAACACAAATAGGTCAAGTGTCATGAGTATCTAAGGTAGGAAGTGCTCCTGAAAAGACATAAGTGGGTCAGGTAAGCACGATGTGGTGAAATTTCAAAAGGGTCAACATGGTAATGTTGTCACTGTGATAAAAGGACTAGGCAAAAAGGGTCACAAAACATGTGTTATATGGGCTGAAATGGACCAACAATGAGGTGACAAGGTGGTCAGGGTGGGCAGAGAAGGTAATCTCCATGGGTGGGTGAGTTGATTTGATGTTGCTTAAGGAAGCCTACTCAAGATAAGGGCAAAAAGGTGGGGCCTCTTGATCATCGATAGTCAGGTTTCCCAAGGGTAACCATCAATGGTCACCCTGATCATCGATGATCAGGGTGGAAACCCTAAAAGTCCATGGGGTAAAAGTGGAAAGAGAATCATGTTTTACCCATTGTTACTTTTGTGATTGTTTGACTTTGGAGGTCTGGTAATTTTGGTAGTTTGTGGTGAAGGTGATTGATGAGGGTGTTTATTGAGGTAGATGGTTGACATTTAGCTGAGGTAGACTAAGGTAACCAGTTAGGATGTAGGGAGCACATGAGCGCAAATGAAGATGGGCAAGCCTATGATCGACTCCATAGCGGTGGTCACAAAATGAGGTAGGGGGTGTCATTGCAATTAATAACTTAGCTAGATTTTACAAATGGTTAAGGGGTTAACTATTTGGGTTAGTTGCTTGGGTCATGCCCTAGGTAGGGTTTTGGTAGGCTTTAACTATTAACTGTTTGGGTTAGTTTCTTGGGTAATGCCTAACCATCAGTAGTTGACTAGGGAAAATAAGGTTTTTTTATAAGTGTTTTAAAAGTTAAGGCAAATGGAATGTTGGCATGTTAGGTATAAGTTGGTGTTGAAGGTTTAGAGGACAAACCTAGTAGGTATTAGGTAGATAGGTAGGCTGGGTAAAGAAATAGGTATGTTACTTAAAGGGTGGGTTAGACAATTAATGTTGTAGGTGACAAAGCCATGCTTATAAATTGGTGCAAGCTAAGGAGTAGATACATATGCATGACCATGTGTTGCATATCTTCATAGAGATCCAATAGGGGAAGACCCCAACCAATTGGGCCCATATGGAGAAGGTGGGGTTGGGAGCGATGAGGCACTATCAACATGTGCCTCAAAATGCGTCTATGGTCATAACACTCATCGAGAGATGGGATCCCACTATGAACACCTTCATATTGTTGATTGAGGAGATGACTATCTTGCTCAAGGATGTACATAGGATCATCTGACTTCCTCTTTGAGGAGATCTAATCTATCATTTATAACATAAGAAGCGGGATGATCACATCAAGATTTTGTATGGGGATGAAAGTGATTAGGTTAAATGCATGTTGGGGGTTCAGGTATAGTGCTTTGTATTAGAGGGCTCTAGGTGAAAGGAGACTCATGACCATGCTGATGAATGACGTGTCTTACTTTGCGCTCCCTAACTCGAGTAGTGGGAGGTTCCCATACTTACTACTAGGGTTGTTGGTCAAGTTATTATTGGATCAGACTATTTTTGGTTGGGTACCTATTCTACTTGTTAGGGTGTGGAGCTAAAAGCTACACCTTAAGGCAAACAGGAGGGTTTCTAGTGTATGCAGTCACCGGCGTCGGCAGGCTACACCGACGTCGGTCAGGGGACGCAGAAGGGAAACCGGCATCGGCAGAAGATCGGCCGGCATCGGTCACCTCCAAGAGGGCAGGGACCGACGTCGATCGCCTGTGGCAGTCTGAACTGCTGTTGACAAACAGTCAGTTAAGTGAACGCGGAGTTTGCATGTTAAAGACTTGTTCGAAGTCTTGAGCCACAAGTCTAATCAGTGTATGCATGAGATATATATAATAGACTCATGGGCTGTATTGTTAAGTGGAGAATTCGGAGAAGAGCTATGTGAAGCTTGGAGAGTTCTTCCCATGGTGGAATCAAGTAGGATTCCCCATGTATGTATAAGTAAGATTAGGTTTGATATGCAGGGATGTGTGTATGCGAGGGTCAGAAAGGAGATCGGCGGGGGAGCTAGATCCAAGGTGACAGCAATACATCAGCAAGATCATGGAGAGATCTACTTGGAGTATGGTTGTGTACTCGATTGTACAGATGTGCAATGAGGTGAACAACAACTTGTGTTAGCTATGTGTTGTGACCTATGAGAGAAGATTACTCAGGTGGGAAGATTACTTGGAGCCCTTGAGGAGGAAGCCTCACAGAGGTGGAAGAAGAGTGTGATCTCTTTATTGTAATTTCCTTTGTAATGAGTTGAATACAATTGTGTGTTACCTCTCAGTTTTTGTGTTATTTCTCATTGATAGTTATTTGTTCTTCTGGTATTTCCGCATGTTTAAGTTGCTTATACAATGGTAATCATGTGTGCTCTTAAATCTGACAAGTTGTGTCAGAGCTTTGGGGAGTTTCGGTCCTATCAATTGGTATCAGAGCGAGGTTGGACGTTCTCAGAGCGAGTTTGACTAACAGATGTCCCAGATCTGTTAAGTGTTTGTTGATTACAGGTTACTCACAGGGGTTGCTGTTTGAGTGGGAGTATAGCAAGGCAGAAGATGGTACAATGAGAATGAAGAAAATCAGGCACAGGTTTATCACCATAAGGAGTGTGGTGGGTTGTCTTCAAGTGGGAGCTTGAAGAGGAATACAAGCCAGGATGCAGATTGGACAGAGTACTGGTTTTGGGTACAGGTGCAGCTCTTTATCTCCAAGTGGGAGATTGTTAGGGTGTGGAGCTAAAAGCTACACCTTAAGGCAAACAGGAGGGTTTCTAGTGTATGCAGTCGTCGGCGTCGGTAGGCTACACCGACGTCGGTCAGGGGACGCAGAAGGGAAATCGGCATCGGCAAAAGATCGGCCGACGTCGGTCACCTCCAGGAGGGCAGGGACCGACGTCGATCGCCTGTGGCGGTCTGAACTGCTGTTGACGAACAGTCAGTTAAGTGAACGCGGAGTTTGCATGTTAAAGACTTGTTCGAAGTCTTGAGCCGCAAGTTTAATCAGTGTATGCATGAGATCTATATAATAGACTCATGGGTTGTATTGTTAAGTGGAGAATTCAGAGAAGAGCTATGTGAAGCTTGGAGAGTTCTTCCCATGGTGGAATCAAGTAGGATTCCCCATGTATGTATAAGTAAGATCAGGTTTGATATGCAGGGATGTGTGTATGCGAGGGTCAGAAAGGAGATCGGTGGGGGAGCTAGATCCAAGGTGACAACAATACATCAGCAGGATCATGGAGAGATCTACTTGGAGTACGGTTGTGTACTCGATTGTACAGATGTGTAATGAGGTGAACAACAGCTTGTGTTAGCTATGTGTTGTGACCTATGAGAGAAGATTACTCAGGTGAGAAGATTACTTGGAGCCCTTGAGGAGGAAGCCTCACAGAGGTGGAAGAAGAGTGTGATCTCTTTATTGTAATTTCCTTTGTAATGAGTTGAATACAATTGTGTGTTGCCTCTCAGTTTCTGTGTTATTTCTCATTGATAGTTATTTGTTCTTCTGGTATTTCCACATGTTTAAGTTGCTTATACAATGGTAATCATGTGTGCTCTTAAATCTGACAAGTTGTGTCAGAGCTTTGGGGAGTTTCGGTCCTATCACTACTTGTATATATATACAGGGATTTATAGTGGTTCAGGGCCCATAGGAGGTATGGCATCAATGTCAGCTTGGTTCTGCATTATTGGGCCTACAAGCATATCAAGGTGCTGAGGCCAATAGGATTATTGTAGGTAGGGTTTACATAGATTGAGTTTCCCATCAGCTTCATGTGATGGAGGGGTGATTTTGCTATGTCAAGTGTAGGAGGTGGTGCACATGATGTGGAGTGGTTTAGGGGTGTACTGGGTGCACTAGTGATAGGAGACATCACCTGAAGGCCTTATATCTAGTTTCCAATATGGCTTGGCTACATGATGTAGACACTCTCCCTTCAGAGCTACAAATGGATACTTGGTAGGTATGATGGAAAGGTTGAGTTGATCCTATTTGATAAGGTGAGGAGGTATTTTGGCCTTATATAGGGTATTCTAGGTCCATTCCCTAGGTACAGGTAAGAGGATTCAAAGATCTTACTACTAAACCCACATCTTGTGCCAACTTTGCTAGAATACAAGGAGCTGCTAGCTAGGGCATATATAGATGATCAGAAATTGGGTTCTGAAAAAGGTTTCAAGTCATAGTTTTAGTGGTGGCACACTATAGAGCTTGTTGAGAGCTTTTCGACATTTTTCATGGTTCACAAAATGGAGTTTGGATGCTCAAGATATGGTCATTTGAAGATTTGTCAAAAAAATCACTTGCAACATTTGGCACGTGATTCAAAAATGTATCGACATTTGGACCTATCAAAGGTCGACACATGGCACTGTTGAAAAGCCAAGTGGGCCAATAGCCATTTGACATGTGGAAAAAAAAATAGTTGCAAAAAAATTGGCTTAGGTGTGTTTTATTCACATTTCATTTGATATTTTCAAACCTTTCAAATGCGCCAAAGGAGGAACCTTCACGCCACCCAAGGAAATATTCAAACTTGGTGCCCAAAAAGGAGTCAAAGTGCCTAGAAAGGAGACCCTGAGCGCCTAGAATGGAGGAAGTTTTGAACCCTTGACCTCCCGTGTAAAAAGGATAGGCCTTGACCACTTCAGCCACGGGTCTTGAAGTGTTATATAAGGCACTAATTTTTACTTGAATTTATCAAGTTTTGGACTGTGTTTTTTATTTTAAGAGGCCGAGACTTTGTAAAAGCTTTGGGAAAGCTTATATAATGGTTTTTTATCCATTTTATGGCCATAATACTTAGTCTTAAAACTCTTTTTATCTAATTTGCATATTGGAAGAGTATTATTAAGCCCATAGAGGAGATTTTTAGGACTTTTGAAGCAACTTTGCAGGTGTGAAGACTCACGAAATTCGAAGGTGCCGGGCTTGATTATCAATCACGGTGAAGGTGAATTTTCGCATTGAGAGATCAACTTGTAAGAAAGTTTTTTATTGTTTCCAGGTTTTTGAAATGCCCTTAATGGAAACGGTCCACTCCTTTGGAGAACCTGGAGATGTAGGCATCATTTGTTGAGCCAAACTCCGTTATCAATGTCAGATGGTAATTTGTCATTTGCTTGCATGTTTTAATTCAATTTTTTCTAATTTTTTAATTATGAAATCATGCAAAGATTAAATTTTGACAATTTATGACATTTGATGTAAACAAAAAACAAAAATTGGTTCAATTTACGACATTTTGACCATGGGCAAGTTGTCACATATTGAGGTCATCAAAGATGAAAATGCAATTTTGAGATGCCAAAAATTTGCACTTGAATTGCAAGTGGCAAAGTTAAAATCAGAGCTTGAATCCAAGGATGAGCTATTGATTAGATTACAATGTGGTGAGTGTGAAAAGGTAAAGCCTTCATCTTCAGATGCAGAGACTATGACTGAGTGCAGCGTAAGTTTTTCACCACAGGAATCTTCATCTTCTTCTACCATTTCAGATTCAGATTCTAGTAATATTGTTTTTAGTGATTTTGAAAGATACACTAAGGGCATAGGATCTAAATTATTGTTTAAAAATGGGTTATAATGGAGGAGGACTTGGTAGAGATAGCCAAGGTATAACTAACCCAATTCAGGTTGAGCATAGACCTCTTCATGCAGGTTTGGGTGATACTAGTGTGCAGGTGGATGATGGAGAAGTTTCTTCCATGGCTAAAGGAAGACGAGCTTCCAATAGCGAAGGTTATAGGCCGCTAGTTCAAAGGTGTAAAGGTAAAAGAGGTATTGAGATTCCACCTCTTGATTCTTACACTAAATCTTTTGATCCAATTGATACTTTTAAGAAGTTTGGATATAATGGACAGAAGATAATGCAATCATTTCCATGCACTTTTTGTGGGATGAATAACCATAGTGCTAAGATTTGTTGGAAACGAAATGCTTTATTGAAGCAGATTGCATGTTTGAAAGACCATTTTCATGTTAAATTGGGAATTGGCAAAAGGGGACCCTCACCTAAGAAGGATGTTTGTACTCATTATAAAGTGAGTGGACATAGGATTGATAGATGTTTTATGCTTCATGAATCTTCACATTCAAGTAATGTTAGAACTAAGATGATTTACAAACCTCTCACTAAGGTTAATGAAGCTAATTCAATCCATAATGCAGTTGACAATACAACCCAGGATAAGGTAAAACCTACAAGTGAAAATCCATTTAAGAGGTTAAGTCAACAATATGCAATTGCTAAGGAATCCACTAAGGAAATCAATTTCACTAGGAAGAAAGAAATGGTTAAGTGGATTTTCACTACATTCTTTTTGCAAAGCATGGTTAAGAATTCACCTAAGGGAATGAACAAGCTTTGATAAGATGTATATTAGAGTTGGTGGGAACACTTCAAGACAGGGTTATCATATGAAGTTTTTCAATTCTCACTTTTTGATAACTCTAAGTTTTTGAATCTCCTATTTATATTGTGTGAGTTGTCTAGAGGACTTGAACTCATTTGATCAGTTGGAGATAATAGCAGAATGCATGTTGTAGGTTGAGTTAATTCCTTACAACACTTCTTTGACAGTTGTTTTGAATGTATCTATTTTTGGCACATGGATGTATAGATGCATTGTTAAGACCCTATGGGCATGTTTGGATGTTAGGCAATATACACTTTGTGTTGTTTGCATTTGCTTAGCATATAAGTCCCATACCAGGGCAAGGTATTGCAACATGTCCACAACATCTATTGTATGTTGTCAGCATTATAATCTTGTCTTGCAGTTACATTGGGAGTTGTTTCAATTTTTGGCAATTCACCGCTTTACAGGATGTGACATTTGGGCAGGCAGTTTTGGTATGTTGTAATCACTTTTGCAGTTGCAGATTCACTTACCCATGCCTTTGAATTAGGCATTTTTATAATTTGATTGTGAATCGTTTTAATGTAATTGTTTATATCTCTTGCTATGATTGGGTTCTATTTTTATTGATGCAGTAGACCAGTTATAAGATTTCAGGGGATATTGGACTTTTGAAGACCAAAAGCCCTCCATTGGGGAGGTGTGATAAAAAATTGAGTTTTGAAAAAGGTTTCAAGTCAGAGTTTTAGTGGTGGCACACTGTAGAGCTCGTTGAGATGTTTTTGATGCTTTTCATGGTTCGCAAAGTGGAGTTTGGATGCTCAAGATATGGTCATTTAAAGATTTGTCGAAAAAAATCACTTGCGACATTTGGCACGTGATTCAAAAATGTATCGACATTTGGACCTATCAAAGGTCGACACGTGGCACTGTTGAAAAGCCAAGTGGGCCAATAGCTATTTGACACGTGGCAAAAAAATTAGTTGCAAAAAAATTGGCTTAGGTGTGTTTTATTCACATGTCATTTGATATTTTCAAACCTTTCAAAGGCGCCAAAGGAGGAACCTTCACGCCACCCAAGGAAATATTCAAACTTGGCGCCCAAGGAGTCAAAGTGCCTAGAGAGGAGAGCCTGAGCGCCTAGAGTGGAGGATGGAAGTTTTGAACCCTTGACCTCCCGTGTAAAAGGGATAGGCCTTGACCACTTCAGCCGCGGGCCTTGAAGTGTTATATAAGGCACTAATTTTTACTTGAATTTATCAAGTTCTAGACTGTGTTTTTTATTTTAAGAGGCCGAGACTTTGTAAAAGCTTTGGGAAAGCTTATATAATGGATTTTTATCCATTTTTTGGCCATAATACTCAGTCTTAAAACTCTTTTTATCCAATTTGCATATTGGAAGAGTATTATTAAGCCCACAAAGGAGATTTTTAGGACTTTTGAAGCAACTTTGCAGGTGTGAAGACTCACAAAATTCGAAGGTGATAGGCTTGATTATCAGTCACGGTGAAGGTGAATTTTCGCATTGAGAGATCAACTTGCAGGAAAGTTATTTATTGTTTCTAGGCTTTTGAAATGCCCTTAATGGAAACGGTCAACTCCTTTGAAGAACCCAAAGATGTAGGAATCATTTGTTGAGCCGAACTCCGTTATCAATGTCGGATGGTAATTTGTCATTTGCTTGCATGTTTTAATTCAGTTTTTTCTGATTTTTTTAATTATGAAATCATGCAAAGATTAAATTTTGAAAATTTACGACATTTGATGTAAAAAAAAAAACTGGTTCAATAACCGAGAACGTTTTTATGCCAAAACATTGAGATGCAAGTTCTTTTGAGTTTTTTGAGAATTTGTTAAGTTTTGAGAAATTTAGTATTCGTAATTAAAACTTCACTTTGAGTTGATTCAATGTAGTTTACGAATCAATAGATGATATCAAGTTCATAGATGGGTACATGGCATGGTACCAATCACTATATGTAGTTGTAGATATTGGTGGGCATGGTGGAGGTGTGAGGCTGATGTTCATGGATCTGAATGACCTTGATCGACAGGTAGGAGCGACTTTAGCCACTACACAAGGATATGTTACAACACTATAGGGGTAAGTGGCCATATTGTAGGTTTATATTGCTACACTATAGGGTCAGGTTGTTACCTTAAAGGGTTAGGTTGCTACCATGAGAGGTGAGAGGGATCAATCTAGGACCTCATTAGGCTTGGTGATCCAGGAGAGGGACTCTATAAGGTAGAGAGGAGGAGGAGCAATAGCAACATAGATAGGGCCACTGAGCACCATCCCCATGGCATGACACCTAGCTATAGTGGATGAGCTATGGTATTATGAGGCCATAGTTTTGACACAGTGTCCATAAGAGCCTCGATGGGGCAAGTATAGGGCTAGCTTGGTAGGCGGTACCAGTGTGGCGACACTAGGGCAGTGGGTAATGTCTATATTTGTATATATAGGGATAGTTAGGGGATTGATAGGTATAATAAGTGGGCAAACACCAGGATCCAATAATGTTCTAAGAGGTAGTGGTGCCCCTGGGGCATAAATATAGCTAGATTATGACATTTTGTATATCATTTTGATTCTGGCCTATGAGTCGATGTGGTGAGATGTACATTTTGAGAGAGAGACATGTCTATCTACTTGTACACATTATTATGCTATTTAAATCATGAGTTATACACATGATCATTATTTATTCTCATGTTCATGGTTTATGGTTTTGATGTTGATGTTTAATGCTTATGGTGTGATGTTTATGTGTGATCATGGATTATGCTTATGTTATGGTTGACGTGCTAGACACTGATGTAGACGCACTTAGTTAGGCATGAGATGGATTTGATTTTGGTTATGCTTATGACATGCTAAAATTTAATGAGTATATACTACATTATTTTAGATTTAGACATGTGGTGAAAAATGGTTGGTTGCTTAAATGCTCATGGATGTTATGATATTATCATGCTTAGTATGGCTATGCTTGTTATTAATTTTTAAGATAAAACACATGAGGTAATTTAATAAACAAAACTAGATGGGAGAACAAAGAATATAATCAAGAGACGAACGTCATAATGAAAATATTAACTAATCATGATAGGATAAGAAGAGGGCACGATGCTTCTTCGTTGACAAGGACTAAGACAAAACCGAAGCTGGATTGGATTAATGAACATAATCCCTTTGATTGATTTGCATTAGCATTCGTTAGTTGGTTAAAAAGGTGTCTTGACCACATAATGTTAAGTAAGCTCAAAAATTCCTTGCGTATAATGTATGAAAGGGAGGATGGATGAAAATGAAACCTTCGTGTGAGACTAGCATGTCTCTTTTGTAGGTGTCCAAAGAGCTAGTATAAACAAGTCTATATTGAACTATGTAGACTAATCAATGCGAGAAGTCTACTTATGAAAGATGATTGCGGCTTCCACCTTATTATGTTGTTTGAGAGCTGATTATGGCTTACAAAATTAGTTTACTTTTGCTATGAATTTGATAATGGGTCTTTTGTTGATTGTTGCATATGGGAAGCTGCTCGATGTGGGAAGCTTCCATGGAATTGCTATGCTTTTGACAAAATGCTTTACTCAACCATCCTTCAAGGGAGTGGTCTAAGTTTTTTTTCTTTTTTTAATGCTTTGTGATGGTTGTCCTTCAAGGGAGCAGTCCACCTTAAGTTTGTACAACTTTAGATAAATTTTCAACAACTATCCTTCAAGGGAGCAGTTTGTGAATGCTAGGAGTGACCCATGAATGCTGAGGATAGGGATTTTTCATTTTTGATTTCTTTGATCTTGCTTGACATAGACTTGCTTAGTCTATCTTAGTGGTTCACCTTTATGAAGGCAAAACTAAAAGCATAAGAAGTTTGATTAGGTGTAAAGAGGTTTAGGTGACAACAACCATGGGAATCCATCCTATGAAAGTGTGGGAAGTACCATGAGAACCATGCCATAGGTAGAGCCATGATACTTATTATTTAAGATAAGGATATGTTGGTGATAGATAATCATGTGATTCGGTTATAATCAGTTGCCCCTAAACTAGGGAGATGAAATGTAGGTAGATAGCAAGGGATGAGCTTAAGTTAGACAAAAGGTGAACTTGATCTTTCTTAAAAAAAGAATAGATGCAAATACGAAGCATTGAGGGATTTAGGTTCTGGGTGGCCTTCGAGAGAAGACAATCGGTAAGCTTGTGATCTATACTTGTGGGTTATGATATAAGGTCCAAGCTAATTGAAAGCAAACTTGCCCCACTTGTTTTTCTCCATATTAGTGACACGTTGGTTTTCCTTTAGGACAAGGTTTCCAATATTGAATTCTCACACTCTAAGGTGTTTTTTATAGGCATGCTTGACATGATCTTAATAGATGTAGAGATGGGTAAGGGTTGTTAAATGATGCTCATCAAGTAGCTCGAGTTGAGCTAAATGGTGTTGATGATAATCATCCTCATAAATAATCTCTTGCAAAGATATGCAAAGAGATGGGATTTGGACTTCAAGAGGCAAGACTGCCTCTACTCCAAACACAAGAGTGAAAGGGGTAGTACCTATAGGGGTTCTAATGCTAGTATGATATGCCCATAAGGTGAAGGGGATGTGAAAATGCCAATCTTGACCATATGCATTGACCATTTTAGTTAGCATGTTATTAAGAGTTTTGTTAGAGGCCTCAGCTTGTTTATTAGCTTGAGGGTGATAGGGCGAGGAGAAGCTTAACTTAATGTTGAATGTGTCACATAGACCCTAGACTTGCTTGTTTTTAAAGGATTTACCATTGTTAGTGATAATATTATGAGGAATATCAAAATGATAGATAATGTGATGGTTGATAAAGTTGATAATCTTTTCTACTTTGGTCGAGACTAAAGGAATAACCTCTACCCACTTGGTAAAATACTCGATCGCAGTGATGATAGAATGGTGTCACTATAAGGAATGGGGGTTAATTTCACTAATAAGATCTAGACCCCATTATGAGAAGGGATAGAAATTAGTGGAAACTTGAATACTATGGCTAGGTATGTGATGTAAATTAGAGTGTTGTTAGCACTTAACACACTTTTCACATAATCACAATAGTCTTGTTTAAGGGTAGGCTAGTAATATATGAGGTGAAGGATACACTTAGCTATAATGAGGACAATAAAGTGGCCTCCATAAATACCATCATGCATCTCTTTGATAGCGTTAGAAGCTTCATGACTACGTAGGCAACAAATGAGGAGACCATTGAAGTCGCATTTATAAAGAATACCTCTTAGTATGGTATAACATGAGGTAATCTAGATAAACACTCTTCTATCATTCTAAGAAAGGCTAAAAGGAATTATGGAAAAGTTAAGATAGTCAAAGGTTTGTTAATACCAAAGGTCAGGTTGTGTCTCTTCCATAGTGAAAATGTTGGGAGAATCTCGTTTGACATTGGAAGGTTGGGTAAGTCTATAGATAATGATAAATAGCTTAAAATCCAAAGGTGCATATGGTATCTGAAAGGCTAGGGAAGCCATGGTGTCGACGAACTTACTAGTAGATCATGGGGTTGACTGGATGTGGTAGTGTTCAAATGATGCTAAAAATTCATCAACTAGTTGCTTGTATTGTTGTAAAACATCATTCTTACACTGGTAAGAGCCATCTATTTAATTGACCACAAACTAGGAGTCACCAAATATATTGATTGTTTTGACTCTTAGGGCTAAGGCAATTTGAAGGCCTATCATTAGGGCTTCATACTCAACCATATTATTGGTACATTTAAAATCAAGCTTGAAAGATAAATGAAGAGGCTCAATGTCAAAAGGGATAAGGATGATACCCACTCCCCCACCATATTGACACCTTGATCCATCAAAGAACATGGTGAATTGATAGGTAAAATCCATTTGAGAGAGGGTCATGATGGACTCGTCAGGGAACTCAAGAGGAGGAGGTTGGTTACTCTTAAAGGTGATTCAACCAATTGGTCGATAATGAATTTCTCTTCAATTGACTTTTTCTGAAGGAACTTAAGGTCAAAATCTGCTAAAAGCATAAGCCACTTGGCCATATGCTAGTTTTGGTATGGCTTGGAGTGCATGTACTTGAGTGGGTTAGTGTTGGTTATGACATAGGTTTTATGGTTAAGAAGGTAGTGGCAAAGTTTGGTAGCCATGAAGACTAAGACCAAACAAAGTTTTTCAATATGGGCATACGAAGTCTCATATTCTACAAGCATGTAGCTAATGTAATATACAACTTTCTCTTTGTGTTGTTCATCTTGGTGAGCCAACATTATCCCTAGGGAATGGTCGGTGGAATAGATATAAAGGTATAAAGAATGGTCATCCTTGGGAGGAGTGAGGATAGGTAGAGACAAAAGGTACTTTTTGAGTAAATCAAAGGTCTTTGGATAGTCAGTATTTCACTTGAAAGATACATCCTTCTTCAGAAGGTGGTGGAAAGATTGGCATCAGTTCAAAATCTAGGAGATAAAATGATGAATGGATTGAAGTTTCCCTTGCAAGCTATAGAGTTGCTTAAGGTTGGTTGGAGGAAGCATGTTGAGGATGGCTTTGATTTTGGTAGGATTGACTTTGATTATATGAAGGGAGACAATGAAGCCAAGAAGTTTTCTCGATAAGACCCCAAAAATGCATTTCTTGGTGTTAAAGTGGACATGGTAATGGATGAGGCATTCAAAGATGATCTTAAGAACAGTTAAGTGATCTTTTTAGAGTTTGGATTTTTTGAGAAGGTCATCCGCATACTCTTCTTCAATCTTATAAATAAAGTCATGGAAGATATAGGTCATGACACGTTGGTAGGTTGCACCAACATTCTTTAGCCTAAAAGGCATGACTCTATAGTAGAAAGTTCCCAATGAGGTGGTAAAGGTGATCTTATGCTGATCTTCAGGAGCAATTAAGATTTGATTATAACCTTAGAATTTATCCATGAGAGATAACATCTCATGGCCAGTTGTAAGATTAATAAACTAGTCTATGCTTAGTAGAAGAAAGTCATCTTTGAGGCAAGTGAGGTTGAGGTCACGAAAGTCCACACAAATGCATAGACCCCCTGTGGCTTTGGTGATAAGTATGAAATTTGAGACCCATTGAGGATAGTTAATGGGTTGAATGAAATTGATAGATAGAAGATGTTGAAGCTCTTCTTTGATGAGGAGGGCAATGCGAGGGTGAATGCAACAAATCTTCTTCTTGATGGGTTTGTTGTCATAGTTGGTGACTATGTTATGGGTAGCAATGGCAGGGTCAACTCTAGGCATATTGCTATAAGACCAAGTGAACGCTATGTTACAATCTTAGAGGAAAGAAGGGAAGTCCCAAAGTTCCTTGGCATTCAATGATTGACCAAGTTTGACAATATGGGGGTTGTTCAGAGTGCCCAAGTTGATATTCATGGTGGATTCATTCAACATGGTCAAGGTCTCAAGAAAAAGGGATTTGTGGATGGAAGAATCTGGGGCACCAAGGTAGGTGAGAATAAAATCATCGTCTTGGCACTGAATAATGTTAATGGTAGGAGAGTCTTCTCCTATCATCTTAGGATGGGTCAAAGGGATGGTTACGATTGCCCCTTCCTTTTGATAAGTCAGGGGTCTGAGGTTGATCATGTTAATGAAAAAAAAGTTAGGTGGGATGATGTCATCATCCTCATATGTAAGTAGAGGTGAGGTGGGTGAGGAAGGGGTATCTTTCTCAACAATGGTAAAAATTGGTGATTTAGGTTGCTTCTTGTTGGGTAGGATGAAACCAAGGCCATGCTTCTCATGTGGCTTGCTAATTTTGATGGTGATAAATTCATATAGGTCGTGCTTATATCACCCAAGACTAAAGCCTTTCCAAGCACACTGATAGAGGTATGTTTTGGTGAAGATTAGTTTATCTAGGTAGGATAAACTGATATTAAATGGCCTTGGTGAAAGAGAGGTGGTAGAAGCACCAAGGGGGTTATTAAGTCCCCCATAAACAAAATGGGTCTAATAGTGGGGAGGTCTAAAGGGAATGCCAGTTTTGACATTGGGGTCATATCCTGGCTAGTTGGTGAGTTGCCCATACTCATGAGGAATAGAGAAAGAGTCAAGGGCTAAAAGGCAATACTCCCCTAGTGAGAGGTGATAGAACGTTGATTCCAAAGGGTCCATAGTGGGGATTTGGTCTAAAGGGATAGAGGAACTAGTTGATGCCTCATTGGTAGAAGAGGATATGATATCCACTTTGGTGGTTGAAGGTTGGGTTTTAGCTACTAAGGGTGTGTTGGATGAGGGTATGAGGACATCATTGGGGTGATAGGTCATGTTGCATATAGATAAAGGACTTGGGTCAACTTGTATGGTGATGACCTGGCCTTCGTGCTTAAACTTAATGTAATGGTGAAGGGTAGAGGGGATGCAACCCATGAAGTGGATCCAAGGTCATCCCAACAAAACATTATATTAGAATTCACCTTCTACTACATAGAAAAGTTTGGGGAGCATGTGGGGTCCTAAACGGATATGGAGGACAACAGTTCCCAAGGTAGTGGCCATGGTATCATTGAATGATCGAAAGATGATTGAGGTTTTAGACATAACATTGTTCGATAGGTTGAGTTGGTTGTTGGTGTGGGAGGAGATGATGTTGATGCTAGCTCCCCCATCAATCATGACCCATTCAATGTGAGTTTGGTTGATATAAGTAGTAATAAAAAGAGGGGGATATGGGTCCTTGGGATGGATGAAAGGTATTTTTGAGTCCTTGAAGGTAACAAGGTTGGAAATTTGAAGGGCACCAACAAAGGTTGCTAGTGTTTGGGGGCCTTTAGGTTAGGCCTCAATAGATTGCAAAACCTTTATTAGTATTTATAAGTGATGGGGAGAGGTAGAGATCAACTCATACAAGCTCATCTTTATCGGGATCTAGTGAAATTGCTTGAGGATAACTCTCTTGATGGATTCTTAGGGGTTAGGGTGAGAGGCACCTAAAATAGATACCTTGGGTTTGGTCGAAGATGGAGATGGTTGGGTGTGGGTTGGTTGGGAGGTTAAAGATGAATACATCCATAGAATGGACACCTTAGCCTTCCACTTGTCCTTTTTCTATGATCTTATGACCACATTGATAGTATGGATAGAAGGAAAGTTTGAGGTAATAGACTGGTTAGACTCATTTTCACTCTTAGGTGAGAGTGGAGGAGTATTTAAGTGTTGGGTAGGTATGGTTATTGGTTGGATTGGTATGGGGCTCATAGGAGGTTCATCTGTTAATAGATCATCCTCATCATAAAGCTAGTGGATAATGGTTTGGAGGGCTTTGTAGTTCTCTATATCATGGCTGGGTGTCCTATGATAAGAACGCATGTGGTGGTCATTGTACCAAATGGATTTTGAAGCAAGAGGGTCAAAGGGTTTGATGGGAGGTAAGTCTAAATAAGAAGTTTGTAATAATATATGGAAAATGGTCGAGTAGGACTCACTTAAAGGTGGTAAAGGAGTAGCGGCCTTTGCTTTGATAGTTGAGGTAGAAGGCTTTTTGGGAATAGATTTTATGGCAGGTGCTTTGAGTAGGGTGGTACACTTAGTTGATGGCTTTGGTTTAGGCAAGGAGGTTGATGAGCTAGAGGTGGAGGATTGCAAGGTAGGTAGCTTAGGTATTGTTGGTGTGGTAAAGAGAGGTGCATTAAAAAGTAATTGTGAAGGTGTAATCAAAAGATGTGGTGAGGTATTATTAAAGATAATTGGCTTCATACTTAAGGTAAAATGATTAGACCCCAAAATGGAGGGCAAGGTTGAGGGAGGTAAAATTTTGGGCTTCAAACCTCTAGGTAGTTTAACCTCTTTGGTTGTTTTGGTTTGGCACTTGGTTGGTAGGTTTAAAAGGGTCAGGTCCATCTTCACAGATGAGTGACTAAGGCTTGGTGTGGGGAAGGTACCAAGGCTTTTAGTAGATTTATTTGGGGTGATAGAAGAGAGTTTGGTTATTTGGGTTGTGGTTGACTTGGGTGGTTGGGCGTTGGTTGGTTCAGTGGAGGTCTTGGTTGGTCCGGTGGAGGTTTTAGTTGGTTGGGTAAATATGGTAATAGGTTGGTCAATAGAAGTGACGGGTTGGTCTACCAAATAAAGGGTTGGAAGTTCTAGTCTAGTAATATAAGGGAGACCTAATTGCTACCAAAAGGTATCCTGATCTAGGTTAGGTTTGAAAATAAATTCCAATCTCTGAACTAGTCTAGAGAATGGTTTATAGATTAGTTTAGATCCCTAGGTAGTAGGTTCAAATGATAGACCCATGGGTTAGGGAAGGAAGGTAGTAACCTTGTCCTCTTCCTCAATAAAAGGATGTAAGGTTGAGATAGGTGGATCTTCCATGGGAGGAGTGGACACGGTGATTTCTTCCTGATAAATTATCTTTGAAGGAAGGGTGGGTTGCTTGGTAGTTAATGGTGAAGATAAGGTAGTGATGGTTGGTTGTTCAGATATGTTAGTTGAAAAGGAGGCTAGTGGCTCCACTACCTCAATAATTAGAGAGGGAGAGGATGGTGCTTCCTTGGTTTGAGTGTCTAAAGGAAGGGAAGGCAGGTCCACTATCTCAATAGATGGAGGAGGTGGAGGATCAAAAGATCATGTACTAGGTGGTCTAATAATGAGTACATCAAGGACCATGTTAACTATGTGGCCATCATGAGAACACTCAGCATTGTTTCTCTCATTCTTGGTAGGAGCATGGTTTGGGAAAGGTTTCTTGAATATATCAAGGTCTTGTTTTGATGGTGCATTGGGGTTGTCCAATGTAAGCTCCGCTTTGTTAATGAGGGATTGGAAAAGGCTCTTAAAGGTGTTGCACCTACTAATGTCATGTCCTATTACCCGATGAAGGGCACATATATCATTATCATTGAACCAACTAGGTGCAGGATGAAAGGCAACAAACTATTGAGGAGGTTTGATAGGAGAAATTTGATTGATGTTGGCTTTTAATAACTTTTTCAAGATGGAAGCATAGGATTCTCCAACTAAGGTGAATTACTTTTGGTTGTTTTGAGTTTAGTTCTTCATGTTTTGCTTTGAATAACTAGAGGAATTTGGTTGGTTGACAAAAGGTGGAAGAGTAGCTTTAAGGACAATCGCATTGTTGGTTCCCTTACTCTTGGTATTGGTATTAGACTAGTTGCCTGACTTGGAGGAAGAGGCCTCATTGGTTTTATAGGTTGAGTTCTTGTTTTTGAGATTTAGCTTTCCTTCATCAATGGATCTATTCTCTAACTTACGTGTCATAGTAAAAGCTTTATTGAAGGTTTAAAAGCTTTGGACACACAGTGTAGAGGAGATATGCTTGGCACATGCCTGAGCAAAGAGCTCTATGAGTTCGGGTTGAGGTAGGGAGAAGGAAAGTTAGGCTCCTCCAACGAGCTACAAAATTGACAATGTATTCATCCTCAAACTGCCATATAAAGTAGAGGTCGGTGATAAAAACTTTATTGGAGATATTGATTGAAAAGTGGTCCAAGAAGGTTTGAGCCAGTTGGGTGAAAGAGAAAAGGATGTGTTTGGGTATGACACTATACCAATCCAATGTCAAACCAGCTAGAGACATAGGGAAGGTGCAGAGAAGAAGGGAATCATCATAGGTGATGAGATAATAAACATGTCTAAATGCCCTGAGGTGCTATTGGGGATCTTCCTTACTTTGAAATTTAGATAACTTGGGAAGTTTCCATTGGGGAGGATATGATCTAATAGGTATAGATGGATGGATGGGCTCATTATAGATTTGGCCATACGACAAGATGTTGTGAGCACCCAAAATGGATGACTCTAAGGTGGCCATCTTGTCCACATTTATCTTCATTAGGTCCACTTGGGGTTGTACACCCAGAAGGTTATAAGATGCATACTCCTGCGGTGGTTGGGAGACATACTGGTAGTGGGTAGAAGGTTGGGAGGCTACCACATATTGGTAAGTGGATACCAATGGTTGGGTGGAAGATATATGAGGGTAGGTAGATGTAGGTGGTTGGGTAGTAGGTAGGGGTACATTCCCTTGTAGGTTAGGGATGTAGCCAAAGTTTGGTGTGAGGGGTGCTTGTTGGATAGGAGTGGTAGTTGGGTTGGTGATCGATGAAAGAGTGGTGACCCTTGTACTGATTGGTGGCAAGGTAGAGGGTATGGACACCACAAGGCTTTAAAGTGGAGTAGTGGTTGATGGATTGGGGGTAGCTAAAGGAAGGTTGGTAGTGCCAAAGGTAGGCACTCATATTATGGAGTGGTTGGCAGGAGTGGAAGGTATGAGGGCAATGATAGTTTGGGTTAGTTGGTTTTCAATGTTAGTCTCAAAGGGGTTGTTGGTTGATGAGGAAGCTTGGGTAGTCAATGGTTCAATTGTAACCGTGGTAATATAGGTGTTCCACATTAGGTGGGGAGGCATGCCATAAGGTGGATCCACGGGTGGGGCTGAAGTTGGGGTACGATAAGACATGTTTATAAGATAATGTTGTGAGGCTACAAGATTTTTATCTAGGAAAGCAATAAAATCCACATCTCCTTAAGGAACCTCCTAAGGGAAAGTAGGACTTCTCAAGGGATGAGGAGAATCTACTAGTTTAGAGATGTAGTCCATGGATGAAGAGGTAGGTTGACTTAGTGATGGGTTTTGCTTTACAAGGTCTATTTGCTACTAGTGAGTGATAACCATATGAGATAGAGGAGATAGAAAACACAAACAACCTCACTACTCAAACAAAAGAAGGCAAAAAAATGATAAAAGAAATCAAATCACACTCTAAAAGAAATGTTAAGCCCTAGAGTTTTAATTAATCTTACTTTTAGCTTATGCCTTTAGAAGTTGTGTGACTGAAAATAGTTTGTAGAGCAGGTACTAGAGAGGAAGTCTAAGGTTGGTTTCAGATTGTGTTTAGGTGCTCAAAAAGAATCTGTATTAGAATCAATATGTGGCTTAGTATTGGGGCCTACCCCCTCACTTCACACACCATAACGATAAGGGTGTGGAGTGCTTAACCAATATATATTGATATCCAGAGATTATACTCAACTAGAGAGATGAGTTGGTTATCCCCTTGGTAATGACCTTCAAGTGGGATTGTTGGGAAAGGGTAAGGTTACCGCTAGTTGATGAAATCCTAGTCGGGCCTTGTCTCAAGTTTGCTTGATTTTTAATTGATGAAAGTGGTTTGGTTGAGTGTGTGAAGTAAAGAGTGAAGCTACAATAGATTACTTTTCCTTTAAGTTAAGCTATGTGAACTAAATTGTCAAGCAGTCGATGTATGCACTTAATTTTAAGCCCAAAAGAAACTTTTGATTTCATTAATGAGCATAGAATAGAGAGAGAATGTAAGCAAATAAGAACCCAAGTAAAGACACAAGGGTCCCATTAGGCGTGCCAGAATGTTTCAATAAATTTTTACTTATTATTTCAGAAAGGGAAAAGAAAAAACTAAGTATGGGTATGGTGGAAAAACATGATTGATTGTGCGCATGTGGAATTAGAAGATTATGAAGAGCTCTCTTTGGATTGGGAGGATGACTTGCAAATAAGAAAACACTAAATTAAAATTCTTTGTTAGACAGATAGCTGAGTGGATTGCCTAGTGATAACTAGATCTCAGAAGCAAGACCTTCTTTAGGGGCTATCAATGCACAAATTTTAAATAATTAAGTTTATAAAATGGAATAGAAGGTACTTGCATGAATAATCAAAAGGTACTAAAATTAAACACAAGAACGCTTGCTAATAAATATAGACTAAAAATGATTAAAATAGTGATTAAGCTAATTAATACTAGTGCTAGGTGGTTGGGGTCTACTTTAGAAAATTAGGAAGGGGTTTGTGAATAGGCAGGAACATAGAGAATTAGGTTTGGTTTGGGGTAGGTAGGTTAAAATAGCTTGATGGAATTTACTACACAGTAACCGTCGACAGTTGCACTAACCATCAGTGATCAAGGTGATCATCGACGGTTGGAAAAACCATTAACAGTTGAGATAACCATTGACGGTTACTAGTGGTAGATCTAGGTTGATAACAGGTTAATTGATAGGATCTCAAAGTGATATTCTAGGAATTGGGTAGGTACTGGGTTATGAGTAAAAAATAAATAATGTAATGGAATACTCAAAACCAAATATTTATCTTATGGAGGGTAGATTTGGTGGATGCTTGAAGTGATTGACTCGTTGGTGGAGTCTAGCATGATTATAATAGTGAAAACCTCTTTGAGGCACTTTCAAACTAGGGAAAAGGTAAAGAAAAAGGAAAGTCTTATGATGAAAACCTATTTCAAGCACCATTAGAGGGGATGTTCACAACTCTTCACATGAAACACATGATACCATTAGTCCAAGGTTTATGTATGGATCCGAAATCAATACTGAAGAGTGAGAATCTTTTGAGTAGATCATACAAGAGTGCCCAAAGGTATTTGTGACATGGCCTTTGCCACCCTTAGAAGATTTAGATTTGTCTTGTATAAGTGACATCGATGAACCAATCAACCTAGAAGACTACAATATTGCCAACCAATTTACCTCTTTGCTAACTCTTTTAGAAGATGGTTTTACCCTCCTTGTGGAGGACACTTCTGAGGTCAACATTAGATCTCTAGGGGACCCAAATTAAATTAAATTAGGCATGTCCCTCACTGAGGAGGAATGTGAAGTCTTTGTATCCCTTTTATAAGAATTTATTGATATATTTTCATGGGCATATTTAGATATGCCAGGTTTAGACCCCACCTTGGTTGTACACCATCTTGTTGTATACCTTAATGCCAAAGGAGTTGAGTAGAAGCTGATAAAAATACATCCTCGTATTGTTGTATTAGTCAAGAAATAGTTGGAGAAACTCTTAGACATGAGATGCATTTGACCTATTGATTATTCAGAGTGGATTTCCAATATAGTACCAGTCATCAAGAAGTTAAAGGGTATCAGATTATGCACTAATTTCTATGACATTAACAAGGCTTACCCAAAGGATGACTTTCCTCTACCAAACATTGACATGATTATTGACTCCATGACTGAATCTGAAATGCTTTCCCTTATGGATGGTTTTTTATGATAAAACCAAATTAAGATTTCACTAGAGGACCAACACAAGATGACATTCACCACTCTATGGGGAACTTTTTGTTATCAGGTGATGCCATTTAGACACAAGAATGCAGGAGAAATATACCAATAGGCCATGATGGTAATTTTCAATGATATGATTCATGATATTGTCAAGGACTATGTTGATGACATCTTGAGTAAATCTAAAACCCAAGCTGAACATCTAGCCATACTTTGGAGAATTTTTGAGAGACTTCGAGAGTACAAAGTTAGGCACAACCCTAAAAAGTGTGTATTTGGTGTATCTTCTATAAATTTTTTAGGTTTTATTATCTCTTGTTGAGGCATTGAAGTTGATTCTGCCAAGGTTTGGACCATTATTGAGATGTTACCACCATCTACCTTGAAGTAGCTTTGCAATTTATATGGTAAAATACAATCAATTAGACACTTCATTTCATAGTTGGCTGATAAATACCATAATTTTACACACTTGCTAAAAAAGGGCACCACTTTCTCATGGAATGAAGATTGCCAAAAAGCATTTGACCATCCCAAAGAATACTTGGCCAGTCTGCCTATTTCTAGAAGGCCATTTTTTATTTACCTATTTGCCACTAAAAATGCCCTGGGGGCACTTTTGGCATAACATGATGAACAAGGAAAAGAGCATGCCATCTACTACCTAAAGTAAACATTGGTTGCATATGAACATAATTATATGCCAATTGAGAAGGCCTATTTAGCTATGGTTTTTGTAGCCCAAAAGTTATGTCACTACATTCTGAATAATAAGACCATTATAATTGCCAAATTAGATCCGCTCAAGTATCTACTATCTAAAACAACTTTATAGGGCTGCATGGCAAAGTGGATCATGCTCTTGAGCAAATTTGAGATTGATTATGTCAATCAAAAATCCATTAAAGGACATGTACTTATAAATCAACTTATAGAAGCTCCTCTTCTTGATACTCAACCTCTTATATTTGGGTTTCTAGATGAATCCATCATAACCATAGAATAAGTACCCCCTAAAGTAGAACAATGGACAATGAACTTTGATAGTTCCTTTATAGCACATGGATCAAGCATCGACATATTATTTATCATGTTGTAAGGGGATATTATTCCTTAGTCCTTTCACGTTAGTTTTCTATGTATTAATAATATGGTTGAGTATGAAGCACTCATTGCAAGGCTTCACCAAGTAGTATAATGGAATATCCAACATTTAGTGGTTCACAATGATTCACAACTTTTAATAAATTAGGTTACAGACCAATACTAGATGAAGGATGAGAAGTTGGTACCTTATAAAGGTATGGTTGAAACTCTTAAGCAAAAAATTGCCAATCTTCAGTTTGAATAGATACCTAGGGACAATACTAAAATAATTGATGCCCTGGATACAAGTGGCTCTATGATTCAGATTACAAATAGAGCCAAAGACTATTAGTTTCTTGTGGAACATCTCCTAATACCATCGCATGAACAAGCAACTATTGAGATGGTTTATTATATTTTTGGTCTCATATTTACTTAGTATTCTGAATTATATAATTACCTCCATAACCAAATCCTTCCCGTAAACCTTTCCCATAAAAGATAAAAAGCCTTCATTCATAAAGCCTCCTATTATCCCTTACTTAGACCTACCTTATATTATAGAAGATATGATGGAATCATGTTTCATTTTTTATCTTCGATAGAATCTAGATTATAATTGAGGGAAGTTCGCAAAAGAGTGTGTGGGGCCATCCTTGCCAAGAAATTACTACGTATTGATTATTATTGGCTGACTATGGAAAGTGATGTAGTTGCCTATATGAGTGAGTGTGTGAAGTGTTAGAAGTTTGCTTATTTGATCCATGCTCCATCCAAAACACTTAAACCATTGACAACACCATGGCCATTCTAAACATAGGGAATTGACCTCATATGTAAGATAGATCCTACATCCTCAAATGGCCACAAACATGTCCTTACTGCTACAAAGTATTTCACTATGTGGGTGGAAGCCATTCCCCTCACTTATGTGATTGGTGAGTATATTTACAAATTTATCTTTAACCATCTCATTTGATGTTATGATATCCCCTCTAACATTATATTTGATAATGGCAGTTAATTTTTAAAAAAAGATGTAAAAACCCTTTATGTTCAATACTATATCAAATATTACTTTTCCACCACCTATTACCTGCAAGGCAATGACCAAGCTGAGGCATATAATAAAACCATTGTGAATATCCTCAAGAAGATTGTCAATGATGTTGATCATAATTGGTACTTGTAGTTATTTAATGCCTTTTGGGCCTACTATACCACTTTTTATACTTTAATACGTGCTACACCATATTCCTTTGTTTATGTCACTGTGGTCATTATTCTTGTTGAGGTCGAGTTGCCTTCTCTTTGCATTTCATTGTAACACATCATTGATGATGAGGACTACAGAGTGGCTCATTTGCAAGAGCTAGATTTACTAGATAGAAAGCACATGGATACCTTAAATAACCTTCAAGCATACCAAGATAAATTATGTGGCTAATATAATCAATGCATAAAGCATAAAAAATTTGATCTTGGTGATCTTGTACTAAAATAAAATCAGAAAAACACTAATGCTGAGACTAAAAAGAAAGGAAAGTTTAAACCTAACTGGTTAGGGACTTATGTGGTTATTTGTAACTATGGTTTTGGAACATATAGACTAACCACGCCAAAAAGAGATGAACTTGATGATTCGATGAACATAATGCACCTCAAATATTTTTATGCTTGAGGGACTTGAATTATTATCTATAAGGATTATTTAAGTTGTGCCATAATATAACCATTATTCATATCATACCCATGTCCCTTTCCCATCATACCTCAATCTATTGACCACCAATTCTTTTCACCTGTTCCCTATCACTTTTGGCCTTGGTTCCAATTCATTTGTACTTCAAGCACTTTCAGTGGTTGATATCAGATGCAATTCTAGCAATTGATTCATATTCAAACTTCTGAAGGCACTCATTCAATGGTAGTATATGAAAGTAATATGATAATGGACCTAGCAATTTCATCCTTCATTTGTGCCGTATTCTATATCAATTTACCTATGTGATTATTTCCTTATAGCTGATGGGCAACATTTGCCATTCTACCTATGTTGTTGTTTCCTATAGCCTAGGAATAATCCATTTACCAAGAATCATCACATCATTATTCCATATATTTCCATTTGATTATTCATGAACTTGTTGTTACTTAGTCAAACACTTCACTATAGGGGGAACTACAGTGGCTTGAGGTCCATTTAGACTATGTAGGCAACGCTTAGTGTTTTTTTAGGTCAATTTGGCCACCCTTGTTTTAACGCTCTCATCATTTTGTAAGAAATTTAAGTTAAAACACTTTCATCATACTGTGAACAATTTACATTGAACGCTCTCATCATTTTGTGAGTAATTTAAGTTAAAATGCTCTCACTATTTTGTGAGCACCCTAAGTTATGCTCTTGTTATTTTACGAGCTATCACCATTTTGCATCTGATAATTCTCAATCGATTTGAAATGCACATAAAACCCCTAAACATTTAAAAAGACCTAGTAAAATCATAAAAAACACAAAACCATGAAAATTGAATTAGAATTTCCATGTGAGATATAAAGCCTTAATTTTTTTGGGATGGACTATCTTACCTATCCAACTTCATTTCTAGACCACTTTGCCATTTTCCTCCCATTTCTAGGAGAACTACATCAGCTTGAGGTCCACACGGACTATGTAGGTAGCACTTGGATACAAGGGATATGTCGGGTTAGCTTGGTTGCCACTTATTCATAACTTTGTTTCCTTTTGGTGTTTCCTTTCATCTCCTTTTCCCTAAGCATCATGGGTCTTATAACTATTTCACAAGTAATCATTTGTCCTTTAATTTTCGCATCCTTATTGTTTTCTTACCAATCTTATTCGTATGCTCTCACCATTTTGTGAGTCACTTATGTGAGTATTGTGCATTTGAATTTGATGCACTAATGAACACTTGGCTTTTCTTATGCTCTCACCATTTTACATGCAACCTCAACCAATGATATCATTATTTTACAAGCTCATTATCATTCCTAGCTATAGATTTAGTGAAAACTGTGAATTATCAATTTAGTTCATTAGTGGGTACTAATCTTTCATATTTTAGTGTGGTTTTAACCAAAACCCACACTTTCCTAGCTTCACGAGTTTCTTGTACCTAATGCTTTCATGATTGTGAGTGTCACCACCTCTTCACACTACACACTCACCATTTTGTGAGATCATTCCTATATTGCTCTATAATCATCCTCTTTTTGTTATCATCAATTTTTTTTTATCCCATATCCTAGGAGAACTATATTTGGCCTAAAGTTCATGTTAGACCTAATGTCCATGAGACTATGTAGGCAACGTCCACTTGCCTAGTGAAATTGGGGTTAGCTTGGATACCCCTTCCTATTTCTTCTATTCCTCTTATTTGTTTTTGTGTTGTTGTCCCCTATAGCCTAGGGGCAACATTTGTAATCCTGCCTGTGTTGTTACTCCCTATAGCCTAGGGGCAACTTTGTACTAAAGCATAACACCTCTATTACATATGCATGAATAATTTCATTGACTAGTTTAATTCATTGCTTTCTTGTATTCAGTTTGTTTCTAGCATTGTCACTAACTCATTTGTAAATTATTGTTATTTTAGCTTTGTTTTATTTACCTCTATTGGTCTTAGAATAGTTTGCTTATTGTTTTTTTCTTTGCCTTCATTTTGTTTGTTTATTCATTTTGATTAACTTAGGTTGTCTATTGCTATTTATTGAACTTAATTGTTTATCGATTATGCTTTAGTTTATTTGTTTATTTCCTAGCTTAGATGTACACTTTATGTGCCTTAGTTTAGTTGTTAATTTTCTTTTAGTTGGTTGATTAACTAACTTCATTTCCTTTAGTTTGTTCGTTTGTTAAATTTGTTTGTTTAGTTGGTTTATTTGTTTGTTTTTAAATACTTATTGCCTTTTTTCTTTGATTTTACCTTTCTCGATTGTCGTAGGTCTATTACCTTTTATTTACACTTGAGTCTTGAT
The DNA here is from genome assembly GCA_037957365.1 of Torreya grandis. NCBI lineage: Eukaryota > Viridiplantae > Streptophyta > Pinopsida > Cupressales > Taxaceae > Torreya > Torreya grandis. The sequence continues at coordinate 141,867 of JARHVA010002667.1, forward strand.
TAACCATATCTTGTACTTAGGTTGTGTCTGTATATAGTCCTACACTTAGTTTATTTGTTTTATATTTACACTTGGGATTTTATTGTTCATATATTATTCCTAATTTTTTTATATTTGAACTTAAATTAAGTGTTTCCCATGCTTAAGATATATATTTTTATTATAGTTGTTAATAATTATGATGTATAATATCACAAACTATAAAAAAACTAAGGCCAATAGATCTATCAAAAAATGCAATGGGCATTACTTCTCTTAGCTCACAGCTAGCCAAATTCCAAACACAGTCCAAACCCATGAATAATCATATCAATATGATTATATTATGTGCCAATACAGACATGCATCTCTGGATAATCATATATAAATCATATAATATAAGTAGACAAAATAGTGCAACATCCCATATACATGCTAATTGTTAGCAACCCAAGTTACACCCTTTGAAAAAAGTTGTTCAGACCTAATTCAAACTTGGACTAACATGGGAGTGGTCTAAAGCCTATGGGTGACCTTACAACTAGACCAAACTCCTAGATTATGGGGCTATCTCCCCTGGTACATCACTTATGGCTCAATTCAGTAAAACTTACTACTATTTGGGTGAAAAGGGATATAAAGTACATAAATGAATTATACTCTAAGGAGTGGTGATGCATCTATATGATTCATCCATCCACTCAATTTGAATTCCTAACAACACTAGTGGACTAACAAGTAACTAAACAATCATATTTATGAGCTCTTATACAAAAAAGTTTCATGTGGAGGTTGTATTAGGTAACTAGAATGCAAAGGTCATGAAAAGAAGGTTTTCTATGAGACTCTTACCAGTCAGGTCACACTTTAAACTCCATCACCAACACTTCTACACTCCACATAACCTGCATATGACACTTTATCTATATCTAGGTGAATAATGACTTGAAAAGGAGGGAAATCCATCACATTTGAAAATATAAACAAGTAAAAACACACTATATATCATCATGAAATAGATAGAATAACTTATTTCTTAGTCTAATAGGTTCATCAAGCATAAAATAGGTAGAGTTTCCTCATACTCAGAAGAGGGATACAAATTAAAGCCTAAAACCCTGAATATATAGAAAAAAAGGAAGAGAAAGAAGGGGATAATGGTGTGGAGGAGAAAATTATGGGTCATCAATGACCATCATTAACTCATACAATAATTTCAAAATAGTTACCACAATCACAGTAACCTCCCCATTTGTTGATGCTCTTCAATGACCTTTGATGAGCCCTTAGGCGTTAAAGTGGGGTGGTGGAGAGTGTGGTTGACTTGTCCAACCTCATTAAAGGTATAATTACACCCCTTTTTTGTCAAATAACTCCTATTTTTGGTAGTTATAACTTTAAAAAAATTCAATTAAGCCCTCATAAAGTATACAATAACCCTTCCTCCTTTTGAGCATATTGACCAAGTCAAGAAACTGCCTCTACTCCTCTATTATGACCATTGAAAGTGCATATGCCTCATTCATATCTTTAGTTACTAGGCTTAATATCTATCTATTGACCCCTTCAATAGCCCCTCTATGTTAACTTGCAACTTTCCTTGTTGACCAAGTAGGTATACTAGGCCAATTAGGCCTAGTAGCATAAATATTTGAATTTGATGGCCATGAAAGCCTATATGACGCCTTGAGAAATTATGTATAGATATTTTTTAGGACTAAAACAACACCTTACATCATACTATAAGTATTTTTAAGTAATAAACACCTACAATTTTGCCAAACTAGTTGACTAGGTCACCCTGTCCTCCATTTTTGCAAACTAGCTATTTAGAAGAGAGTTATAGAGGCATATCCAAGAATTTTTTTTGACATTTTATGACTTTTTAAGATGAAACAAGTGTTATAATTCCACCTCTAATGATTTTAATCCTTTAAGATAGCTCTTTACCTTACAAATATATCAAAATCTTGAAAAAGTACACTTTTCTACAAAATCTATACAGTGTCTATACAACACATACAATGGGTAGGGTATCCTATGAGTGATCTAGATGTTTAAATTGTTTATTATACCATTATAGTGTGCTTGGTTTCCAAAATATCCATTGTTCTCAAGACTGGTCTATAGTAGGGTTTTAGAGGTCCACCATCTTAACGATGGTTCATAAAGTACAAATATCCAAACCAAAACTTATTTTTATGTATTTTAAGTACACATACCATTAAAATTTCCTAAGCATCTTGATTTTACATGCAAAAGGTGTGTCAAGATATGAACGTAGGGAAGTAGACTTGTAGTTTTTTGTAGGCAATCTGGACATGCTAATCTCTTAACATTTATTCATAAACCTAAGCTCCTAAATATCACTCATTATTTCATGAATTTAAAGTGAATAGGGGTGCCTAAAATCCCCTAGTATCATTTGACCTGAGTCCTATTGTGGTGGGAGATACAAACATTTGAACAGATGTCTCAAATGACTATCTAGGATTGTGTGGTTCAAGTTGGTTCTTGAGACCCAAATTGACCCTTTTATGCTCTTATCTACTTTAAAACTTCTCCATAGGACCTGATTCATCATAACACACTTCATAATGATGTCATACTTTATTAGGAGATTCTAAGTATAGTTCGATGGTGGTGTGGGCCTTTTAAACCTAAAATAGACTTTTAGGCCTAATTGGCCTCAACTGAGTTTTGGAGGTCCAAGTGACTTGTATATGATTTTAGGGTTTTAATATAATCATAATACCCCTATCTCACTTTTTTATATCCTATAAAACTCCCCCCAATCACCAAAACTCTACTATGTTCCTCTTCCTTAAGTGATTGGCTGTAGGTCATTGTTTAGACTTGCTTGGGGCTAGTGTAGAAAATTGAGTGATCTCTTACTTTTTTCATTGTGGAGTTGAGATTGAGACTGATGTAACATGTATCCATGATCTATAAACCTATTTAGGATTATAAATACCATGTCACTTCATCCTTTACACACTCTTGATTCTACTACCCTAGGGTTTATACATAGTCAAGCTTGTGTAACCCTTGATCTGAGTTTGGTGTCTTTATACTTATAATTGAGGTTTTTATGATTCAAAACCAATACACACCCTTATCACTTACTTAGTCAGATGTTATGAATCCCTTAAAATTCCCATAACATGCATAAATATTCAAGCTATAAGTACATGCCTGTTTAGGTCTACATTAGGCCATTTATGCTCTTTGCTCCTTGAACCTAGGTTTTGGTCACCTAAGACCCTTAATACACCTCCTTTAATCCTATTATTAGATTTATAAAACATTTATATTACCTCAATCATCATATATAATTCTTCAAAATTGTGTATAGGTTTGTTTAAGTCCTTTTAGTCTTAATAGACCTAATAGGCCTGAAAGATCCTTTGTCTTATCTTAAGGACTTAACTATTCTAATGAAAATACAGTGAGTCTTATGAAAATCCTAATTTTATACAACTTTTATTCACATCTTTTCATTTCCACTATTAGGCATATCTATCATATCCCACTTTCTAAACCAAGACCTTACCTTAGACTGAATCTTATCTTCATTTAAAAAGGATCTAGTGTGTGGTTCTTTGATAAACCATGTCCTCTTCATTCATATATTTATTCATGTTTCCTAGTAATTATTTAGGGGTCTATATAATTATTTCCATGTTTTAATACCTTAATTTTCAACAGTTATCCTGTATGTATGTATATAGGACTTTTGACTACGTATACACATGAGGAAGTGAGCATGATGCTCCATTGTTGTCTTTTGGTATCACCATTATATTGATGGCCTTTCCACCATTTATTCATAACCCTATGATCATTCTAAGACCTCATTCCATAGTAAATCCTCCATATGACTAGTCTTCATAGTAGTACTATTGGTGATGAATGAGGTTTTACTTGTTTGTGTGTAGGATAGGTCTATTTTCTTGACAATCTTCATCCTCATATCTGGAAACCTTGCCTGTAGGTGACCTTTATAGGTTTCTTGACTGAGTTGTAGATATAGATCATCCTTTCATGGTAATTGAATCATTAACTATTAGAACACCATACAAGGGTTTATTTACTAACATGGACACTCTAAAACTCTTTTCTAAACCCCATTCACACTTAGTCATCCTACTTTCTCATGGTAGCTTGCAAGCATCTTAATGCCTACTGACTGCCTGATAGGTGATTTCCTTTTGTCTAGTGTTCTAGCCTTGGATAACATCTATCTGGCCATCATGTCTTGGTAGATAGTGTTATGCTTCCTTATACATTGTTCAAACACTTAACTTGCTCATTAGACTATATTAGATCTTGTTAATTTACCTGCACATGGTTATGCTCAAGTTACCCTCTCAAAATGACCTTGAAGTTAAATCTATTAAAGAATTCTAACCAAGTTGTAATAGGAATTTTTTTTTTTTGGAAAACCACACCCCATTGGTCTTATGTGAAAACCACATCCTCAGGACACCAAAAAACTCACTTTGAGCCCCCATAAGACAGTCAAATCTCTCAAGTAGATTTATCTAACTATTTTGATGCTCTTTTGCCCTTTATAACAATAACTTCTTAATGTCTTCATCCTCACTATAGGATTTTAATATTATACTTATCTCTCCAAAAGCCTTTTATGACTCTAAACATTTGACCCATAGCATAATTCAACCCTATAGATATCAATAGATCTCTATCTCTTTAGTGTGTAGGTGTAGGATTAAAGGTAATTTTGTGAAGGTTCACTTTTTAAGGTTAAAATTGAGAATTTTTGGATATAGGAGAGTGAGGGGACTTAAAGATAACACAAGGAAATAGGGAACTATGAAAGATCTGATGTCAACTTGGTCTTGACTTTAAACCCTTCACAGTCATTATAATGACATAGGCTTATGCTTGAATTTGGAGGTCAAACAATGTTTTTATGACAATTACCCTAGAATATGACTCAAAGGAGTTCTTTAGCTTGATGGTTAAGTATGGAAGGTAGAAGAGATCTAAGGAAATATGAAGGGACCATTAAATTCTTGAAGATATCCCTTTGTTATGATCCACACTTGTAATATTTGGAAATATGCAGAATATAATGTAGATCAACATAATACAAAAGATATAGGTGGTCCAAGATGCCCAAATATTCAATATATGCAAAAATAGAATACCCTTAAGGTAGGACAACACCATATAATACTCCTTTAGGAAGGAATAACTCCATAATATTTCTTTGAGGGGAAAACCTTGAATATCATTTTACAATAGAAGACTTAATGATTACTTGCTTCCTTGACAATGATAATCATTTCCTTTATATAGACCTCTATGTAACTAAAAATGGATAGGTAACCTCTTAATCTCAATGTAGACTGGCCATTACCCAATGCACTAATTCCACAAGTTACTCAATTATCCTAATATATTGGACCCATATAAATAACTAAGGGGGATATGTGCCACATGTTGGCATCTCCATCAACCCATATATATTAATATATCATATCCCTAGGTACATAACATTCCTTCCCTCCTTGACATATTTCATCCTCGAAACATAAGAAGAAACTAAATAATGATTGTGCTTCAAATCATTGCACACGATTTCCTGTATAGCCAAAGTGCCTATTATTATGACACTCCCTCACATATTTCCATGGTTTTTTTCTCTCATGATGATGTGGGTGTCTATATAACTCAACTTTTTCTGATACTTTGACTTTATCAACCTTTTATTCTACCTTTTCCACCTTTTGCTTTGGTGGTTCCTTTGTCTCTTGAGTAGATGAAATGTTTTCCTTTGCTTGTATTATTTCTTCATCTATGTCTTCATCTTAATCTTTCACATGCTCTTCTTCACCTTCTTTAATCTCATCTTCATGATCTACTTTAATTTTTATTTGTGCCTTTCCAACTATGATACCCTATAAAGTGAACTTCTTTTTCATATAACAAAACTTCATGAAATTCTTTTGAGAATTAATATTGATTGTTCTTGTTGGCCAAAATTGCCCTACATACAAAGCTTTTACTTGGATGGATCAGGCCACTCTCTTGAACCCTCATTTCTTGTGTTTCCATACATAGTCACCCACCATAAATGAGCATCTATAGGTTATATGGAGAAGATCATCATGTTGAAAAGGAATAATTACCTGGATTTAATCACTTCATGGTTAAAAGATCTTATTGTAAGAAAGATGACTAGCATAAGCCTAAAGGAACCTAACTATCTTAGCATGTCATATAGGAATGAACATATCAATTTGGTTATGAATTTAATAAGTATACTTGGGAAGTAAATAAAAGTTGAAAGATTACATTAAAATTATGTATTTTATGCCATGAATATCCCCTACAAGTTTGGTATCTTGATGTGTTTCCTATCTCAAGATATAAGCCTTTAAATATGAACTAGCAGTGTGGGATGTGCTAGGAAACATCAAATTAAAGCCACAATAAATAGCCATTTTGATTCAAAAATCTTCAACAAGGTACGAATTGATCACATGACTACCAAGTGTCAAAACCTCACTTAATTAAATCAAGGATCAATGGCACATGGGTGATAAATCAACTCAATAAGTCAATATAGATCAACAGTGCATGTTCAATTGTGTAGTTGAAGATCAATAATGAGCATGAGGTCAAAAGGTCAGAAGACCCTAATAATGAACATGATGGTACCAAGTGTCAAGATCATAGTGAATTAGTAGATCAATGACACACGTTTGATCATGCAGATCAAAGATCTATGATGTACGTTCAACCATATAGATGGAGATCAATGGAGTAATTTTGATCAAGTTCCAGGGGGCACAAGATGAAGACATGTGTCCAATTTGTAGTGGCCATATTTTAAAATAAAAAAAATATCATGACAAGGAGATTCTATGTAGGTGGACATGTCATATCGAAAGGTTTCACTACTCACACATGCAAGTGTATAAATGTAAGATCAAAATATGATTTGGGTTACTAGAGCAAACCCTACAAATTTGTATGCCACCATTAAAGCTCAGTTTTATGCAAAGGTCTACTCAATTAGGTTATGAATTTTGTCTTGGGTTTTAAATTTATGTCTTGATCATGATCAAAAGACTATGTAGCTTGTAGATCTTCATTGTAATTATTATATTATAAAAACCAATAAGGGATTGGTTTTCATCTATTGTGGACCTATGTTCGTGGTTTGGGGTAGGGACAAAGTTGTGATTGTAAAAGGAATGTCAAAAGGAACACTAGATGAATGAGTTAAATTGATTGTCTAATAACATAAAGAACATAACAAGATGAATCATGGTGCTATAATATCATTAAGAAGTTGTAGAGTTTGGAGTTTGAGAAAGGCAAGTGGAGCATTTAATGAAGTTTCAAAGTCTTTGGAAACTTTTCCTTCTTAGTAGATCATGAATCATCATCCTCAACGAGTTCTTGTCTTCTAGTGTGTTTCTAAGCAAATGAGAGGGATTCAAGACTATTTAAAGCTAATGAAGGTTTATTTGTTGAGGTAGGGTTAGTCATAATTAATCAAAATGTGGTTGAGAATTCATAGAGGGTGGTTATAACTCATTTATTGATTTTTGATTTCTCGCTTCTCCTCTCTTCCTTCCCCTTTTCTAATATATCTCCCATTTTTCCCTTAAAGAGAGAGAGAGAGAGAGAGAGAGAGAGAGAGAGAGAGAGAGAGAGAGAGAGAGAGAGAGAGAGAGAGAGAGAGAGAGAGAGAGAGAGAGAGAGAGAGAGAGAGAGAGAGAGAGAGAGAGAGAGAGAGAGAATCTCATTTGACAAGGAGAAATCCAGTCAAAATTTGTAAAAAAGACCTCTTGAATCAATAAAGATAAATTTTCACCTATCTCTTGCCTTTGAATTGTGTTTAGTAAGCTTGTGCATGATGACATTGTGAAGAAGTGTTCTTTCATGCCCATTATCCTTCTTTCTTGCCTATTTTTAGGTGTTTTCAAGTTAGTTTCAGGTCTGAACTTGAGCTCTTTCTACCATTAATGGATACTTGGTGTGAAAATTCCTCTTTGCTTCATTCAGGGTTTGGTGAGCCTAGTTTATGAAATACTTATGCACATTAGCTAGTTTGTGAGATTGTGTGAGCAAGGATTGTCTTATGCTAAATCATTGTTTATTTCATGCTTATGTGAGTCTTAATTAATTTAGTGTATCACATTTTTTTTATCTCTCTTAGTTACCCTATACCCCGTCTCTATCTCTTTTCCAAGCATAATCATTAGTTTAGGTGATCTACCAAGAGGAAATTGGCGTTCTCCGAAGATTCAACCTCACTACAGGTTACCCACAACCTGAGCTTTGTTCCCATATTGTGGATGGGAGTGGGAGGGCCTAAAGAATTCTCACATAAGGGTGAAATTCCATGCCATAGTAGTTTTTAGTATGCTCGATGGGACCCACTTTCAAAGAAGATCAGTCAAGTTTGATGTTGTTTTGATCAATTTACAGTGGTTATAGCTTCCATCTTCAATATCTAGTGACTTCGAAAAAAAATCAACATCCTAGTGGTAGGGCAATAGTTATATTTCATGCCAAAGGTGACTATAATATCAAATTTTAGAGGTATTCCCTTTGAATTTGTTGAATTACCTTTAAACTTAGTAATAAGGTTAAGATTTGCTAACACTCATAGATATAAAGGAAACTTTCCTCTTAAAACAATTTCTAAATCTACCTCTACAAGAAAATCTTTGTTGGGTCCTTTCACTACCATGACAACCCCTCAAGCTTTTACTTTTATGGCTTTCAATGGCTGGAGTCCTTTAGACCTCTAGTAGTATGATCTTATTCTAGTGGCATCTCTCAAAAGTGTTCCTTACTTCATGGGAGACCAATCTACAACCCCTTCTAAGCACCTTAGAGATATAGCCAACTTCTGCAATATTCATGATATCAATGAAGAGTATGTGGCTATTAGGTTATTGTCCATCACTTTCAAGAGTAAAGCCTTGGATTGGTATAAAAACCTTACTACTAACTCCATTACATCATGGGATCAGTTAGGTGATGCATTGTGTAAGAGATTTTAAGATAAGAGTGACTACTTGTCACTTGCTGAACAGTTAACCACTATCAAGAGGGCTCCTCATGAGGTTATAAAAGATTTCAATACCAAATTTTAAAAGACATGAAATTGGATTCCATTCTCTATCATGCCTAATCTTAACTATGCTTTTTTTTATTATCTAAAAGCTCTCAACAATGATATTACAATAATGATTCAGTCTATGGGAGGAAACACACTACCAAATGCTTATGAGGTGGCAATTAGATTAGAGAATTATCTATAACAAGCTGGCAAGCTTACACCTAAGCCACCAATGCTTTTGTTCCCTAAGATTCAACCACCTCATATTTCCATTCCTCCCCTTGCTGCCATTCCTTCTATGCCAACAATTGATGTCATACCTACACCAAAGTAAGAAAAGGTTTTAACTAGTTAATGTAATGATTTTGAAGAGCACAAGAACTTTCAAGAGCTTAAGAGAATATTTCAATCCTTTAGAAATGAATTAGTGAATGTGAAGAGGAATAAAGATCAATTAAATATACCTTATCAAGCTCCATATTAGCCTCAGTAATAGTCTTATCAACGAAATAGGCCACCCTACAAAGGAAATTTCCAAGGACAAGGGCAACCTATGTTAGGCAAAATAATTATAATCTAAATGCTGAAAGTACCCTCCAATATTTTTGTCCCTACTTATAATAACATTTCTCAAGAAAGTAAGGGTACCATGACTTATAATTAGTCATTCGATCAATCAATTATCCTAAACACTGAGTTTAATCAGGCTCTTAATGATCAATGGCATCAGTGTGCTAGCTATTGGTTCAATCAAGATCTTATGGCTTAGAACATAGAAATACCTATGATGAAAAAATTAGAAGAGCCTCAACAAGGCCAAGGGTATAATGAAGGACCAAACCAGTTGGGTGCTATAATGGTTAATTATGAGCAAGAAGAGTGTTATGCACTCAATCAACATGCTAGTTCTAGCCAAGCATACATTCTAGTGGTAGCTAATACAAGGTTTTAAATAAGGAACATGGATGGTATCCATTAAGTAGTCAAAGAGCCTCCTACTATTACTCCATTAATGTCAAATCCAAATGAACCTACAATGGTTCTAATAACTCCAAAGAATCAAAATTAAGGGAATGCCTTTATACCCCAAAACTCACCGATTCAAAGCATGGATGTGGCTCCGAAAGCACAAACAAAAGTTGGTGTTTTTCCCATAAATATTGTTGAATAACTGAAAAATTACAATGTGAGTGTGCCAATGTGGGACATGCTTTATATGCATGGTCAGATGGATATCCTTTAGGAGGGTTTGTCAAAGATCAATATTTTTGAGAAGCCACCAGGAAAAGAAAACATGGTTCTCACCAATGCAACCAAGGGACTTAATGAAGGGCAATCAAATAAGGTGGTCAAGCCTCCTTCCTTCTACATTTTTTTAATCATTGGTGGTTCTTTGGTACATAACTAAATGGTAGATAATAGAACAAGTACTTCAATGATGCCAAAGTCAATAGCATATCAGTTTGGTTTGAATTATGAACCCCAATCTAAGGGAGTTTTGTAGCTTGATGGATCTTATACCAAACCAGATGGTATTATGAAAGGTCCAAACTTGACTCTACATGTTTGTCATAGTGTTTTAGTGGCTCAAGATGTGTTTATTCTAAATATGCCTCCTCATTTTTCTCTAAGATTATCTAGAGACTTCACAAGAAAATTTTTGGGTTATATAGCAATAGATTGGTCCTACATGGATTTCAAAATGAGGTACAATACCAAGGTATCCATCAAACTTAGCCCATTACATAATTTCACATAGATCCTTATGGGCCAGATAACCCAAACATCAACTGTACCATTCTTAATGAAGATGAACACCTAGTTGGTTAAGAACTATACACTCATCTTGAGGGCATACTTGATATGTTCTTAGATGAGTTATGGAGTAAAAATTAGAAACTTGACCCTTTGGAAGGTGTTGATGAAAAAGGCATGGGAGTCTATTGCTTGCATTAAGAGAAGGAATTCTTGCCATCCCTCACTAGGCCTCAGGAAGATACTAGTGGTTTGTGGAAATTTTTCTTTCTTGGATCAAGGAGCAAACATGGGATATGTGTAGGTGAAATGATAGTATTTTTATCTAATACCAAGTACTTTTCCTCTTATAGGTTCTAATTTAGTTGTTCTTGCAATTTAGCTAAGTATGAGGGCCTTATCCATGGCCTTCAATGGGTTAGTAAGAGAGGAATCAAGTAGTTACAAGTGTATGGGGATAGTGAGACAATAGTGCATTAGGCTAGAGGCCAAGACATTATAAATAATCCCTTAATGAAATCCTACAAACATAGAGTATGGGACATACTTGAGGACTTTGAGGCCTTCAACATCCAAGTAATGCCAAGGAACTAAAATCAACATGCTAATAGGTTGGCAGCTGTGGGAGCTCAATTTGACATCCCAGATGAGTTGAAGAAGTCCAAAGTACAACCACATGTTAAAGTAGTGATAAGACCATTGGTGCTAGATAATGAAGCTCATTGGCAGGTCTTTGACAGTGACAAGCAAATTTCTTGTTTCTTGTAGCAGGAGGCAGAGTTTTCCTCAATAAACCAAAGTAAATTTTAACATTAATATGAGGATCAAATTGTTTAGCTGAGGTCTAACAAACTTCCTAAAGGGTTGGTCACCCTTGAAGGTATTTTCCATGAAGGATATCATATGAGGAAAGGCAAGGCAATGATGTCAACTAATGAAGAGAACTATGAAAGAGTCCTTATTCTCAAGAACAAAATCCTCAAGCTTGGAAAGGTAAGCAATAAGGTAGAAAGGCATGCTTTTATTGAAAATTTTAAGGGATATTCAGACATATTTTCCTAGGAATATAGTGATCTGAGAGGCTTTGATCCCAAGCTAGTCTAACACACTATAGAATTAGAGGCCAATGCTAAGTTTGTGAAGCAGAAGCAAAGGCCTATCAACCCAAAATTTAAGAGCTAACGAGGAAATAATTAACTAAATTAATTAAATCCAATATCATCTTTCCCATTAAACATTCCTCATGGGTAGCCAACCTGGTATTGTGAGGAAGAATAATGGTGAGATCCGGTTGTGTGCTGACTTCAGAGACTTGAACATGGTCTCTTTAACAAATCATTACCCCTTACCATCCATGAAGAAACTCCTTCAAATGGTTGCTATTTCAGAACACTTCTCTCTTTTGGATGGGTAATTGGGATACAATAGGTGCTGGTAAAGGAAAAGGACCAATACAAGACTGCCTTCACCACAATGTAGGGCACATATGCTTATCAGAAGATGCATTTTGGCTTGTCAAATACTAGGGCTACTTTTCAAAGAGCCATAGACATGGATTTCTAGGGCTTGTTAAATTATATGGTACTTGTCTACTTGGATTACATAATAGTTTTCTCTGAGAAGGCTAGTGAATACTTAGATCACCTAAGATTAATATTTGAAAGATGTAGAGAATATGGGATCTCATTGAATCCTAAGAAACGTGTGTTTGATATCCATGAGGGCAAACTCTTAGGATGTATTATCTCAAAGTAGGGATTAGCTATTGACCCTGATAAAATAAGTGCATTTTGGCATTATCCTTACCCAAGCATAAGAAGGGACTCCAGAGTTTTATTGGGAAAATAAACTTTGTGAGAAGGTTTATACCTGGTTTTGCCAACCTGGTCAAACCCATCACTGCCATGTTGAAGAAAACCAAGTGTTCACTTGGTCCAATGAAGGTAAAGTAGCATTTTATTCTATCAAGCAAACCATTGCCCAAGTACCCATAATCATGAATCCTAATTTCTCAAGGGATTTCATATTATATGCCTTTGTCAGTATTGATAATATATCAACTATGCTGATACAGAAGAATGGTGAAGGACTCGAGTAACCAATTGCATTTTTTAGCAAAGGCTTTGAGAGGTATGAGGTAAGGTATAATTTTGTATAAAATAAGTCCTTGAAGTAGTAAGAAGCTTTAAAAAGGTTAGACCAATGCTTTCCAATAATAGGATTTATCTTATAGTGTCTCATCCTGGAGTGAGGGACTTCCTTCTTAATAAGGACTTGAATGAGAAGAGGTCTGGTTGGATTACAAAGGTCATGGAGTATGACATGGAGATCAAGGTCACTAAGCTAATAAGAGGTAAATCCTTATGTGAGTATATGGTCTATGACCTTCATGGAGATAAAGAAGTTATTTTGGTGACACAAGACAACTCACAAATAGATGCACCTCCACCTCACACTAGCTGGCTCCAGGATATGACACATTTATTGATAATAGGTGAGTTACCATAAGGTATGGATAGAGAAAAGAGAAGGTATTTTAGCCTTAAATCCATACCTTATGCATTCATTGATTTGTTCATATTCAAAAAATACCTAAATGGAGTGCTTCTTAGATGTATAGATAAAGACCAGGTGACAAGACTCTTAGAGCAATTTCATGATGGGCTTACATGAAGCCATTTTTCTCTAAGGAGTACAATGGAAAAAATGATGAGAGATAGTTATTATTGGCCTAACCTCTTCAATGATGCCTATACATGGGTGAGAAAATGTCAAAAGTGTGCTCTCTTCATAGGCAAGCAAAGATTGGTATCCCTTCCTCTTAGCCCAATCTATGTGAAACAACCCTTTGTGTAGTGGGGTTTGGACTTCATAGGAATGATCAATCCACCTTCCAATTAAGGACACAAGTGGGTACTCATAGTTACTAACTATTTCACTAGGTGGGTGGGAGTAATTTCCCTTAAAGAAGCCAATGAAATAGTAATGTTGGACTTCTATGATAGTATAGTAATGAGGTTTGGTATACCAAAAATAATAATTTTAAATACTACCCTAGTATTTGTTGGCATGAGGACAAGTGAATGGGTACTTTAGCTAGGCATCTACCTTAGTACATCCTCAAATTAATACCCCCAAGGTAATGGTCTAGCTTAGTCAACAAACAAAAACTTGATAAAGATCATCAAAAGGATTATGGAAGAGAATCAAAGAGTCTGGCACACAAAATTAAGGATAACCTTTTGAGTTGATAGAGTGAATCCCAAAGTTGCCATTGTAAACTCACCATTTGTACTTGTATATGGGAGGGAAGCCAAATTGCCCACCTCCTTTGAGTTACCTACCTTGGAGTTAGTCCATCAACTTGAGTTGATGGAAAGCGAACCTATGAGCATGAGGATGGCAGAGCTCATGGAGCTTGAAGAAGCAAGAGACTTTGTAATGAAGACACTAGAGTCACATCAAGCTCAAGTCAAGAAAGCCTTTGACAAGAAAACCATAGCAAGGGACTTCAAAGAAGGGGATATAGTCCTCAAGTGGGATTAAAATAAGTGTTGAAAATATTGTCATTGATGTCAAAGGTCTAGCATTATTGGTGATAAAGGCCCCATTGCATTTAATGATGTTTGTAATAGATATATCTTGGCTAATGTGAGTTAGTATTTATTTAATATTAATGAATATATTTTTGGTTGCATATGAGACAAAATAAGGGCCCATGGAGAAGTCAAAGAGCCATGGGATAAAGACAAAAGAAGGATGAGATACATTTTCTCATGAAGATTCATATTGGGGAATTCCAAGAGTCACCAAGTGAAGAAAAAAGAGGAAGGGCACAATTTCTCATGAAGGGACATTTTGAGGAATATGAAAAGTCACCAAGATAAGGACAAAAGAGGGAAAGATGTTTTTGCTCATGAAGGGTCACCACATGACTTTTCAAAGGCAAGGATATGAAGGGTCATACAAGTTTGGCACCATTTTCCATGAGGTTGAAGGATCACAAAGGGGGAAGGCCAAAGGTCATTTGGAAAGCTATAAATAAAGGTTTGAGAAGCCATTTGTAATAAGGAAGATAGAGGTTGATTTGATATTGTAATATCTAGCTTAGAAGAGAAATTATGAGAGATGAATATGATTTGTATTTGTTATATCTAGCTTAGAAGAGCAAAGGTGCGAGAGAGGAAAGAGATGTTGTATTGAAATATCATTTGTTGAGATAGCAACATTGAGAGATAGGTGTGTGGTATACACAAAGGGGTTGGTGCTCCTATGGGTTGGTGATCAAGAATTGTTGCTGGGTTGGTGCTCAAAAAATTGGTTGGTGCTCCTGTGGGTTGGTGCTCCTATGGGTTGGTGCTCTTATGGGTTGGTGCTCACGAATTGTTGTTGGGTTGGTGCTCGATAAAGAGGTTAGTGCTCCTGTGGGTTGGTGCTCACGAATAGTTACTGGGTTGGTGCTCAGCAAAGGGGTTGGTGCTCATTCATATACTTGAGATTGTTCTTCATGGTTTTTCCCACATTGGGTTTCCACGTTATATCTGGTGTCTCTGTCTATCTTGTGTGGTGTTTATTGTTTGAGTTTTATTGCATATCTTGAATGTTTGATTAAGTGGAATTTGGTTAAAGGAAAGTTTTATAAGATATATGATATACTGATTCACCCCTCCTCAGTATATCCCGTGCTTAACAATTAGTATCAGAGCAGGTTTTTTCATAATAGTTTTACAGCTTGAAGGTAGATCGAAAAAGCACGATGGCTGGGTCACAGGAAGGATTTTCTATAAATAAGGCACCTTTGTTTGATGGGATGAATTATGCTTTTTGGAGCATGAGAATGAAGGTTTATTTGATGGCCCTTAGATTTGGCATATGGAAAGCAGTGGTGGAGGAATATGAAGAGCCACAAACATCTGCAATTACTCCAATAGAAAAGAAGGCAAGTGAATGTAATGCTAAAGCATTAAATGCTATTTTATGTGGTTTATGTGAATCTGAATTTGTTAAAGTTATGCAATGTAAATCTACTCATGAAACTTGGGTAAAACTTGAGAATATTTACAAAGGTGATGAAAATGTTCAGCAAGCTAAGCTTCAGAATTTTAGAAGGTAGTTTGAAAGTTTGAAGATGGAAGAAGAAAAAGATATAACAAGTTATCTCTTGTGAGTTGATCAGATATTAAATCAAATTCAAGGTCTTGGAAAAACATTGGAAGAGTCAATGGTGGTGCAAAAGGTTTTGAGATCTCTACCAATGAGATATGATGTAAAGGTTTCAGCAATCGAGGAGATGAAGAATTTAGCCAAGCTAAAGATGGATGAGCTTCATGGTATACTCACGTCATATGAGATGTGGACAGAACAAGATAAACCCTCAAAGAGAGAAGTGGCTTTCAAGACATCAAAGAAAGAGAAAGCTAAGATTCAAGAATCAAGTGATAGTTCCAGTGATGATGAAGATGACAACAGAGCACTTTTCATTCACAAGCCGAAAAGAAGAACAGGTAAATATAAAAGAAAATTACCTTTTAAATGTTTTAATTATGGAAAAATTAGACATTTTTTAGTTAGATGCCCAAATAAGGGTAATGATGATGAAGAAGAAAAGCCTACATACAAGAAGAATTTCAAAGGCAAATCCAAGAAGGGATTTAAGAAGAAGAGCTTGTATTCTAAGGGTCTTAACTTAGTCGAAGATAGTGGAGTCGGTGATTCAGAAGAAGAAGAGATTCCATTCATGGCCATACATGAAGGTGATCAAGAAGAAGAAGAGGAGGAAGCTGAAGTGAATATGGAAGGAGAGCTCATTTGTGCCTTAGAAGAGTTAGAAGCTGTTTAGAAGAAGAATTGAAGATTAAAGCTCTAGATCGAGAAAAATGAAAAGGAGTCAAAGGAAATTATTGATGATCTAACAACACACTTGGAAGAAGCCAAAAAGAATGAAGAAGATCTCACAACACAGTTGGAAATAGCAAGAAAAGAATGTCAAAGGTATGTTATTGAAATTGCCTCTTTAAAAGAAGATATTGAGAAAGCAGTCATTGATAAAGTAGTTAATGATTCAAAAATTGAGGATAGCACTAACATGCTAAATAAGATATTGGAAATTCAAAAAGTAAATTCAGATAAGATAGGGATCGGTTTTGAAAAGAAAAAGAGCTATGCTGAAGCTCTTATAAAAGAAGAAATAAAAAGGGGAGAAGTGAAAAATACAGAGGACATTTCAAACAGAGAAGGCTAGAGAGAACAAAGCTACAAAAGACATTCAAGTCAGAGATATACAGACAGGTCTTATTTTTATGGCTATTATTTTTACTATAATGGATATGGTCACAAGAAATTAGAATGTAGAAAAAGATCTAATAATTTTAGAAACAAGGAGAAGGAAAGTCAAGTAGAGTCAAGCAGAAGCCACAACTCTTTTGCTCCTCTATCAAGCTTTAATGAAGAGACCATAGTATGTTACAAGTGCAACAACTTCAGACACATAGCTCGGTATTGTATAAATGTGTTAGTGTCAGTCAAGAAGGATCAGAGTTTCAAAGCTCCATTCATCAAGAAGAAGGTTTAGACATGTTCATGGCAGAAGAAACAACCTAAAGATTCTATGATGGTTCAGATAGCCCTACATGTAAGAGGTAAAGATCAGCCATGGTTAATTGATAGCAGATGTTCGAGGCATATGACAAGAGATAAAAGCAAGTTCATTACTTTAAAGAAGAACAATGGTGGTACAGTGAGATTCAGAGACAAATCCACTACCAGGATAGCCAGAAAAGGTACTTTGAGTTTGGATTATGGTAGAACTAAGACTAAGAATGTTTTGTATGTAAAAGGTCTTACGCATAATCTATTGAGTGTTAGTCAAATATGTGATCAAGGATACATATTAAAGTTTCATGCTAAAGGTTGTGAAATTAGAATAAAATATTCAAATGAGTTGATTGTAGATGCTCAAAGGATAGGGAACAATGTATATGTATTGTCAAGTATCTTCTCAAAGGCATGATCAAAGGACACATTCAAAGTTTTACGAGAAGAGTTGGGAGTAATTTCTATTACTTCTTGCCATTGATGTTCAACATCAATTGAGGGGGAGCTAAGTGTTAGCTCTAGGTAAGCCCTTTGCCATTGATGTCAAAGGGGGAGAATAATAGGTACAGGTGCAAAAAAGAGGTACAGGGAATAGGTACAGGTTGCTACAGTATGTAACGGGGAATTACTATATGTTTTAAGATGACAGTATGTGTAGGTGATAGGATGTGGTAGTTTCAGGATTGAGGTTGGCATCAATGACAAAGGGGGAGATTGTTGGAAATATTGTCATTGATGTCAAAGGTCTAGCATTATTGGTGATAAAGGCCTCATTGCATTTAATGATGTTTGTAATAGATATATCTTGGCTAATGTGAGTTAATATTTATTTAATATTAACAAATATATTTTTGGTTGCATATGAGACAAAAGAAGGGCCCATGGAGAAGTGAAAGAGCCACGAGATAAAGACAAAAGAAGGATGGGATGCATTTTCCCATGAAGAGTCATCTTGGGGAATTCCAAGAGTCACCAGTGAAGACAAAAGAGGAAGGGCACAATTTATCATGAAGGGACACTTTGAGGAATACGAAAAGTCACCAAGATAAGGACAAAAGAGGGAAAGACGTTTTTGCTCATGAAGGGTCACCACATGAATTTTCAAAGGCAAGGATATGAAGGGTCATACAAGTTTGGCACCATTTTCCATAAGATTGAAGGGTCACAAAGGGAGAAAGCCAAAGGTCATTTGGAAAGCTATAAATAAAGGCTTGAGAAGCC
This sequence comes from Torreya grandis, assembly GCA_037957365.1. NCBI lineage: Eukaryota > Viridiplantae > Streptophyta > Pinopsida > Cupressales > Taxaceae > Torreya > Torreya grandis. The sequence goes on from JARHVA010002667.1 coordinate 160,528, forward strand.
ATTTGTAATAAGGAAGATAGAGGTTGATTTAAAATTGTAATATCTAGCAAAAGAGCAATTGCGAGAGATGAATATGATTTGTATTTGTTATATCTAACTTAGAAGAGCAAAGGTGAGAGAGAGGAAAGAGATGTTGTATTAAACTATCATTTATTGAGATAGCAACATTGAGAGATAGGTGTGTGGTATATACAAAGGGGTTGGTGCTCCTGTGGGTTGGTGCTCACAAATTGTTGCTGGGTTGGTGCTCGACAAAGGGGTTGGTGCTCAGCAAATGGGTTGGTGCTCTTGCAAGTTGGTGCTTGTGAATATTGTTTGGGTTGGTGCTCATTCATATACTTGAGATTGTTCTTCATGATTTTTCCTACATTGAGTTTCCATGTTATATCTTGTGTCTCTCTCTATCTTGTGTGGTGTTTATTGCTTGAGTTTTATTGCATATCTTGAATGTTTGATTAAGTGGAATTTGGTTAAAGAAAAGTTTTATAAGATATATGATATACTGATTCACCCCCCCTCTTAGTATATCCCATGCTTACTAATAAGACCAAGCTAGGTAACCATACTAAGTTTGAAAACTTTTGGAGTAGCCCTTACTTGATCCAGGAATGCAAACAACATAAATATTTTCAACTTGCCCAGCTGGATGGAGAGGTATTACCCATCTCGATCAATGGGATTCATTTAAAGCCTTACTATTAAATGAGTTTTAGGCATTGTATATATTGTATATAATAAATTATATTTTTTTGTTTTCCTCTAAGTTCCTGGTGCACATCTTTTCAATTGTGTGTTTCCCTTCCTTAGGTGCCTTGGGCACAAGGTTGGTTTTGTTTCTTGTTGTCCTCATTGCTTAAAGAGGATGTTTTCAAAAATGGGTAGCCTTGTATCAATTTCATATCAGCTGAGAAGGAAAGACTTGTGACCTCATATGCCTAATAGATCAGACAAGGAAACTAATATGTTGTATATTAGGCATGCAATCCCCGGATGTTGGCCAAAATTGGCCTACATATGAGGCTTTTACCTGGATGGATCAGGCCACTCTCTTGAGCCCTCATTTCTTGTATTTCCATACACAGTCATCTATCATGAATGAGTATCTATAGGTGCTATGGAGAAGATCATAATGTTGAAAAAGAACAATTGCCTAGCTTCAATCACTTCATGATTAAAAGAGTTGGTTGGAAGAAACATGACTAGCACAAGCCTAGAGGAACCTAGCTATCTTAACGTATCATATATGAATGAACATATTAGTTTGGTTGTACATTTAATAAGTGTACTTGATAAGTACATCAAAGTTGAAGGATTATATGAAAAATATGTATTTTTTGCCATGAATATCCCCTACAAGTTTGGTGTCTTGATGTGTTTCCTATCTCAAGATATAAGCCTTCGAAGATGATCTAGCAGTGTGGGACATGCTAGGAGATGTAAAATTAAAGCCACATGAAATAACTATTTGGATTTAAAAATCTTCAAAAAGGTACAAATTGATTGTAAGATTGCCAAATGTTGAAACCTCACTCGATTGGACCAAGGATCAATGGCACACATATGATCAATTGAGTCAATAAGTCAAGATAGATCAACGACACACATTCAATCGTGTAGTTGAAGATCAATGGTGAATACAAGGTTAAAAGGTCAGAAGATCCTAATAATGAAAATGATGGTGCCATGTGTCATGATCATATTGAATTAGTGGATTAATAATGCATGTTTGATCATGTAGATAAAATATTGATGGTGCGCGTTCAACCATACAGGTGGAGATTGATGAAGCAATTTTGATCAAGTTTCAGTGGGCATGAGATGAAGACCCATGACCAATTTATAGTGGTCATATTTTAAAATGAAATAAATAGCATGGCAAGGAGATGCCACATAGGTCCAATCATGTCAAATCAAAAAGTTTCACTACCCAAGCACACAAATGTATAAATGTGAGATCAAAATATGATTTGGGTTACTAGAGCAAACCTTACAAATTTGTTTGCCACCATTAAAGTTGAGTTCTATGGAAAGGTCTACTCAATCAGGTTATGAAATCTATCTTGGGTTTTAAATTTATGTCTTGATCATGATCAAAAGACTAAGTAGCCTATATATCTTCATTGAAATTATGACTATATAGATACCAATAAGGGGATTGGTTTTCATCTATAATGGACGTATGTTTAGGGTTTGGAATAGGGACAAAGTTATGATTGAGAAAGGAATGTTAGAAGGGATACTAGATGAATGAGTTCAAGTGATTGTATAATAATGTAAAGAAAATATTAAGATTAAGCATGATGCTATAAGATCATTAAGAAGTTGCAGAGTTTGAAGGTTGAGAAAGGTAAGTGGAGCATTCAATGAAGCTTCAAAGTCTTTAGAGACTTTTCCTTCTTAGTAGATCATGACTCATCATCCTCAATAAGTTCTTGTCTTCTAGTATGTTTATAAGAAAATGAGAGGGATTCAAGACTATTTGGAGCTAATGAAGGTTAATTATTTGAGGTAGGGTTAGTCCTAATTAATCAAAATGTGGTTGAGAATTTATGGAAGGTGGTTATAACTCATTTATTGATTTTTGATTGCTCGCTTATCCTCTCTCCCTTCCCATTTTCTCATATATATCCCATTTCTCCCCCAATTAAAAAGAGAGAGAGAGAGAGAATCTCATTTGATAAGGAGAAACCCTATAAAATTTTGTATGAAAGACCTCTTGAAGTAATAAAGATAAATTTTCACCTATCTCTTGCCTGTAATTATGTTTAGTAAGCTTATGCATGATGGCATTGTGAATAAGTGTTCTTCCATGCCCATTGTACTTCCTTTTTGCCTATTTTTTAGGTGTTTTAAATTTAGTTTTAGGTCTAAACTTGAGATCTTTCTACCATTAATGGATGCTTGGTGTGAATCTTATAATTCCTCTTTGCTTCATTCAAGGTTTGTTGAGCCTAGTTTATGAAATACTTATGCACATTAACTAGTTTGTGAGATTGTGTGAGCAAGGATTATATTATGATACATTAGTGTTTATTTAATTCTTATGTGAGTCTTAATTAATTTGGTGCATCACCTTTTTTAGCTCTCTTAGTTACCCTATACCTCGTCTCTATCTCTTTTTCAATCAGAATCATTAGTTTAGGTGATTTACCAAGATGAAGCCAACCTTCTCCAAAATTTCAACCTCACTACAGGTTACCCTTAAGGTTGTTCCTATATTATGGTTAGGAGTGGGAGGGCCTGAAGAACTTTCCCACAAGGGTGAAATTCCATGCCATAACAGTTCCCAAAGTCTCTAACCATGGATATCTAAGAACTATATCCACATCATCCATATCCAAAGCATAAAACTCTGAATGCAAAACATATTTTTCCATAATGAGCTTCAAATATTCAAACACTAGAATATTATTACCATCTTCTTGAACCTCCTTGATATTATTTTCTTGAACATGTAGACACTTGGCCACATTCATGTTGATGAAGTTACTTGCTGGTAGGGTTTATGGACACAACAACCTTCTTATTTTGAATGCATTCATGAAATTGGAAAATGGACTTGGATTTCTTTGGAGCCAAATTATTTTAACCCTTATCATCCAATTATTCTTATTCTTTGAGATCCTCTGCCTCTCCTTTTGCACCATCTGTACTCTCCTCATTATACTTGATTTCTTCTTCTTCATTATCACTTACATGTTCTTCCTCATTGTAATTATTTTCTTCCTCTAATTTTTCTTCTTCATCATCTCCATTACCATCATTATTTTCTTCCTCTTCTTCATCCTCTTTTTATTTTATATCCCATTTATCTAAGAAGACTTGCTCCATTTATTCCCATGTAGAATACCTTTATGTGAAGCTCAACTGTTTAAACCAATGTTATGCAGGCCCAAACAAAGAAAGAAATAATCATATTTGCCACAAAATTGTTTGAGTATTATTCTCATTAAAAAGGAGCCACCATTCTCCAACATCAATACCATCTTCCCCAAAAAATACTTGCAACTTCATGATCCACAAAAAAAAACTAGGGTTAATGAAATACCGTAAAATGTTAATAACTCATTCAAAACTAATAAAAACAATCCAAAATTTTGATTGTATCTTCCCCTTATGATATTGGAACTTTAGTAAATTTTTTGTGAAAAAATTTCACAAATTTTGGCTTGTAGAGCGAATATATTAAAAATTATAAAATCACAAAAAATCACTCAAAACATTTCAAAAAATTCTAAAATTTTGAATGTGTTTCTAATTTATGTTTATATAGTACTAGTAAAAATTTCACAGATAAATTCCTTATATTTTGACTGATATGATAAATTTAGTACAAACCCTAAAATATCAATAACTCCCTCAAAACTAATCATAAAGGCTCAATTTTTTTATTATGACTCCCTTAAAATATTATTCATATCTAATAAAAAAATTGTATATAAACTCGCAACTGATTAAAAGACATTGATGATTCCATAAATTTAGGGTTTCACTGCATACAAATTGCCCAAATCAAAGCTTTGATACCACTTGTTATGATCCACACTTATAATATTTAAAAATATGTAGAATAAAATGTAGATCAACATAGAACAAAAGATATAGGTGGGCCAAGATGCCCAAATATTCAATATATACAGAAATAGAATACCCTTTAGGTTGGATAACACCATACAATATTCCTTTAGGAAGGAATAACTCCACAATGTCTCTTCGATGGGATAACCTCTAATATCCTCTTAAAATAGAAGACTCAATGCTTACTTGATTCCTTTGAAATTATAACCATCTCCTTTATATATACGTCTATTTAACTAACAATGGATGGGAAACCTCCTAATCCCAATGTAGGTCAACCATTACCTAATGCACTAACTCCACAAGTTACTCAATTATCTTAATATATTGGACCCATATAACTAACTAAGGGGGATGTGTTCCACATGTTAGCATCTCCATCAACCCATATACATTAATATATCATATCCCTAGGTCTATATCACCCTTTCTTCCATATTTATGCCTCTAATACTCTACAATATAGATACACTTGTCTACAATATGCAAGATGAAGAAAGCATAAGGTTTTGCTTGCTTAATCACCCACACATGCAAAATATGGTTGGAGGATGATGTATATGGGCTACGAAGATTTCCATAACACAAAACAATAATTGGTTCCTAGAAAATCTTCAAATATTCATCAAAACTATTGCCATTTCAACTCCCTATATAGATGAATAAGCTTATTGGAGTGGCCAAGATGTTATCTATTAGTCGTAAATTATAGACTATTAAACTATAGATAAATGCCATAGATTAGAAGGTCAAGAGACACCTTCTTTTGCATAAGAGATTAGATCCTGGTATTCTCTCTCTAATCCATAATGTCCACAAACCTGGAAGCTGTCTTGGGCTACAAAGAAGCTTGATGGAGAGAGGACAATTTTGAGCTTGTTTTGAATCCTCCTACCATGAATCTTATCTCAGATGTTAGACATGAGCCCTCCCATAACTTCTGATCCTCCTCTATATAAAATAGTCTGTATAACTACAAAAAACACCTAAAAATCTTTATTTTTATGCAGTTTCTCCTTGTTTCTAGCCTTGATCCACCATTGAAGGATAGAGGGAATGAAAACATGACTCAAATGACATTTCAAATTAATTATTATGATGGGAAATTTATAAAGGCACATCCTTTGGCAGGTATGGGGTCTACTTGGCTAGTGGGGAGGTGTGTATGAACCTTAAAAGGGAACTTTAAAGATATGAAATGCATAATGGTGACTATATAATGAGAATAAGACCTTCTCAAGACCCTTTTAAGCAATTTAATAATTCCCCCTTTATAAGGTTTTACAAGGCATATTGACTCATATGAGGTGATTTGAGGGCTATTTGATGGCTTCTAAGGATGAGTTGAGGTGCTAATTAGGCTTAGATGAGTATATCATGGACAATGACCCTAAACACACTAATGATCTTCAAATTATGACCCTAAACAATGTTTGAACCCCCTTACATTCCATTAGCAAGGTTTCCCTTTTTTGAAAAAGCTTAAATTAGTCTAAAATCTAAGCATTAAGAACCTCATTTTCTCCAAATTACCTTAATTTTGTCACAAGATCCTTAATATCATCAAACATGGCTAAAAATACTCATTGGACCTTACAAAACATCTTAACACTTCCTCTCTCACTCCAAGATCATTATGATCATTATCACCTCACCAAAAATACTTAAGGTAGCCATGACATAAGAATTCACAAGTAGAATCTATGACACACCATGACAATCATAACAAGAGTCAAAGAATTTTAATAGGACCAATAATGACATAACCATGCAGGAGATCACCATGAGTAGGCTAGGATAGTTGTCACCAAATGTTTTTAGTTATAGGGGTTAGCATTTGGCCTTAGGAGGCTAAATTACCAACAATAATACAATAAAATGAAAGAGCATACATGTTTACTGTATTCAAATAAAATGTGCAAATTGGTAGTTTGAGTGTGGCTTGTGACACCCAATCCATAGGTCCTTCTTACATGCTCTTGTGACCCTCCTAAACACCTTTTTTCTCATTACCAGTCATCCATAGCCTTCTAGATGGTCATTCTAGCTTAGCTAGACTCTATCTCCTAGGCTAATCCTATCCCCCCAAGTCTTGAGCCTATAGGATATGAGTGTCATACTTGGAATATAGTGTCAGACCCTAGGGTGTCCATTTTTAGTGCTCCTATCTAATCATAATTTGAGCCCAAATGGTCAATTTCATCTGATTCCTATCCTTCATCATGTCAGCCTAGTGCTAATACATTTAACCTATGACCAATAGTTCCCTATAAAATCCCATTCAAAGTTCATTTACAAAGGGAGGTGACAAATATTATAAATCAAGCAAGAATACAAACAAACCACTAAGGCAAACTTTACCATTCTCTACATATAGTCACCCAACATAGATGCAAACATATTCAAACTCTCTAACTAGTCCCTAGCCGCCTCAAACACTCTTAATTTGGTATTTTTGCATCTACATCACACTATTTCACAAAGCACATCAAGTGGAAGATCTACATATGGATTGATCCCTCTTCGGAGTATTGGTATATAGGGAATGTGCCCAGACAAGGGATATAGATCACATGTTCAGTGCATCTTACACACACTAACCCCACCTTTTTCAAGTGATTCAAATCTTGTTTATCAAGCATAATATAGGATTAGGGTTTAAATATTAAAACAAATATAAAACAAGTTCTATTAACATCCAACACTCAAACTTTCATAGGTAGGCTCACACATAAACAACACAAAGAACCCATAAAAATCAAGTCTCTATGAGCAGTTTGGATAATAGTGGTCGAAGAAGATAATAATGTTGGACCCCAAAGTGTCTTGGTTTTGGTGGTCTTTTCCTTTTGTAAAACAAAATCTAGATTTTAATTTTTGACACTAGCCCAGTCCTGTATAGATAGTTTCAGACCCTACAACCACCATTTTAGTCTATTTTAAGCTAAGTTATAATTTCTTCTAATTTATTACTATTTTTAGAAAGGTAAAAAAGATAGATAAATTATACAAATTAAGACTATAATTATTGCAATATTATTTATTGATTTATTAATGTAAACCCTTAACTAAAATAGGAATAAAATTCTATTATTCCCAAAATGGTTAAATCATTTACATGGCCAATAAATATTAACAATACTAAAAACATCACATCTAAATATGAGAATCATCACAATAATAACATGAACATCTATATATCAAATAATAACAATCCATGTACAAAGGCCTCTAAGGACCATGAATGTCATTATATCTCATAAAATAATGTAATATACATCGAGAATATATACATATCATCATGTCAAGTTACAACATGCCAAAAATAGAACTATAATAATCAGCTCTGACTTTATGAGTCCATGGGACTTGTAGTAGGAGGTGACCCTAGTAGTCTTGGTGGTTGATGTGGTTGTGGTTGCTACACTGACTATCCTATAATCGATGTGCCATGCATCCTAGTCTTTAAATGCATTGATTTATTACCATCTCTCTATGCCTCAAATGTCTTAAAAGTAGGAATTTACTGATCCTCAAGAACTATAGTCTCATAAACTCATCGGTAGTAGGATGCCTCATCCTTAGATTGAAGGCTCTCCAAAACCGTCTATGAGAAATCTGCATGAGTATTGTCCTCCTAGGCCTCATCTCGCTCATACTAGAGCCTCTATATATCTGCTACTACCTGATCTCTCTTAGCTTGAATTTGGGATTTCACCTATACCATCCAAGTTGTCTCAGCCTTTAGATAATCAATTTCTACTCTCAAGGCCATAATATCACTATCTCATAAAGTAACTTGAGCCTATAAGTGACCCAATCTCATCTCTAGGCCGTGGATCTTGCCTAACCTAGCTGAAATCTCCTCCTATAACATAACACTTTCCCTAGATGCCCTAACTATGACTGATGGCCTTGCCTAGCCTAGATCTACACCTAATGACCCTACCTTTCCTACATCAATAAAATATCCTTTTATACCTATAGTGCTAAGATCTACCATCTTGGCCTGGCTGTCATCCCCTCCATCATCTTCATCGCCTACATCACCTTTGTCCTCTTTGTCATCATTATCATCCCCTCCCCCATTATATGGTAGCTACTACCACTCTCACTAGCCCCATTTCTAGTCTCTTCCTCTAACTCATCCACATATAGCAACACTTGACCCTATACTTATGCCTGCACCTGAGCTTGTCCACCTACATGTCTTAGAGTAGTAGGTCTCACCATATAAACCTATACCCACTAGTGCACATAATCTAGTGTTAGCTTTGCATCTATTAGACCTCCTGCATAAGTCCATGGCACCTATGGAATGTTATCATAGCTAAAATTAATTATAATCCTCTAAATCGCTAGGGTGGTGTGGCTAATGTCTTTAGTAGCATGTGCAAACCACCTAAGATCTACTAGAATATCTTGTATTATGCCAAACCATCAGGGCACTATGTTAGGCTTGTACTCCTCTATCATGTGAGTCTACCTCCCTATAATGAATCATCTAGATGTCATAAATGATGTGTAGCATACATCTTGAGGCTAGTGTAACTGATATAGAAGATAAGGCTGCTAGATGAAGAACTAGGCTATCAACTCATCAAACATACATTGATAGAAATAAATCTCCCATGCTATCATCTATGTCTTGTGCCTATTTGCACTTAACCATAAGCCAATGGATTTTGAGGTTCCATGACCCATCTCTATCCCATTAGATGTTCTATATATATGTGCTCCCATCCCCAAACCATGAGTAATGTGGAATTCCCAATGCTCTGGCCTCCTCGATAGGCCACCATGTGGAAATCCTTGTATAGCTAGGCCAATATTATTAGCCCCATGTAAATTTCATAGAATCATCCATCATGGTATGGATTACTCCTCCTAGGACCATGTGGAAAAAATGGTCACTCTTATCAGGCAATAATATGCCACTTACAATAGCCATTAATACAACAACCTCCTAGTCAATCAATGTTGATGGTGATGGAGCCTTCAGGGCTAAGTCATCAAGTTGTAATTCAATATAAGTATCCAAAAAATCAATATTAACCTTCCCATGAACCATGGGAATATCTATAAAGTTAATCAAGTTATCATATACCAGCTACTCCCATGTTGGTTGGTCCAAAATAATCTACATCTCCTCATAAGAAGCTTTAGTATATTTTAGATGTCCTCTAGCATAACTCTAGCCTCCGCTATAGGTAGGTGGAATGATGATGTCTCTGAGTGCCATTTCTCTATAAGTTCACTCAAATAGGTGTGGTTAGCTCTGATCATAGGCATACATGTAACATCTAGTAAATCTAACACATGAAGAAATGTGACGATGTCCTTAGTCTAAATCTATTGCATCTATAAATAGTGAAAATGTCACCTCATGTCATAAGTACTGCATGCTGATCCTAAACCCAAAACAAGATTAGAGTTAACCTACACTACTATCTAAATAAGTACACGTGTCTATGCATATAAAATTGAGTCACCTCATGATAGTTTATCCTATCAATGCCTTAGTTTAGGGTTTTTAATAAAGTCATTATTTTCCCTCTAACCCTAAATAATGACTTTACCTATTTTGGTGAAATTATCGATTAGGAATTTTCAAAAAAATTCAATGACATCATTGATTAAGTCTATTATATTGATTTTAGGCAAAATCACCATTTATGGCCACCCACAAAAATTATGACTTTGCATGTTTTTGCCAAATCACCAAATAGGCTAAATCTGCCACTTTAGGGTAGAATCGTTGATAGTTTTTAGCAAATTCACCATTTGCCTTGGTTGAAGTTATCATATTTCCTTCCATGAAAATGGTGACTTCACCATTTTCATAACTAGGGAAAATAATAAATGCACTAAAGGTCAAGGGTGAGCTCACTTACTAAAGGCCCATCATGTGGAGGTCATCCGTGTTCCCTCACTCAATTTTTAACATGTCTCCATCCTTATTTTCACACCATTTTTCATTGATGAGTCTTGAAAAACACCAAAGCTCAAGCTTGTAAAGGGCTTGGGTGAAAATGAATCATTTTCACCCCATGGGGTGAATATATAGCCTAAAATTCAAATTTTACACCCCTAGTGCCTAAGGTTCCTTTTGCTCACTCCAGGAAGTTTATTTTTTACATCCATAGTCTATTTTATGTATTATTTGATCCTACATTCCTTATTTCTTAGTTTTTTTATCACCAAACCATCTTATTGGGCCTCTTTTGAGACCTGTTTAATAATATTATTTTTTCTACCTATACCGCATGTTAGTTTGATTGTGTATCTTCATGCTCACACTCAAACTAGAATCATATTGTTATTCTTTGCCATCTCATCATCAATGTGTTTTATGAGATTCTCTCATAAGTTCCCTTTGCCAATTTACGTAGATGGGCAAACTTTTTTCCAACCATTCAATGATCTATTTTTCATTCTTGGGTCAAACTCATTTTCAATCACGGGATCCAAATGCACCCTACTGAGGTGAATCCTTATGAAAATGATTATAATTTTTTTTGGGTAAATCACTATTTTTTGACCTATTTTCCCTATTGGGGCAAATACTTATGCTAATTATTATATCCACCTTTGGGTAAATCATTATTTTTCACTCTACCTGCCCTACAGGGGCACATGCATATGACACTGAATATAACCACCCTTGGGAAAATTAGTGTTTCATCCTATGTTGCCACTAGATCATGTCATTTTCTTCATTTCGAGGGAATGTTTGATGACTCTATTTGCCTCTCGATCCCTTAAAGGGTCATCTAGGGCTAATTTATTGCCCTTTGGGGCATGAACCTTTCATTTTAATGGCTTTTACATTATTTGAAATTATGTTATTATACACATGTCTTGTAACACCTTTTCAAATAGGGATAAACTATAAACACTCATTTTCATCTGTATTTTGTGTCTATATCAGACTTTAGATTGATTTATAAAAAATTATGCAAATTAAGCCTATAAATCACCAAAACACCCAAATTCATTTGTGCATGGGATATAACTACCCAAAACCATGTTAAGGTTTCCTTATTTAGGGTATCATCTTGTATGAAACAATAACCTATCTTGGTTTCAACCCCAGTGAAATTCTAACCTAGCAAACTGATAAATTAGCTTTTCGATCTATTAATGTAAAACATTAAAACAATTCTTAAATGCTAAAAACCATAAGCGTGATTAATTAAAAAATAGCTTTAATTATCTACTTAGGTAAAAATTCCAAGTTCAATTAGGGAATTAAATTTTCTAAAAAATTAAATTTTCAGTAAAGTTGAGGTTAAAATCAAAGGAATTAATGCTATCTTTTATAAATGCCTAAAATTAAAAAAAAGGTGAGTTACACCTCATAAATATCTTCTATGAGTTGTCAAGCCTTCATAATTACTTTGACCCAGCCTAAGGTTAATCTAAACTTAACCAAGGTTAATATAAACTTAAAAAAGGTTAATATAAACATAACTAAGGTTAAAAATAAACCTAACCACACTTGAGTTAAAGTTACTTTTAGAACCTATAAATATAAGTGCCATTGCCCCTATCTAAACAAGCTCTCAAGCCAAAGTTATAAATTTAGATTGATTAAGGAGAAGCTTTAGAAAGCCAAGTCAAGCCTCAAGTGATCTTAGATAAGTATTTTCCAAATGGAAAATACATTGACAAAGGTCTCTGTTGTGCACAAGCTAAGTATGAACATCCTTTATGCCAATGAATGAGCACTAGTTTGACAAGGGAGGTAATATAGTTTTATGTTTTATCTTCTACTTGTAATTTTATTCATAGTTTTAAGCTCACCCATGTACTTAGGCAAGATTAGTTTAATTTCTATTATTTTGTTTTATTTGAATTCTCTTTTGATTTCACTAACAAGAAACTAACATAATTTGGCTCTTTGGATTCCTAATGATACACTAATATTGTCTCGATCTTTACTTTTATTCAAATTTCACTATGATTTTAGAGTTATTTTTTCTCACTTACTTTCATAGTTTGATTATGTTTCATTGAATTATCTCCAACTTATGTTGCATCATTTATTCTCTTTAAGTTGTCTCATTTTCATTAGCTTTTTATTTTTCTTCTTACCCTTATATGGTTTCAGTCTTCCTTTTTTCATGTATTCTTCTATTTTTCTCAGGTTGTCTCTTCGTCTGCCCAATTTATTACTTGTCCAAATTTCCATGATTTATATCATGTACTTATTTGAGGGATAACTCATACTTGTGATTTACATTTATATATCTTGCGCTTGTAGTACAACATTTATTATTTATTATTCTAACATAGGGCATTTCTTGTGAATATTACAATGCCTCAATATGGGGCATAATACCCTTTTGTGTTATATTTATTACATTTTATACATGTGGGGCACATTATTCATTCATTTATATTGATTCTATCTTGGGCACACATTAGGAAAATTATTTATAAGATACATTCTTTCAAGATGACATCTTTCTATGTTAGACATCATTGCTTTTATATATTATCTTATAAATGATGCATATAATTCATTTCCTTTGAGATATGCACTTCATAGGCTCATTTTACATCTCAAAAGGGGGGAATACATTTTGATCATTATATTCATCTAGTCTCTAGGCATTCAACATAGATTTCATTCACACAAAAGGGGGTATTTTAACTTATTTTGGATTTAATTATCTAAACAAGTTAAAATCTTTAAAAAATAATATAAAATTTATCTGATTTATGTGAATGTTGCCAATATGATTGTCATTGATGTCAAAAGGGAGATTATTGGCATTATGGATGTCATTGATGTTCAAAGCTGAATATTGTGATTAGAGGATATACAAGGGATCCTATCAGAGGTCAAGGATGATTAGAGTGCTTGTGAGCATGAGTAGAATTAATCTAGTTCTTCATTTTGTCCATCTAAACATTTTGGGTCTATGACAAGAAAATATGAGAAGGTAGTTTGCTGATGTCACCATTGCTACATGTGGATGAGTCTAGGGGAGTTGGTCATGTGGGTATAATCACATTAATCCCTAGTTATTATGTGCCAAATTTGAATTCATATAATGGAGCACGGTTGAAGATATGAGGATGCAAAGTTGGAAACTCAGATAAAATCCACTAAGTATTCATACTTAGCCAAATTTGTAAAAGGTTTCAAGTAGATCCAAGTAAACATGTTGATGAGGTTAGCATTTTCACACATAGAGGTATCAGGACAAAATGATCATATGGGTTTGTTCATTTTTGTTCCTAGTTTCTATGTGCTAAATCTCAGGTCACGTAATGTAGCATGACAAAATATATGCATGTGTAAATTTGTGCTCCCAGGCATTTTGATAGTGTTATCCCACACTTAGTCAAATTTGTAGATGATAAGAAAAAGTTTAGTAGTCATTTTTATGATGTCATATCTTATATGTATGAAGGTTTATGAAGTAGATGAATATATGGATGGAATCCCCTATGTGAGAGGATCTTATGCACTAAATTACAGGTCATGTGATGAAGCACATCAAATTTTATGCAAGAACAAAGTTGTCTTCCAAAGTAGTTCTAAGCATAGTTAGCTCTGTGGTAGAATAATCTAAGTGAGCAGATTAATGGTATTATATCTTACATGTGTGAAGGATTTAGGAAGAATTGAGTATATGGGTTTATTCATTATTATTCCTAGTTTATATGGTCCAAATTTTAGAATAGATAGATGAGCGATGCAAAATATATGAAGGTGCAAAGTTAGCCTTCCAGGGATATTGAGATGGTCCCCATACTTAGTCAAATTTACACAAGGTAAAGTTTGAGCAACTCTCGAAGAGATCAATAGAGTGCATTTGCTATAAGATGTTAGGATGCAACGAGATAAGGACAAGTGGTTAAATTTTAATGCTAAGTTGAGATAAAGATTGAGCTTATCAAAAGATCTAATGATGAGTGTGTGATCATGCAATAAAGATCTAACAGAGTGAATGGACTCAATGGGATAAAGTGCTTAATGTTTATCAATATAGAGGCAAGTTAAAGATTGAGCTAGTTTGACCAAATCGATGGAGCATATTCATTCTAAATACTTAGGAAGCAACAAGATGAAATTATGAGCTTGATGTTTAACAACTAATAGAGGTATAATTTGTGTAACTTTAAAGATGTATTGGCACACAGGAGCTCAGATCAAAAGATCCAATTAATGCATTTTAAAGTTGGAATGTTAAAGCCAAGAAGCGTACAAAGATCTAATAAAGCATGTGAGCCTATCAAAAATTGATCTAACGAATGGATTTTAAAGTTGAGAAATTTAAATAAGGACCATCAGATTATGGTGTGAAACCTAAGATCAATGGTTAATATTTAAATATATGTTCATCCCAATGGTTAAGTGGAAGACCATGTAGGTAAACTATAAATCATGACACAGATAATGAATTTGATTGCGATGATTGATCAAATTTGTGTAATATGGCATGTGCATCAAAACTAGAGTCTGGTATTTGTTAAAAATAGTAATGAGACCAAGAATCATGGTGGTGGAACATGAGTTCAAGATGCGGGAAACTTGTTATTAAAGACAGAAACTAAAGTCCAATAAAACTGAGCATGATGTGTTAGCAAATAAGTGTGAACACAAAAAAGATATAAAACCCTAGATCAAATGCTTATATATATGTCATCTAGGATATATAAATAATTGTTGGAGTTATTGAATTGTGTCGAATATAGAAATATAGAGACACAAAACTAGAGGGTTAGAGTGGAAGAGAAGAAAAGAGAGAGATAATGTGTGGAGTATGAGTAGTTACAGACTAGACTTATAACAGAGAATTGAGATTGTATTCTTTTATGAATCTATATTATAATCTAGATTTGTAGGTCCATAACATAGATATGATTGGTAGGTACCATCAGATAAACTGAGTTGGTGCTCAATTAGCGAGTTGGTGATTCCTTAGATTAGGTGATCTTAAATAAGAGGATTGGTATATCCTTAGGGTTGGTGACCTTAAACATTATAACTAGTGAGGTTCCTTATTGTGAGGCTAGATTAAAATAATATATTCTAGTAGCTATTCTCATGGTGGTTTTTCCCTTATTGTGTTTTCCATGATATATCTAGAGTTATGCACATTTGTGTGTATGTGATATTTGCATATATTGTTAGTCTGCCTTAAAAGTTTTAAAAAGGACTAAATTAGTCAATTTATTGATTTACCCCCTTTCAGTAGATAGTTGTGTTCTAACAATTGGTATCAGAGCCCTAATTCCTTAGAATAAGCTTAGTCAATTCAGGTAGATCTTGGATGGTGAACACAAATAGATAGTCAAGAAGGCTCTTCCTCAAACAAAGCACCTCTATTTAATGGATCAAACTATGAATTTTGGGGCATTAGAATGGAAGTATATTTATCCTCATTCATTTTTGATGTATGGATGTCTATTATAAATGGATATACAGCCCCTACTAGAACTCCTATAGATTAGGCTTCAAAGAAGGGATATGAGAGCAATGCTAAGGCAAAGAATGTTATCCTTTGTGGATTATCTAATGCATAGTTTGTCAAAGTGATGCATTATTAGAATGCATAAGATATATGGAAAAAATTAAAGAGAATCTATGAAGGTGATGATAAGGTAAATCAAGCCAATCTACAAACATTCAAAAGCAATTTTGAGAGCTTTAAAATGATTGAAAAAGAGAAAATTGTAGAGTACCTCCTTAGAGTAGATGAAATAGTAAATGTAATCAGAGGCCTTGGATAAGAGATGAAAGATCTGGTCATTATCAAAAAATTTCTAATATCTCTACCATCAAGATATGATTCTAAAATCTCTACAATAGAGGAAGCAAGAGATTTGGATAAACTCATTGTTGATGAGTTACATAGAACCTTTACAACCTATGAGATGAGAATGGGAGAGACATATACTTTTAAGAGAGAAGCTACATTTAGAGCATCCAAACTCTTAAAGGTAGAAGAACCTACATCTATATCTGAGGAGACTGATGAAGAAGAAACCAACTTTCTCAGAAGATTAAGAAGAGGTTTTGGAAAGTACAAAGGTAAGTTAACCTTTAAGTGCTTTAACTATGGTAATGTAGGAAATTTCACTATTAAATGCCCCTATAATAATAAGGATAACTCTGAGCAAGAAAAGGATAGTAAAAATGTAAAACTTCACTATTCTGAGAATAAGAAATTATTCAAAAACAAGAAAGGCTTATACACAAAAGAAGATAGTGATTCATTGGATGACAGTGATAGTTTTGATGATGATCATGATTGTGACATTGTGGTTGAGGAAAATAAAGTCCTATTCATGACATTAGGATCAACTTCTATGGATCAATAAGAAGTTAGAGGCTCAGATGAAGAAGAATAAGGAGAAGTGGATCTAGAGTGTAAACTCATTTGTTCTCTAGAAGAAATTATCAAGCTAAGGAAAGAGAACTCAAAACAAAAGAATCTTGGACAAAAGGAGATTAAAAAAGTGTCTAAAAGTCTCAAAAAATCTAACCATATGGTGGTTAGCCTAAAGACACAAGTTGAAGAGGCTAAAAGAATAGAAGATGTAATCAAACTTGAACTACAATCTAAATCTAATGAGTGCATGAAGTTAGAGGTAGAGATAGTGGCTTTGAGAAAAGAACTTGAGAAAACTAAAGATCAAATAGATAAATGTCTAAAATTGAAAGGAGTATCAGATCTTCTTGATGATTTGATCAACTCTCAAAAGCCTTCAAAAGAGAGATTTGTTCTTGGTTATGATTTTTTTTTTCCATAACTAGTACATTTGATAACCTATATGACAAATTCAAAGTAGAAGGAGAATCATGAGCAAAGAAAGAGAAAGATTGAAAGGATAAAAAGAAAGACACAAGCATAGTTGATGTGAAGAAAGCTAAAAAGAAGCTAGAAGAAAAGAAGAAGATAAAGGTAGCTGATGCAGATGGATACACAAAAGTGAGAGACTTAAATAAGCTAGAGTTTAGAAGAGCTCCTCATACTACAAAAAAAAATGCTATGACCAAGTATTCCTCATCTTTCTATGGTTATTGTTATACCTATAATCAATTTAGTCATAGGGATATTAATTATAGAGTTGTACCTAAAAGGAGAACAAATTTTATAAGTAGAAATTCATTTGCACCCTTGATAGATATAAATGTAATATGCTATAATTGTAATAATTTTGGTCACATAGCTAAACAATGTAGAACAAACTTTGTAATGCCAGAAATAAAAATTAAGAAGAAAGTTATACCTCCCAATGTGAATAAAGGTTCACAAGTCTCTAAGAAGGAGAAAAAAAGCCAAATAAGAAACCCAAGGATGTGTGGAAAGTGAAAGATCAATCTATGATTACTCAAATTGCACTCCACGCCAAGTAGCATAATTTGTGGGTAATATATAGTGGTTTCTCAAAACATATGATTGGTGACAAGATCAAGTTCATTAAATTGAACAAATGTAAGGAAGGATCTATTAACTTGGGAGATAACATTGTAGTAAAGATCAGAGGTAAAGGAACCTTGAACGTAGATGAAAAACTGCCTACACATGACATATTTTATGTTGAAGGATTGAAACATAATCTGTTAAGTGTCATCCAAATGTGTGACTATGGATATAAGGTCACATTTAATGTATAAGGCTGAAAGTTAAGGAGATTTGGAAGACTAGTTACAGAAGTGAAAAGAACTGAAAGCAATATGTATAATCTTGTTAAAGTGAATGGTAATAGCTGTTTGATAGGAAATATTGATGAGAGTTGGTTATGGCATAAAAGAATGGGTCATGCCAATTTTGATATCCTAGTTAAGGTGAGCTCAAATAAGTGTTTTATACATATGCCTAAGATAACCAAACCTGTAGACACTACTTACAAGGAATGCCAACAAGGCAAGTAGACAAGGGTCAGATTTCAAAGAAAGGAACATGCAACTATAAATCCTCTAGAAATAGTTTATATTGATATTTGTTGTCCTACTAACATAAGATGATCTAAAGGAGAGAGATACTTCATGTTATTTGTAAATGATTACTCAAGAATGACATGGGTAACCTTTTTGAAGGACAAGTCACAGGCATTTGAGAGATTCAAGATCTTTAGGGCCATGGTGGAGAATGAGATTGGATGAAAAACCAAATGCTTAAGATCTGATAAAGGTGGTGAGTTCAACTCAAATGAGTTCATAGAGTATTGTGAAAATCATGGAATCAAAAGGCATTACTCTACAACAAGGACTCCACAACAAAATGGAGTTATTGAAAGAAAGAAGATGATAGTCAAGGAGATGGCCCTAATAATGTAAAAAAAGGCTAAATTACCTGATGGATACTAGAGAGAAGTAGCCCAAATAATAATATATATCTTGGATAGAGTTTAACTAAGGGTAAACAATGATAAAACTCCCTAAGAACTATGGTATGGCTAACCCACCTCTATTAAGTATTTCAGAGTGTTTGGTAGCAAATGTTACATTAAGAGAAAGGAGGACAAATTGGGAAACTTTGAGTCAAGATGTGATGAAGGAATATTTCTTGGTTATTCCACCCAAAGAAAATCCTACATATGTTACAACAATAGGATACACAAGATTGTAGAGAGCATCAATGTCAAGGTTGAAGAAGGCTTGAAACATGTTAAAAGTGACAAAGAAATATTTCTTGAAGATTTATATTTTAAAGAAGAAGAAACTAATGAAGAGGTTGAGGAAATGAATGAAAAGGAACTTGCAAGGTTTTTTTAAAAGGATCATCCTATAGAGCAGATAATTGGTAATAAGAATTAAGGAGTTCAGACAAGGAGAAGAGTTACACAAAATAAAGATTAAGTTTTGCTCTAATATTTGAAATTGAGCCTAAGAGATATGTTAAATCCAACAAGGATGAGAAATGGCTAAAACCCATGGATTAATAACTAAGGCAAATTGAAAAGAACAAAACTTAGGAATTAGTTCCAAGACCTAAAAACAAGAATGTAATAGGGACAAAGTGGGTCTTTAGAAACAAGCTTAATGAGGATGGAATTGCCATAAGAAATAAGGAGAGATTGGTGTGTAAAAGATCTGCACAAGTTGAGGGCATAGATTTTAAGGAAATATTTGCCCTAGTTACAAGATTGGAAGCCATAAGAATGTTTCTAGAATTATCTATTTATAAGAAGTTCAAAGTCTATCAAATGGATGTTAAGTCTACCTTCTTGAATGGGAACCTAGAAGAGGAAGTATACATAGAACAACTTGAAGTTTTTTAGCTATCAAAACAAGAAGATTATGTGTGAAAACTGAAGAAATCTTTGTATGGTATAAAATAGGTACCTAGAGCATGGTATTCAAGATTAGAATAGTACCTACAACAACAAGGATTCAACAAAGGATGTGCAGATAAAAATATGTACTTCAAATCAGAAGGTGAGCATATGTTGATTGTTGTTGTTTATGTAGATGACATCATATTTGGTGGTAGGAAATAAAATGTGTAAATAATTTTCTACATAAATGCAAAGTGATTTTAAGATGTCTATGCTTGGACAACTTTCTTTCTTCCTTGGTCTACAAATAACACAAACTGATGAAGAGATATTTATATCCCAAACTAAATATGCAAAGTGAATGCTCAAAAAGTTTGGAATGGAAGATAACAAACTAGTAAGTACTCCCATGATAACTATATGCAAGTTGAGCAAAGAGGATGAGTCCCTTGATGTAAACTAGACTATGTACAGATCAGTGATAGGTAGCTTGTTATACTCAATTACATCAATACCTGATATCATGCAAGCAATATACATGGTTATAAGATTTCAAGATACTCCTAAAGAGTCCCATGTTAATGCTATGTAAAATATTTAGATATATCAAGAGCACAATTGATTATGGCCTATGGTATCCTAAAAGTGAAGATTTCACTTTGATAACATATATAGATGCTGATTGGGCAAAAAGTGTAGATGATAGAAGAAACACTAGTGGTGGTGAATTTTTCCTTAGAAATAGACTTGTTTCATGGCTGAGCAAAAAACAAGAGTCAATTACTCTTTCTACAGTAGAAGCAGAGTATGTTGCAGCAGTGGCATGTTACACTCAAGTCTTGTGGATGAAGCAAACACTCAAAGACATCAAGGTAGATTACAAATCACCTATCTCTATTCTTTATGATAATTTAAGTGCCATTAATATATAAAAAAATCTAGTGATGCATTCTACAACTAAGAACATATCAATCAAGTATCACTTATTATGAGAAAAGGTTGCAGATCAAGAGGCCACAATGGAGTATGTGCCAACACAAGATCAAATTACAAACATATTCACCAAACCTCTTCCCAAGGAATAATCTAAGTATTTGAGATAGAAGTTGGGAGTGGTGGCTCATAAATCACATATATAGATCCTAGTGATAGGTCATAAGTCTAGGGGGAGTCTCATTGAAGCTTTGTTAATCCCTAGAAGAAGAGAGAAAAGGTAACTCATGTATGCATACTTTTGCAAATTTATAATGAGTTGATGGTTGTGGATTTTTGGACAAACTCCTTTATCTGATAAAGGGGGAGAAAAATTTGGATAAATAGTGAGAAAGAGTCCCTTTGCTATTGATGTCAAAAGGGGAGAAAAAGTGCAAATTTTCTCTATAAAAGTTTGGAAAAAAATGCAAATGCTAAATAAGATCAGAACATGTGTCCAAGTTAAGATTAGGCAAATGTACCATTGCCTAAGGGGGAGTAAGTTTTGTATGAACAACTTTAGTTTATACTCATCAAAATATAATGTAAGAAATGCTAGAGAAGGAGCAAAATATTAGAAGATTAGAGCATTTAGTTTGCCATCAATGATAAAGGGGGAGATTGTTTGTAATATGATTGTCATTAATGTCAAAAGAGAGTTTATTGACATTATGGATGTCATTGATGTTCATAGCTAAATATGATGATTAGAGGATATGAAAGGGATTATATTAGAGGTCAAGGATGATTGGAGTGCTCATGTGCATGACTGGAATTCATCCAGTTCTTCATTTTGTTCATCTAGACATTTTAGGTCTATGACAGGGAAATCTGAGAAGGCAATTTACCGACATCACCATTGCCACATGAAAATGAGTTTGGAGGATTTGGTCATATAGGTGTGATAAAATTAGTCCCTATTTATTATTCACCAGATTTAAAGTCATGAAATGAAGCACGATTTAAGATATGAGGATGCAAAGTTGGTGATTCAAACAAAATTCACTAAGTTTCCATACTTAGGCAAATTTGCATAAGGGTTCAAATAGATCCAAGTAAGCATGTTGATGAGGTCAAAATTTGTACACATAGAGGTATTAGGACAAAATTATCATATGGGTTTCTTAATTTTTGTGTCTAGTTTCTTTGCACTAAATCTTAGGTCACGCGATCTAGTGGGACAAAAGATATGCATGTGTAAAGTTGTGTTCCCAGGCATTTTGACATTATTTTCCCACACTATCAAATTTGTAAATGGAAAGAAAAAGTCAAGTAGAAATTTTTATGATGTCATATCTTTCACGTATGAAGGTTTTTGAAGTAGATAAATATATGGATAGAATCCCCTATGTGAGAGGATCTTATGCACTAAATTACAGGTCATGCGATGAAGTGCATCAAAAGTTATGCAAGAATGAAGTTGGTCTTCCAGACATTTCTAAGCATAATTAAGTTTATGGTAGAATAATTTGAGTGAGAATATTAATGGTGTTATATCTCACACACATAAAGGTTTCAAGAAGAATTAAGCACATGGGTTTGTTCAGTATCATTCCTAGTTTATATAGTCCAAATTTTAGAATAGGCAGATGAGCGAAGCAAAAGATATGAAGGTGCAAAGTTAGCCTTAAAAGCATATTTAGATGGTCCCCATACTTAGTCAAATTTGCACAAGGTAAAGTTTGAGTAACTCTCAAAGAGATCAATGGAGTGAGTTTACTCCAATATGTTAGGATGTAGTAAGATGAGGATAAGTGGTCAAAGTTTAACGTTAAATTGAGATAAAGATCGAGCTTGTCAAAAGATCTAATGGTGAGTATGTGATTGTGCAATAAAGATCTAATAGAATGAATGGAATCAATGGGATAAAGTGCTCAATGTTTATCGACATAGAGGAGAGTTAAAGATCGAGCTAGTTTGATGAGATCAATGGAGCATATTCATTCCAAAGACTAAAAAAAAAGTGAGATGAGATTAAGATCTTGATGTTTAATGACTAATAGAGGTAAAGTTCATGAAAATTTGAAGATCTTGTGGTATGAGGGATCTCAGATCAAAAGATCCAATAGATACATTTTAAAGTTGGAATGTTAAAGCTAATAAGCGTACAAAGATCCAGAAGAGTGAGTGAGCTTATCAGAACTCGATCTAATGGACAAATTTTAAAGTTGATCAATTTGAATAAGGACCATAAAATTGTGGTGTGAAACTTAAGGTCAATGGTCAATAATTAAAGATATGTTCATCCTAACAATCAAGTAAAAGAACATGTAGGTAAGCCATAAATCATGACATAGGTAATGAATTTGATTGCGGTGATCGATCAAATTTATGTAATATGGCATGTGCATCAAAACTAGAGTCTAATATATGCTTAAAATAGTAATAAGACCAAGAATCATGGTGGTGGAGCATGAGTTTAAGACGTGGGAAACTTGCTGTTAAAGATAGAAACTAAAGTCCAATAAAATTGAGTGTGATGTATTAGAAAATGAGTGTGAACACAAAGAAGATATGAAACCCTAGATCACATGATTATATATATATATATATATATATATTTGTGTGTGTGTGTGTCATCTAAGATATAAAAATAATTGCTGGAGTTATTGAATTATGTCGAATAGAGAAATATAGAGACACATAACCAGAGGGGTAGAGTGAAAGAGACGAGAAGAGAGAGATAATACATAGAGTATGAGTATTTACAAATTAGACCTATAATATAGAATTGATATTGGATTCTTTTATGAATTTATATTATAATCTAGAGTTGTAGTTACATAGCATAGATCTGATTGGTAG
Source organism: Torreya grandis (assembly GCA_037957365.1). NCBI lineage: Eukaryota > Viridiplantae > Streptophyta > Pinopsida > Cupressales > Taxaceae > Torreya > Torreya grandis. The sequence goes on from JARHVA010002667.1 coordinate 184,129, forward strand.
GTGCCATCATATAAGTTGAGTTGGTGATTACTTAGGGAGATGGTACTTCCTTAGAGTAGGTGCTCTTAAATTAAGGGATTGGTGTCTCCTTAGGGTTGGTGCCCTTAAACATTGTAACCAATGAGGTTCCTTATTGTGAGGCTGCATTAGAACAATATATTCTAACTATTCTCATGGTGGTTTTTCCCTTACTGGGTTTTCTATGGTATATCTAGTGTTATGCATATTTGTGTGTATGTGATCTCTGAATATATTGTTAGTCTATCTTAAAAGTTTTAAAAAGGACTAAATTAGTCAATCTACTGATTCACCCCCCTTTCAGTAGATAGTTATGTTCCAACAATAAATATGAATGTAACAAGTAGATTGAAATTGATTAATTACACTTAATATTTATGAAAATGATAAAGAGGATAGGGTACTTAGTTTGTTTTATGTTCTATTATGGTTTATGCCTATGTACAGTCATAAAAAATACCCTAAAATGGATTTTTGGTTATTTATATCAAGAGAATGATGATCAAAATTTGTCTAGATAGATCCGATAATGCTTAGATGCCCATGGCTATTGAATATGTCATATTCTTATCAAAATTGTATTTTATGTTTTTATAGTCTTTTTGTGATAGAGCGTTACACCTACTTGTTAAGATATTTTATGTGTAATTTTAGATGTTCAATCATGTACACAGATTCATAATCATCTTCCTTCAAGTAGAGACCCTAGTTCTAATTTCAACATGTGGCTTGAGTTGTAAAAAGGGGTTAGAAATATGGGCTGGATAACCCCAACCATATCCCAATGTATGGTTAAGTGTTGCCTATATTCTAATACTCTGAAGATATATCAATTTACATGTAATGCTCCCACCTATGTGGATGTGTGCTCTATAATGAGCCATTAGTATGTATGCAACTTATTTAGCTTTTGACACTTGACAACATACAATGTTGACATTGATTTAGGTGTTTAGACTTATCTTAATGACTATTATTTTGAGGTGTTTTTAGATGTGGATATTTTAGGGTGGTGCCAAAGAATGTGAAAATGTATTCCTCAAAAATTAAAGTGATTTTCCAAGTGATCCGAAAGTGAATGCTATATAGGAATAGCCTTAGGCTTGATGTGTTTATATAAAAGACTATTTGGGTAATTTCCCTCGATAACCGAGTTATGATATGTGTAGGTTGACTAAAGGGAAGGGTTTGGATTTTAAAAATAACTATTTGGATAACTTAGAACACCTCCAATTAAGATATATGATAATGGTAACTAGTATCATGTGACTATGGTCAGAAATGTCTAGGAGAAGATAATAATATAAAGAATAGGGATAATTTACTTAGGATAATTTAACAATTAGGCACAAACTAAGGAGATCTTGTATGTGTATGACGATAAATTAGGATGGTGAATCCTATAAATAGATGAATATCTAGAATACAATATGAGAAAATTTAGTTCTTCATGCACAAGTCATGTGTGTACAAGACTAGTCAAAACTAACATTGTCAAGTATATAATACCAAATTAATGTGTCTACAAATGTCCCTTATTTAGTCTGTGAACATAGGATTGTAATAGGGGCAGATTAGTATGGTGTTAGTGAATGAAATCAAATCCAAACAAAGAACACACTAAACTAACACCCTAAGCCTATCTCAAGGGGGGAGCATATTGATAAAAACAAATGAGAAACACAACTAGAATGCAAAGACAAAGAAATCCTTCACCTTCCTTGGATGATCCAAATAGCTTGTTGAAGTGGCTTGCTCAGCTTGTGCTCAATGATACTTCAACAAAAGAGGCTTGGCCATCTCCTCTTCTCCTTGGCACCTTTGTGATGGCCTTGGCTTTGGCTTAGCTTAACAATTTGGCATTATAACACTAATTACAATGAATTTTTGAATTATTTGTGCATTATAACTTTGAACTATCCAAGATTTTAAATTCATTTGTGCATGATAACTTTGGATTGAAAGAGCTTGAAATTTAATAGGTGAAGCCTCCTATTTATAGATTTTGCAAATTGATCAAAATGAACTTGAACCATCTATCTCAAGATGAATATGTGTGGTTAGGAATCCATTCAATTTTGAAGGTCAAATTCAATAAATAACCTCATAAATAGTTGGGATAGAGAGGCATTAAAGAGGTATGGAAGGTATTGATGAGGCATGGGAAGGCTTAATCATGATATTTTATCCATTTATAGCCTAGGGATGTCTTTCAAAAGAATGATGTCATTTGATGATGTAGTTATTTAAGATCAATTGCCAAAAATAAATATTCAACAAGTTTCATGGAAAATTAACTTAAGCTTTGATTTGGTCTAATTAGCCTTAAACATGATTTATCACTTTTGGTGCAAATCTTGGCAATTGGTGCACAAATTAATCAAATTGGTTAAAATGTCGTATTACTAGCTCAAAATTTGATTGGATTAAAATTGGAAGTCAATGTTAGATGTGTTGAAACCATATTCCAATTTAAGATGTTGCCAATAAAAAATAACAAAGGCATGTGTCTTATGTAATAAATTTGATAGAAAAGATCAATATAAAGCACCTAGGTGGGAAAAAGTCATTTTGAATCAAAATGATCTGATCAAAGTTAGCCATCTCATAAAATGCATTACACCATTTAGGGATACATTAGTAAAAATCAACACTTGTATATGATAGGTTCAAATCATTTAATGTGTTTTAGTGTTTTTACACCAAAATGTGCATATTTGATAGAAGTTGGTCAAAATCCTAGTTGGAGGTTATTGGTGGCCAGTTTTAGGTGTCTATAGTTTGCCCTTGTTTGGGAAGATGTTGCAAATTGTAGGCACAACACTATCTTTTCAAGTAATGAGTAAAGGCCTGTATGACAAAAGGAAGATGATGATTGAAGAAAAATATCCAAATGGTGTTTGAGAAGCCTATGATGATGCCCCCTTGAGGGAGTGGCTGTCACATATGTGGATGGATGGTCCCTTGAAAATAAGCAAGAAGAAAGATAGAATTAACCCATGGTTGAGATTAATCAAAATGAGAAAATACATGTGTGCATTAGTTTAAAAGGTACCAATTTTCCCACAAGTGATTATAATCAGGAATAAAATTCAAAATAATGATTTACCCATAGGCAATTATAATCATTAAGAGGACCTAGATTGGCAAAAGATGATGTTTGGTATGGTTGTGCCCTAGTTAGGGTGGATTAGCAAGCATAACTCAAGGATATAACCTGGAGTACAGATTAAATATGAGTGGACACAAATGTATATGTGATGGTCTAATGATTAAAGAAGACACAAAAGACTAGGCGTATGAGGATACACAAAGTGATGAAAGGAATGGATAGAAGAATAGGATTTGATCATTAGAAAGAATTTAGTTGTACCTAACAATGAGGAGATGATCATCCTTATTAGAGTTGATATAACTAGAATGGTCAATGGGTTAATTTTATCAAGATGGATGGAAGGATTTTCCAAAGTTTCAAGGAAAAACTTTTATGGCTCTAGTGCTTATAGACCTTCTTGAAGCTGATTTTTGCTATATCATGTGATAGAAGGCAACATGATAGAACACCATGATGATGTGGCTAAAATATGCATAAGGACTAACTCCCAATCCAATAAACACTCTAAAATAATGCATCAATGATAAAAACCATGATGATAATGTTGATGTATAAATATGGATAGACTCAAGAATAATGTGCTTGAGGAATCACCTAATGAATGCATATAGATTGAGTCAAGGCAACTGTATTGAAATCAAAATAAATAAACAAAGAAACACACAAAAATCACACAAATAAACAAATAAAAACCTTGAAAATAAATTTGAAAGAAAGCATCCTAACAATGATCTTGCCCCAGTAAGTTGAATCAAGGATAACTGACTAGGCTTAAACAAGACAAATGTTTTTGGATTTTTAAAATATTAAAAATGTTTTTGGAATTTTGAGGTATCTTAACTCATTATAGAATGACAATATACCTACTCAAAAAATGGCAAGAGCATTTAGCTTAGGTTGCTCACAAAATGCTGAGAGTACATGAAAAGGGGTACTGAGGTGACATCAACATGAATTGATCATGGCCCACATAGTCCCAAAATAACCTCAATTTAAAGTAATTTATTCACACAAAAGGTAGGGAAAAACCAACTATGTCCCAAAAAGTTCTCAACTCTGGCAAATGGTCAGTCAAATGAAAACAACAATTACAAGGTGATGCGATAATGCATGATAAACAAAATGTTGCCCCTAGTTTGCTTATAGGTAGTTATAACTAGGATACAATGAATCAAATAAATGATACTAATTTTCTCATAAGTGGTTATAATTAGCAACAAGATTGGAGAGACACTGGTTTGCCCATAGGTGGTTATAATCAGGCTCATATAAAAAAACTTGATATAGGATGAAAAAGTAAAAGATATCTTGCTAGATCAACTATCACACTACTTTCATAGACTATCATTATAAACATATATTTGATTGATTATTGAAACTTGATCAGAATCCCCTCACAAAAAGTGTGGGAAGAACCAAAGTAACTAAGATCAAAATAGGATTGGATAGGATGACTAAAAATAAGCTTTGGTCTAGAGAGGATTGATATGGTAAAATGGAATGATCTTACTCTAGGATAAGTATGGGTTTTGATAGATTGGATAAAATGATAAGAGGGTTACCCCCAAGTGAGAAGGTGATTGGCTAGGATATGCGACAACAAAAAATGGATATGGTAAATGAAATGATGTGGTTCATGTTTTTAGCTTGGGTGATGGTTAGTTTTTGATGTGTTTGGCCTAGGTATGGTAAATGGCATATGATTCTATTGTTCTTACTGAAGTGGAGATGCACATCTTGATCAACAACTGATACAAAAAAATATTCGATCATATTAATTTCCAGCCCACACCTCATCTAAATAGTTCTATCAAGAACTGGCTACAAATTTGGATGCCAAGAATGTTGTTGTGATCTTCATTGGTCATTGATTTTGGTTCCTTCAAGCATCAAGACAAGGTATATTTTTATCCTCTGTAAAGGAATGTATGGCCAAGGATGGTAAATAAGGAAAAATAATAGATGGTAGGTTTGTTTGTGAAATGGAATGGTAGATGATAATGGAATGAATGATGGAGGGGAAACAAATGAAGATCAGGACTTTTAGTCATACATAATATTAGTGATGCCATATTTGACATAACCTTAGATGTGGTACGGTTGAAGAATTCTAAATATTCTCTTGATAAGACCTCCAATTTTTGTTTTTGTTTTGGCCTAACAGTAGCTACCATCTGATTAGGTTGTAGATAAGAAGCTATTTTGATTTGATCTTGAATAATGTCTTCATTAAGTAGTGAAGAACTTTTATGCTTGGCTATTAGTGCCTTTATGAGGTTTTCACCAATGAAGTTGTCTTGATTATCCCATAGAACTTCCAATAAGGTTTCACTAATGAACATTGGATTTTGACTTTAATCATCTTCTAGCACTTCCAGAAAAGTTCCACTAAAATATACTGAGTTTGAATTTTGCTTGTCCCTTAGCACCTCCAAAAAGGTTTTACTAGGAGAGTGTTCTTATTCTACATTAATTTGGTCTTGGCCTCCTTGTTATGAAAATGCTATATCACCATGGATGCAGTTCAACAAGGTGTGATCCTGTCAGTCCCAATCAACACTTGTGAGAGATGGAATGTCATTAATATGGCTATGCTGATTAGTGGTAATGGCCTATGGAATGGTAATGGAATGGAGGTTAGTAGCACAATCCTCATAGAAGATACTAGGATAACTTGTGTCGATGATAAAGTATTCATTCTCAAAAATTATAAAAGGATCACAAATGTATTCAAATTGATTTACAAGGCATGCGTAACCAATATTGTAATAGTCATGAATGTATTCTTCTTGTGAATTTAATTCTGACTCAATGGACCCTAAATCCAATGTCGAGACTGATGTTGATTCTTATTCTGATGCTAAATTTGATGCTAATTCAAGAATAAAACCTATCTCTAACTTTTATTCTTCATCTAATGTGTATTTTGTTACAATGATGTCATGTTGAATGTTTAGTATTGGACAAGTAATGGCCTATGATGGCATGATGGGCTCCATAAAGACTAGTTTGTCAAAGTGAGATTCCTCCACAATGGGAAAAAGTTCAAGAGACAACTCCTCAGAGACTAGCTTGTCAATAGGAGGCTCTTAAAAAATAGGCATATGGTCAAGGTAGTGATTTACCCAAAGGTGGTTATAATCATTAAGAAGTGACTTAGCAAATATTGAATCATTAGAATGAGACTCTTTGATAACTAGTATATTATCAATAAGTGATTCATCATAGGTTGACTTATCATAAGTAGTTGGTTCAACATAAACATCTTAAATTGGTTGGTTCTCTTGGCCTTGGTTTCCAATGAGTTGAAAAATACTAGTTTTGAACACAACTTGGTCTTCAAATGATTGGATCAGTTGAGGTTTGGATGGGATTGGTATTGGATGAGGAATAACCTATGGTTGGATAATGGTAGGGCATTAGGGAACATGATTTTTTTCACAAGCCAAAGGATAAAGTCCTAAAATGGTAACAACAAGGTGGTATGGAGCATGGTTGTTCACACAAGCCAAAGGACTAGGTCCTCGAATGATGAAAGGGCATTGTGGATCTTGATTTCTTACACAAGCCAAAGCAATAGGTCCTAAAAGGACAAGTTTGGGGTGTTATGGAGCATGGTTTCTTGCACAAGCTAAAAGATGAGGTCCTGGTATGGAAATGGTGTGATGTTATGGTTTTAGAATATAAATGGTATAATATGGTTGACCCTGATTGCTCGGATAATCCAAAGCATCCAAGTCCTCCTCATAAACCATATCATCTCAATCGGTAACTTGATTTGGATTTTGTGGATTTTGAATATGTTCCCCATTTGGAGTAATGTAGGGAGAATAATAAAAATCAGAAAATCTATCTCTATAGGGGTTTCTAGTCAGATTTTGTGTAGCCATTCTATCATAAGTTGGATTGTATGTGACTCCAACATAAGTGTAGCTAGACATATCTACATAAATGATGAAAGCTCTAAAAAAAAAGGCTTAGAGTTTTGTAAACTCTTAAAAACTATGTCAAAAAGACAAATGGTTCAAACTTGGTCTATATTGGTCAAAAGGGTGGAGCTGTATCTCTAAAATGATTGAATGTGGAGCTGTATCTCCAAAATGGTTTGTGCTATGGCTTGGCATAAAATAGTCTAATGTCCAATGTCATACACATAAAAGGTCAAGCATATAAATAAAAATGAACATGTCAAAGGTCTAGGCCAATGTGTTCCAAACAAGATCTAAACTAGGAAAGGGAAAAGTTGAGCTGCTAGGTCTTTTTTATAAACATGAAATCAAAAGCTAAGCTCAAACAAACATGTTATGCTAGGAATTTTGGCCAAACATTACATCAAAAGCTTAGAATTGAAAAAAATGATAATTTGATTTGATTTAATCTAACAAGGTTGGAACAACTTTGACATAGACCTGGCACATGGAGTCAAACATAAACATGATTAGTTGGTATAAGCCATAAGGCAAAAGGCACCTAGAGAAAAGATTAGTTTTCCCAAATAAAGGCATAAACAATGATGAGGATAGACTGAATGAACAAACAAGTGATAGTTTTAAAATTTGGCAATCGATTAACCTAAGTTACGTAACCCAAAAGAGAAAGATCTATGTATTGGACCCTGTGAAGTGAGGCCTAAACAAAAATCAATCAATGTTTGAATTTGAATTTAGAAATGTTAATTGAAAACTAAATGGTTGAAAACTATGATTGGATTAAATAAGCTAGACAAGATTGGACAACATAATGATGCATAATCAATATCTAAATGTCATATGTGATTAGTTTTGATAAAATGGTAACAAGTCTTGAAACAAATTGAGTAGTATAATAGCGTTAACATTCTCTAATGATGTGATCAATGTTATGTTTAAAACACTCAAAGGGAAAATAATTTGACATGTTTTAGGTAGCATAACGATACCCTCCTCAACTCAAATGACACACACCCAAATAAGTTTAGCAAAATTTTCAAGGCACAAGTGTAGTTTAAAACAACCAACATAATGCCTCTTTAGACAAAAGAGTGACATATAAACAAATTAGTTTGGATGTGGATATAAACAAACACACTAGTTTTAGTCTCAAAACATACCAAGAAATAAAATGACAAAATACAAATAAATCATCCAAATTCCTATCAAGGGTGTGGCAAAGTGGGGTTGACTAAAACTAATTGGTTTTTGATCATTCTAGATTATCACATGTCTACCAACTTTCACGTTAGTAAATAGGAGAAGCTCACATCATTTAGGTCCATGGCACTTCGCTTGTTGTAAAAATGTTTTGCCTTTTTTACAACCACTACATCCATCACTTGCTCAGTGTAGTGTGATGTCTAATGTGCTCATATGTCCCAGGCTTAAATCCAATGCTAAGAGGTGGTTTAACTTCTCTAACCTATGATCCTAGTGGGGTGATCCTAATTTATATACCTCCTCATGGGGAGGGATTTAAGACAATGCCAGGAGGTGAATTATTTAGTAAAGGCTTCCCTATAGAACTTATGGGAGGTAATGAAGTCCCCCTCACAAGCCAAGATGCATGAAATAAATGACAAGTAAAAGAGATTTAAAGATTATTTCTAGGTCACCCAAGCCATGCGGGTCTTGGGGAAAGCCTTGACTACTTCTCTTTTACGACTTTGGACTAAGACACTTTGCAATAAAGATGATGCTTTTGATCCCAAAAGTTCCTTAAACTGGATGGATGGGAGAGCATATATGCACGATCTTTCTTTTTTCCAAATAAAACTAATTAAATAATGATCTACTGAATACAAACTTTGAAAATGTGTTCAATTTTAAAGCACTTAATGAAAAGTGTGATGGTGTTCTTTAGTCCCTTAACTTTAAGATGTAAAAACTTGTAAATATTTCACCAAAAAGACTAAATGAAATAATAAGCACCTAAATTCATTTTAAACCCAAAGTTTTAAGTGTTCAAGACTTAGCATGTTAAAGATTCATTTTAGGCACCAAATTTGAAGTGTGCATGATTTTAACCAAATTCTTTTTAAAACTCTAAATTGAAATGTATGATTAGTTAAAACACCCAAATTAACTTCTAAACCAGCCTTTCAACCTATAAAAACAAGATCAGGACTACCTACTTTGAAACACTTATGAGATTGAGCAAATAACTTTGTAAAGTAAACACCTATCAACTCGAAGGCAAAACCTCAAGAAATAAACATGTTAGATTAGACTTGGTTAGCAACTTAATTTTGTTAAAAAATATGCAAATTGAATTTAAATTGATAAAATATTCTAAAAATCTAGAAAAAACACGTGGTTTTAAAAGAAATCATAAAAAATAGAGTTTGGATGACCCCAAACTAAGCTTTAAAAAATGACCTATTAGCTCTTGGGTTTGTTAAAAAAAACACAGTGACCATTGATGGTTACACCTGAACATCAACGATTGAAAATAACTATCAGTGGTTAAACTAATTATCGATGTTTATGCTGACCATCGACGGTTACTGTGTAAACTTTGACAAAGAAAAATGGCAAAACAAAGTTAGAAAATCAAATTTAACAAGTTTCAAGCATTCAAATCTTAATTTAAGACTTGTATATTGATATTCTTGGCATGTAGGATGTGTTAGGTCCCACTGAGTGTGCCATTTATGAATATGGGATTGCAATAGGGGAAGATTAATATGTTGTTAGTGAATGAAATCAAATCTAAATAAAAAACACACTAAGTTAACACCCTAAGTCTATCTCAAGGGGGGAGCGTATTAACAAAAGAAAATGAGAAACACAACTAGAATGCAAAGACAAAGAAATCATTCACCTTGCTTGGATGATCCAAATAAATTGTTTAAGTGGCTTACTTGGCTTGTGCTCAATGAGACTTCATTAAAGGAGGCTTGTCTATCTCCTCTTCTGCTTGTCACCTTTGTGATGGCGTTGGCTCAATAATTTGGTATTATAACACTAATTGCAATGGATTTTAGAATTATTTATGAATTATAAATTTTTACTATCCAAGCTTTTGAATTCATTTGGGTATGATAACTTTGGCTTGAAATAGCTTGAAATTCAATATCCAAGGCCTCGTATTTATATATTTTGCAAATTGATCAGAATGAACTTGAATTGTCCATCTCAAGATGAAGATGTGTGGCTAAGAATCCATTTAATTTTGGAGGCCAAATTCAATAAATGCCCTCATAAATATTTAGGATAAAGAGGCATTAAAGAGGCATTGAAGGTCTTGATGAGGCATGGGAGGGTTTAATCCTATTATTTTATGCATTTATGGCCTAGCGATGTCTTTCCAAGAAATGATGTCATTTGATGATGTAGTTATTCAATATCAATTTCAAAAAAGAAATATTCAACAAGTTTCATGGAAAATTAACTTAAGCTCTTGATTTGGTTAAATTAACCTTATACATGATTATCACTTTTGATGTGAATCTAGGCAATTGGTGCACAAATTAATCAAATTGGTCAAAATGTCATATTATTGGCTCAAAATTTGATTGAATTGGAATTTGAAGTTAATGTTAAATGCATTGGAACCATATTCCCATTTGGGATGTTTCCAACACAACATAACAAAGGCACATGTATCATACAATAAATTTGATAAAAAAGATCAATCCAAAGCACCCAGGTGGGAAAATGTCATTTTGAATTGAAATTATCTGATTAAAGTTAGCTATCTCATAAAATGAATTATCCCATTTAGGGATACATTGGCACTTGTATATGATAGGTTCACATCATTTAGTGTGTTTTAGGCTAAATTGTGCACATTTGATAGAAGTTGGTCAAAATCCTGGTTGGAGGTTATTGGTGGCTAGTTTTAGGGGTTTACATAGTCTAGTATTGAAAATGCTAGATTAAAAGGATTAAATAAGAAACTTGGTTACCTGAGTATAATTACATTTGGTGTCTTCAAAATTTCCATAATTATCTAGCTTATTTCATGCAAAACCTACAATAAAACATGTAGAAATCAATTTATATTCATGATACAAAATTTAAATGAATCTAGATCATTGACATAATTGAAATTGAAAAAGTAATGAATGAATACACCTATGAGTATGATAACCAAGCTACACTATGAATTCCTTGGAGAATGAGGGGATTATGCCCCAAATGAAATGACATTGATTGAAACCATAGGTTGATAACAATATGCCTCAACCCTCAATAAAAACTTAGAAGTGATTAACAATCGAGTGAAGAAAAAACCTCAAGCACATACTCAAAATATGATCATAACTATTTAGGTGGAACTTATACTAGGTTCACATGATAATGATGGAGCCCCTACTAGGCTCATATGTAAATCTAAATATTTTAAATCAACCACTGCAAACACATCTTATATTCAAACTGCTACCTTTATTACCATCATAGAAAATAGAAAAATGTATGTGTGAACAAAGTTCATACACCATATCTAATCCATTTGTTCCAATGTGTGATATAAAATGCCATAAATTTGTATGTCACTCTATCCAACTTGATAATTTGATCCAATATAATCTAATTTGAAAATCTAACCCATGTAATCTAATAATTATGCTCAATTTAATCCCTATAATATGTCTCTAATGTCATAAAACTTCACTTGTTTCTTGTGATCATGTAAAATTCCCTATTATATATACTAGAATATGATTTTATATGATATACTAGTATTATAAACCTAACAAATAATATCGTGGCTCAACCATTCAGTTCATGACCTTATCTCTACTAAAAGGCTCGCACTTACCATCTCACCATGCCAAATTACTTATCTTATAGTTTGACCCTAACATTCTAATTACCTAGATCACATGTAACCTTCAATATATATAAAACCAAATTTTTATCATGCACATATAGTTATATATCTTCAACAAATATTTACCCTATAGGACACTAACATCTAGATTAGGACACTAGTGTTCATAATCTAATGCTAGTGTTCCTGGCTTCCAAATGATCAAACTAAAAATATCTTAACATTCATGTGATGGCCTATTTATCTTACTTAACCCTCATGCGAGATTATTTCAAAAGGTGTGGTATAAACACAAATCAAAAGTCATTCATTGTGATTCAATAAATATTTAGCAAATACTAAGCAAGCACCTCTCAATCTCACACTACACTATTATAAATCACTTACACAACTGAGATATACTACCCTATTCTTCCCTATTTCCAACTCAATCATGGGAGTAGTATTTTTATAAGTCTGAAGCATTCAAAAATTAACCCATGAGTATTATTGGTCAAGTTACAAACTAGATCACTAGATGCACTTACATATAGTATATTTCACAGTCATTCACACACAAGCCCACATAAGGGGAAAAAATATATTGGTTTAAGGCCCTCTTTGTAGTATATGACTATGTAGGTAGTGCTCATTGATAATGGGGTCTTTGAGGTCAGATCAACTTCACTGGAGCCCACTAAACCCTATTTTTCAAGGTGATATGATAAGTTAGAAGACCTAGGGTTTTGAGTAAAATATTTATTTCAAGAACCTTTATGCGGTATCCGAGTTGATAAATAACAGGGTGAATATGAACCCTAACAAGGATAGGTAGTTATTTTAGGAATAGTCTGTATCTTGATTTGGCTAGAAGCATTAATAGTAGTGTTTAGATTTTGATAGTATTATCCAAACTAATAAATATCTAATTTCTAGAATTTGATGAATCAAAGCTAAACATCAATTTGCCTTCTACATTTGTACTTATTAGATCTACATGTGCATCATTGAATAAGCTAAGTATTATTTCTCCTTTGTACTATAACTTTCAAATAATTATTTGGAATTATACTTGTCTTTATTTAGAATATTCTCATATTTAACATATATATTAGAACATTATAAATATGAATTCATTTAATAGGCCTACTTTTAGAATGACTTCCTCTATAGTTGATTAGCTATTCCCCCATCCTTAATTTTTAAAAAAGGCAAAAAATTTGGTGAATCTGACCTCTGAGTATTCTTGAGTAAACCCTAGCTTGACCTAGGGTTTTCAACATGATTTTTAATTTGTAGTAATTAGTTAGTTATGATTTTATTGTTTATATGAAACCAGTTGTAGTGATAGAATAGGTGGTGTGCCTCTTGAGTATCTTGAGATTCCTTATATTCCACCTAAACTGTCTGAAGCCAATACCCTATCAAATTTTGCCAATAATGAGAGTGCCAATGATGAAAATGATAGAATATACTATTTTTTTTCTCATAGAGGATGAATTTAATCATGAAAATAGTGAAGCACATGAGAATAATGAACATGAGCAAATAGATTAAGATCAAGTTAAAAATATTATATGTTTTGAGAGCGTATCATGAAAATCCTAAAGATCTGAAGAAGATCCTTAATACTATATTTGAAACTAAAAAATATAAAAGCATGCATGAATAACCATTGGTATCTATTGATATAATTATCAAGTCTACTAGATATACCTATCGGACATCAATCCCATTATCTCTCCCTTCGAGCACACCATTGATTCATACATTTAGCGTGGGCACATGATATGTTTTAAATCCATTTTTACTCAATGATCAAACACATATTGCTACATACTCCATGGGACCAATCTATACTTCAACTCAGTTCCCAGTTTTAATGCCTACATCAACACAAGCAATGTTTACATTCCTTTTGGTAACATCTAAATCCCAATGGGTCCACTATGTAAAATCTTCTCTAAGTTATTCAAATTTTGTAAGTTACGGTTAAAAACATTTACCAAAATACTTTAAATTATACTCATGTTATCAATTCATAAGATTTTTTACATAATCCTCTCTTATTCAAGATATTTTTTTACACTTTATCAACTAGGTTTTTATCCCCCAAGTTCACACTTTATGATGGCAAGGAAGATATTGAGCAACATCTCCAATATTTGTATGCAACATGCCTTGATTATGCTTCTAATGATCATCTGTTGATAAAATTATTTGTAATAAGCCTATGGGATTGCACTTAGATATGGTTTTATGATCTACCAATATGATCAGTGAAAACATTCAAACCTCTAGCAGATCAATTTATCACACATTTTTTAATCAACATCATTTAAAATATGTCACATGCATAGTCTACCAATATCAATCAAAGAAGTAATAAGCCTTTCAATGAATATGTTTTGACTACAAGACAATATTGGCCAAAATAACAAATCAAACAGTAGGTAAAGAGCTGAATATGTCTTTAAGTAAAGTTTGATATTATCACTACATGAGTTTCTTATCTTCAATAAGTTTAAATAGTTTGATGACTTATGCCATATTATCTGAGATCAATAAATGAAGTTTATTGCATTGAAAAACTTAAGTATGTATCAAACCAACTAACTACATTTACTACCAAGTTTCATATCAAACCAAGCTACAAGGTTAAACCTAGAGAGGCTAAAAGGAAGCAAAAACAATGATTAATATAGTGTTACAATAACCTAATTGGATCATTTTATCCAATGCACCTAAGTGAAAATTTACATGATTACTTGAGTCTATATGTTTTCTCCTTAAGAATATTATGGAGTGTTACCTCATTTCTCTGCCTCCCCCTTATAAGTTGATACAAATTGACCTTTACCAAAAGGATATAGTGAAAATGCTTTTTATGACTATCACTAATGTGTCAGGCATTTTACAAACATATTTTACAAGTTAAAGAATAAGATACAAGACCTCATTGATATTGAATAGATCACATTTGATGATCCTCCAAAGGATTCAGGATCACAATCTAGTGATCATTAAAACTAAAAGATGTTTAATAATCCATTGTAAGACCATTCTAAGGAAACACTAGAAGTGTAAATGGATTATAATGCACATCATTCTCCACTAGATTATGGACACCCATTATATGGGATTATTGACACACTTACACACATAATACCTCTTATGGTTTAGAGGCCTTTTATTACCTTTGATGACATCAAAATTATAGATGATGACTTAGATCTTCACTCATTATTTATTAGAGCATATATTGATCATCAACATATACCTAATGGTTGATAATGGTTCTAGTGAGAATGTATGTACCACTAAATTACTTACACGTTTGGGATATACACACATTTATTTATACTTTTCAACCAAGATGGTTAGAGCATTCAATGGTAAAGCACAAGAAGTTTTTGGTGATATTGATTTACCTTTATAGGTTAGTCCAACACATATGACCATAATATTTTCAATTATAACACATATAAGAATATTTGATATGTTACAAGGATGACCTTGGATTCATAATCTCTACATAATACCCTACATAATACATATATGTCTCAAGTATATTCATGCCAATAGGGTAATCACAGTTTTAGGGATTCAATATGAGGATCCACTATAACAAGAGAAGTTTATTCCAAGAAAACTAATTATACATATTATTAAGGTTGAAAAAGACAATCTCCTTTCCTATGTGGGCAATACTTGAGAGTCTGTTACATCAATGATAGATAGTGGACTCCATTGAGCCCTCATCTACACTTACATTACCCAACTAGTTGCTAAGAGTAAATCAACATGTTTTAAAGATGGTATAAAGACCCATAATTATAGTTGTACTAAATAAGTTGAAAATCACTAAGCAAAGGGTTTCACAACCCACTACAAATTTTACTATTATGTCATGACGACAAATTTCTATGAGGCATAGGCAGAGTATCATAGATTATATGGTTCTAAATTTGGAACATATGCATGATCCTTGATAGTAAAACTAATTTATTATATCATCTCCTGAGTTTAGATAACCCTAAAAGGATCCTTTATATGGGACCATTGACTATCTTTCTCTTCCCTAAAATTCAAATATATAAAAAAATCAAATAATCAAGAAAATACAAAAACATTCAAATAAATCAAAAATAAAAAAAATGTTCTATATACACATGCTTACTAACTTTGGCATATATGTTATTTACTTTATGAATGGTAGATAACATATAATTTATTTTATATACACACATATGTTTCATGACTAGTTGAATGTGATACAAATATACACTAGATACATGATACATGCACATACATATGTTGTACCTTTCTTCCACCCATGTGACACACTATGTTGAAGGCATCTAGCTCATTTATCACGACTGATACAAGTTACATTATTTTATGATCACTTTACATTATCATTTTGCACTTATATACTTATTCTTACACATGTCTATACCCATGTTTACATCTTACATAATGTGTTAGATATGTTATGTTACATGACATTTTGATAACACATGTATGTAAAACTAATATGATATGCTTATGCTAGCTGCTTATATTTCACTTATTCATCTTATCACATGGCTTACTTGAGTGTACTTCTTGTTTTCTATCTTGTTTTTATTGTGGAACATTTGAACATGTTCTTTGTTTGTTGGCCATAGTGCCATTAAGTGTTACTTCTTTGGTAATTAGACATTTGAACATGTCCCCTCTTGAATATGCAACATTTGAACATGCCCCTTGTTTTAAGTCCCCTTAGACTCATTTTGCATGAAATTGAGTGCTCTTACATGTACTTGATATTTTTTGAGATTGTGTTTCTTACTTCTAGATGTTATCATGATCCATATCATGCATCTTAGGGCTTGTTGTGATTGGCTACTTTCTGCTTAATTGATATATCTATTTAGACATGATACCATTATATGCTTCTTTACTACATGATTGATACATATATGACATGGTTATCTTATCCTTTTAAGATAAGGAGACTACTATATTTCATTCCCTTCACCTCAAAAATGGGGAATATCAGTAGGGACATGTCATAGAGACATGAATTCACACACAACAATTGGCAAAATCTGATACAATTTATGTGATTCATATATACACTTAGATAGAATCTTATGAATTTAGCACCAATTTTCATAGATTTGGGATAATTTTTTATATTTTGACATGTATTATACATAATTTACAAAGTAGAGTTTACATTTTGATAGATAGTTTAGATTGAGATACATTAGAGCTGCATATGCCATGCAAATGCACCAAATTACATATACATATTTGGATTACACATTATTTATAATATATTTTATGAGGTGGCATGGACAAGGTTCATTCCTTTCTCACCACACATTGATGAATTTACCTTTTCAAGATGCATAGATTAAACCATTATCTATATGTAGCAATTGGATTCCTTGAGTAGTATGGTCTAGACTCAACAACCTTGATGGCCTTGATACTACTCCCCTTTTTAGTTTTAGATGGTTACACCACTTAACCTTGGCTAGATTGACTAGATTATGTTTACATTTGAGTTGTATGATTAATAATTAGCATTCTCAATGGATTTAACACAACTCACCCTTACACCAAATTAGTGGCATGATCACCCTCTAATTTTTATCTTTGTATCTCTAAGGTTTAATTGTGAAATTATCTCTCTAATGCTTCAACAAAGAAGCATTGCCACTAAAGCAAAGTAATAAGGGGAACATGGTTGCATCAACACAAAAGTGTATTCCTTATTTTACCTCTTTAATTTTTTACATTTGATAAATTCAAATAATGGCTAAACCCTTTAGTTCATGACCTTCCCAATGCTAAAATGATCATGTTCACCATCTCTTTGTGAAAAATTACTTATCCTATATTCTGACCCTAACATTATGATTAACAAGATCACCTTTAACCTTTAGTTCACATAAACCTAATTTATATCCTACATAGACAATTACATATCCTCAACATCTCTTTACCCTGTAAGACATTAGCGTCTATACTAGGACACTAACATTGACATTAGTGTCCTGAATCTGATGCTAGTGTCCTAAATTTTGAAGAATCAAATTAAAAATATCTAGAAATTCATGGCCTATTTGTCTTAGTTAACCCTCCCATGAGATTATTTTAATAGGTTTGGTATACATACAAATCAAAAGTCAATCATTATGAATCAATAAGTATCTATTAAATACCAAGCAATCACCTCTCAAGCTCACACTACACTACTAAAAATCAATTGCACAACTAAGCTATACTACCCTATTATTCCCTATTTACAAATAATTCATAGGAGTAGTCTTCTTATAGGTTTGAATTATTTAAAGAGTAACCTATGAGAATCATTTTTTAAGTTACAAGATAGATCATTAAATGCACTCGTATATAACATATTACACAATTATTCACACACAAGCCCACATAAGGGGGGAAACTACATCGGTTTGAGGCACTCTCCAAAGTATATGGATATGTGGGTAATTCTTATTGATAGAGGGATATTTGAGGCTAGTTTATTTCACTTGAGCCCAATAACCCCTATTTTTCAAGGTGACATGCCAAGTTGGATGACCTAGGGTTTTGAGTTAAAGACCAATTTTTAGAACATGTACATGTAATCTAAGTTGATAAATTGAAAGGTGACAGTGAACCCTAACATGTGTAGGTGGTTGTTATACAAAATATCTCATATATTGAGCTAGATAAAAGCATTAAACCATAGGAGAAGCATCAATAATAGTGTCTAAATCTTGATGAAAGTGTCTAGGCTAATAGATAGCTAATTTATAGAATCTAATGAATTGAGGTAGAACATCAGTCTACCTTATTCTACACTTTTACATATTAGATATACATGTGCATCATTGAATAATCTAATTATTATTTCTCCTTCATATTGAAACTTTCATAATATTATTTGGCACTGTAATTATCTATATTTTACATATTATCAGATTCAACATATTTATTAGACTATTATAAATATTAATTCATTTAATTGATCTAATTTTATAAGAGCTTACTCCATAGTTGATTAGGCTAATCCCCCATACCCTTAGTTATAAATAGGGTAAAATACCCAAATATGCCTTGCCCATGTGTAAATATTTTAATTTGTCCTAATATGAACCAAATTTTTTCCCAATATGTGTCATAATTTGTCCCAATATTTGAATTATTTGTGTGTTAAGGCTTGAATTTGTATGATAAGCTCACTAATATGCCCCCATTTTGAGGTGAGATATGTAACCTATGAATTAGTCATCTCAAAATAAAATAGTTATATGCATCATATTATATATAAAAAGATGTAAGCATGTAAGGCATGTGTGCCATCATGATTAGATTATGTCATCATAGAAAGATTAGATCATCCACACACATAGGGAACATGTATACTAAGGATTACAAGTTCCATGTAATGATAGATATAACAAATATGCACAAAAGAATAGTCATCAATAATTATCATCATAGATATAAGCATTAAATAGTAATCCTTGCATAAGATACATGATATAAATATTAGCATCACATACAAGTAGAAAAATGTGTGATACAAACTTTGACACCATAAGCTCAATAATAATTCATATATGTATGCATACATATGCATATAATGTCATGATCATGATCATGACACACATAATAAATTAAAGCATGGCATGACTTTGATTCGATTCTAACCCAACATATACAAATGGTTATGAGATGAACTAGAGGATCCTTGATAATACTAATGCATGATGTGACAACACATAATGAATGCACACATACAATCATGAAATATAAATAAAAATGTCACACTTTAATAGTCACCCAATATGACATGCATCAATGATCACTTAATGTAATAGTCATTGACAGTCACTCATGGTGGCATGCAAGGTAAATGTAGTAACCTAAATTTGGTCATGAATACTTGATCATGTCAGTTTAACCCCTTTTATCTTTAAATAACTTGCACACTTAATTATTACTTATTTTTTCACTTAATCATAAGCATGAGAGGACCTATTTTATCTTAAGACCATCATATATCACATATATAAATGTTTTAATTTCTAAAAACACCATTATGTATTTGTATGCCTTGATGTAGATCCAAAACTCAACACTTTTCCCTATGGGACAACAGTGCCCATAGGGTCATTAGTGGTAAGCATTATTGTCCCTATATAATTTTTTTGTCCTTGTCTGACCAATAATCAATTTTTTAAATTAAATCTTCCCTTCGGTCATCTTTCATGTTTTTAGGATTCTTAGTGTGTGGTCATACCTTTTGGGCACACTCAAGTCGCTTCTTAATTCACTTAAAAAATTAAATACAAAGGCTTATTTACATAAGGGAACACTAAGAAAAAGTTCCCTATTATTCCTAATTTAGATTCTAAACGTCTCAAGTAGTCCTCAACCAATTCATAAGTATGTTTTATTCAACCCTAAGTAAATCATGATAAAGTATTCAATCTGATTCTAAATGCATTCATATAGTCAAAGGAGCTTAATTGCACAAAACAATCTAAGTGGGAGAACTACATTGGGATTGATTTCCCTCCTTGAAGTATTAATTATTTAAGTAGCGTATAGTCATCATGGGGGTGAGTGGGGTTAACTTAGCCTAAATACACTCTACTCCTCTTCTTATTTGTATGTCTTTTAATCATTGCATGCCCTATTAGGGTTTACAACATACATAAGCTATATGCAGGTTTTTGACACGCTTTAAAAGATAAAATCATTACACATAGATCAAATTCTAGTTATTGTATGTGATCATGCCCTAATTTATAGATTTTTTTAAAAGGAAAAAATCACTTAACATGGTTAATATTGTTAATTGGTCATATGTTTATTCAACATTCTTGTCCTTACATAACCTCAGATCCAACATCTGGGTAGTTTATGAGTTTTTTCTTATTTTACCACTTTAGCATTCTATCACTCAATTAGATGGATAAATAAAAATAAGTTTGTATTTCATTTTCATAGTTATCCTAGTTTGTAATAATTTCATTTCATCTATTTTAGTCATTTACCTTCAATCAATTATTCAAAAGTACATTTACAACACCCTGCTTTATTCTATTCTATTTATCAAAATTAGGGTTAAATACCATAATTATTTCAATTTTAGATAAAACATTTGGTGAACCAATTTATTGTTTAAACTTTGTAAAACCCTAAGTTTTCTTGAGGGTTCCAACCTTCTAGTATTTCAACAATTTGGTCATTTTATTCTCTATTATTGTTTGTAAATAGCTTTCCCATGTTACTATTCACAATATCCTTCCTTCTAAGATTTCACATTAATTCTTTATGTTTTGTTATTTTCCAAAATTATATAGATATATGGAATAAACATTACTTGATTTAAGATTTTTTATAAAAGAAATTTGTTCACAAGATAAGATGCAAGTATAATCAATGCAAAAATTTATTAAATCAAGCTTAACATATGATCAATAGTCATTATACATTTAGAATGTTATAAATACTGATAAGAAGCAACCTCAAATGTTAGTGACTTTTCATTTCTTCAATATTTAATAATTTTTTTATGAGTTACAATTAGATGATAAAGGGCGTGTATGACACCTTTCATTTCTCTTACTAGAATTTAAGGTTCTAATAGTTACCATCTCACTCCCATTATTCACCCACAAATTATATTGGATTATGTTATCCATGCTATTAATAACTAATGAGGTAGGCCATCGCATCATGGAGGTAGTCAACGTGTTCTTCATTAACCCCTTCCTCTTCCCACAAGACAAATAAATAAATCCAAAGGGTATGATATTATAGATCAATTAAAGAATAACCCCATAAAAAAATCAATTCTGGATTTACTAAAGAGCTCATCAGTTTATAAAGACATCTTTTATGCTACATTAAGGGATAATATTGTTCTTAATTATACACAACCTATTGCATTCACTTCCATCATGAATAATTTTAAGGATACCGAGACAAAGATTGATTTCAAAAATGAAGAATTTTCAACACAATATATAATTATGCAATGTCTCTAACTATTCATTCAAGTAAGAACATAAAATAAAGGAATTAAGCAAGTATTTATTGATGTTGGGTTAGGAGTAAACATCTGTAGTATTACTTTCTTACAACTATTTGGTATTAATACTAATAGCCATCATTAAACATATCAAAATTGTTGGGGCTGGTTCAGATCTACATAGAGTAAGCCAATAACATTCTATAATAATGGAGCCAAACATAGACAATTTTTTCACACACTATAATATTTATGCATATATTATTCATTTGGTACAATACAAATTTATAGGAATATCATTCTTATAATTATTTAGATTATCTATCCATTAAACTCTCACTGTATCCCTATGAATATATAAATAAACATTGTTCGTAATATTATTGTAACATTATTATGACTACCGAAATATAAATAATAAACTAACTCACCCATTTCATATTTATCTCTCGATAAATATCCAAACTCATACAATGTAATAAACTAATCCCTAACTTTCCCCCCCTTAGTTTTTACATATTGTAAAAACATTCACACTCTCACTTGCAGTATGCTCACCCCTTGTGGCATGCCCTATTTGGCTCATGACCTTGATGCAAAGAAAGGTTCAATCCTTATAGGGTTTTACATAAGTTTACCACAAACCTTGACATGAATATGACCCATCAAATATTCACCTCTGATGGTTTTTTGAATCTTACCACAAACCTTTTCAAGATCCATGAACTAACTTATGTTGGTGCTTTCTATCCTTTCACAATGTTTTCACATCAGGGAATTATGTTTGGAATTTGTACACAAATTACATTACTTAAATTGGCATGTACTTATATTCTTATTTCCAAACATACAAACAAATGCTAAAAGTATAAAATATCGATATGTGCCACTATAACAAGAAGTGCTCCTTCATTAGTGGCTAATGAGAGGCATATAAAGCCTCTATCCTCCAGTATCCTCCAACCTCTAGTAGGTTTGTTTCTTATTCAACTAAAGAATTCATGAAGATCAAATGCATGAATTTTTCAAGGAAAAATCCCCCCTATAGTTTGGACATCGTGTATAAGTGATAATGCATCCTTGTACAAACAATTAAATTTGACTTTTGACAATATGATGAAATGACTCTCTAGAGAGACACTAAGATTTTTTGACATTTAAAAATAACTCTTTTACAATTAGATGATTTGATGACACTATTGAGTTTTTAAACATATAAAAAATACATAAATAGACAAGACCTATAAACAACTTTTTCAATTTAAAGTCTTCTGATAAATAAAGACACAATGACTCAAATATATCAACACACTGACTTATTTTATAAAATCTAATTAGAATTATTGACTCTAATGACACATAAAATACTATAGACTTCATATGAGATAAAAGAAGAATATAATAGAGTATTAACATAGATGGAAAACCTATTGCAATCTAATGACTCTAAAAACATTAATCTAAAAACTTATATAAAAAGTGGAACTAAACTTAAATAATAATAAAAATACTAACTCTTGTTGACTATTCAAGATTCTAAACCCATGATTATTACTATCATATACTAAATATGACATAACTAATCCAAAAACAATTATCTATTCCTACAGTAGTCATGAATGGAGTACAACAATCATACAATGTTGACAACTAAAAATGCATGATTCAATTATATGGTAGAAAGGACCTTGAATTGGATGTATTTTATAGATTGAACTCTTCCTATTGTTGTTGCTCAGGTTATACCAGGTCTAAATGAGGATGTGAAATTATGATTTTGAGTGGTAGCATCTAATTATTGATAGGTTGAGATGCATATAGTTAGACTGCAATATAGATGCCCAAGGTAGGGGTACACCAATAGAATTGCACCCAAATATACACTAAGAAAAAGACACATCCCATTCTAAAATTGAATTTATGATATCTCGATGAAGTTGACTTGCTAGGGAGATCATGAGATTTTTAGATGCCCCTGAATCAAGTATGGAATTTTTGATGATGTCGATATACCTACAATTTTTTTTTGATGCTAGGCATGAAAGTATATGCACATTGAAATCAATGAAATTTTACAATAGACAATATTAAAGCTACCAAATTTATTAAATGCTTAATGAATAGATCTAAAAGGTGTAAAATGCAATAAAAAATCCCATAATGATAACTATCATGTATTGTATCTATGTTTACTATGTGAATTTAGATGCTGATTCTTCTTGAAGAATTCATGATTCTGATAATGGATAGCGTATATCGAGATGATGCTGGCCAAATTTAGATGAGATAGAATATATAGGGCTTAGCTAGTTAGATCATTATATATCTATCAAGGTTGATCTCAATTAACACAATAGACAACTCAGGTGCCCACCAAAGTTATAATGAATATATAACAAAATAGAATACATCCTCCTCCTCTTGGATTTATTGTTTTATAGATTTTAAATTTATAGATTGCAGTCTTTCTAACATTTGAAATAATTTTTTTTTTGCATAATTTTGTATGAAAAGCTATGGAAATAAAAAAAATTATCTTTCATCCATAGGGGAAAGTATAAGAAATGGATTCCCCTTCATGCTTATTAATCCATCATAGGTAAGATGTCCTCGCTCTGATATTGGATGTTGGGGCTAGTTCAGATCTGCATAGATTAAGCCAATAATATTTTGCAATAATGGAGCCAAACACAAACAATTTTTTCACACACTATAATATTTTTGCATTTATTATTCATCCAAGATAATACAACTTTATAGGAATATCATTGCTATAATTATGGAGATTATCTCTCCATCAAACTCTCACCGTCTCCCTATGAATATAAAAATAAACTATGTTCATAATATTATTGTAACAATATTATGACTACCTAAATATAAATAACAAACTAACTTATCCATTTTATATTTACCTATTAGTAAATATCCAAACTCACATAATGTAATAAACTAATCCCTAACAAAAATATCAATGGATTTGATGATTCTTCAAGGTAAGTTTTAGGATTGGTCACTTTAGATATAATATTGGGGATAAAAATAGTGTTGAATCTATTTTATGTTATGTCTAATCAATTGTATTGTAATTTGTTATTGGGGAGACCTTGGATACACATAATGGCAATAGTCCCATCTACATTACACATATGTCTAAAATTCATGCATGAAGGATATTCCCATGAATTTATTATAGATGATAACCCTTTCCTATATTGTAGGATCCAAACATCTCAATCACAATTGTATGATCCAATCATTATACCTCCTGCTCAAATTATTCTTTGGGATAAAAATTCACATAATTGGAGAGTCAAGTAATACCAATAAGCAAATAGACCAAGAAAAATTATACAAGAATCAACAATAAAAATATCAAATGCAAAATTAACCTGATCAATAAAAAATGGAAATAGAAAAAGCTCAAAGGGAACTCCAAAGATTATAAGAAGAATAAATAAGATTACATAAAAAATGTCTACAAAATTAATGGTTTGAAAGTAAAAAATTACAAACAAAATAAATTAAGAAAGATAAGGTGTAAAAAGAATAAATAAAGATACAAGTGAAATAAGAATGTATCTAATAAGAACATTGAGCTAATAAACACCAATAAGAGGTTATCCTTGATATTCCTAAGCTGTTACTTAATAGATCAAATGCAACATTGATTCCCTATAATATTACTTAAGTTTTGACAATCATATCCAAGATATTGAAGGAGTATCATGTTAAAAATATTAGAATCACAAATTGATGAAATTTCAACATTAGTACATTTATTACCATCTATAAGAGGGTTAATAAACAAAGGGTCTATATATGATGCATGGTTTTTACTTGTTGAAATATCACTTATAACCTTATCTTGATTTTGAAAATATTTTATTATAAATCCTTTATTAAAGATATTTCCTTGCAACTTCTCCTTTAATGAAGCCTCTTTTTATAATTGCTCTTGTTATACTTTTGTAACTATTCTTGCTACAATTTTTGTTGTTATAATTATTTGTTTTCAATATATTTAGTTTGTAATTTGTATTTTTTCATTTATTCCATTATTTTTGATCTTTATTAACCACATTTGTATCATTAGACTCTTGAGGCATATTTTTTAACCCTAAAATCAAATCTAGATTGGTGTTATCTAGATTGCATTAAAGGGGTATATAGAAATGAAATGGAATAAGGATGATGATCAGATCTATGTTAGATATATAAATGATAAAGAAGTGATGTACTTGGCTTATTCTGATGCTAATATAGTTCTAGATCTAGAATAAGCTAAAAGTAGATGAGAAAGATATTTTAGAACAATCATCAGATTCTGGATTTGATACCTCTAGTTTTTTAGACATTAATGTTAGCTTAGGATGGTTGCATCAATGATACTATTTAGGTTTGATGCTAATGTACTATATCAAATATCTACTAAAATAAGATGAAACTACTTGGATGCTTCTAGCTTTTGCTTGACCTTCACTTCAATACATTCAGATCTGGGTCATGGATAATCACTCATGAAATGGAAAACCCTAGCTTTCCATATTCAATATAACCTTAGGGAAAAATGGGTTAGTGGGAACATAGTGTTAATATGACCTTAATGACCCCTCTATCAAAGGACATTGTCTACATAAACAATAATTCAAAGAGGGCCTCAAACTTATGTAGTTCTCCCCTACGTGTTGGCTTGTGTGTGAATCATATAATGTGCATGAAGTAAGTACAATAGTGACCTAGCTTGTAACTTGGTAAATTAGGCTCTTAGACTACTCCTTAAGTAATTTAGACTTGTATATGTGTTGTACTTATGACTAGTATGGAAATAGGGTAGCTTTGATAAATTTAATGCTTGATAGAGTGCTTTTGATAAGTTTCCTTGGTCTCTTTAGTATTTTTCTAGGTGAGGAATGAATGAGGGTTGATCTTGTATTTATATCAATCCCTTTAGAGTAATAATTCATGTTCAAACACTTAGGTTGACCATTAAGATATGTTTCATTTTCAAATTAAATGACTTTAAGGCATTAGACACTTGCTTCAGGACATGATAGTAATATTAATTCTATTATCTAACCTGAACATTAGTGTCTAGGGAGTAGGAGAATAGGGTTAGGTTCAAAACTTGTAAAGATAGAAGATAAGTACATTTTAAGCATTCTGGGCAAGATAAAAGACCTGGGTAATCAATATAAGACTAGTTGGACTAAGATATATAGGCCAAGGGGCATAGAGATAGAGAAAATACAAGACTTTCAGAAGTGGGAAAGGTTTGATAGGAATAACCAAGTTTGAGTTTTCCAAGTGTATAGGATTGAGGTGCTATATAATCACAAAATATCATTTACACATATCTAATATTTCTTTACTTTTTGAATTTGAATGATGTTTACTAACATGATTTGATTCAAAGGAGTAATTTTAGTGGCTATTTATAGCCATTTATCTATAATTTGTTTTTTCCATTTTGAAAATGGATAATTATATAAAAATATACATTAGTCAAATAGCCCAAGTTTTATACAATTTCCTATTATGTACTTCTAATCATCCTATAAAAAATACTCTTAACTATTTTGGGACATAATTTTGCCATAATTACTATGCATGTGTGGGTTTGATTCACCATGAAATTATAGGAGACACATATTAATTATTTAGAATTGCATGTTATAGTAGTGTGTGTGTGTGTGTGTACATATATATGTATGTATACATATACATACATACATATATGTATGTATGTATATGTATATAAATGTACATACATACAAAGACATATGTATATATGTGTATACATATATATATATATATATATATATATGTATGTGTGTATATATATGCATGTATGTATATGTACATATATATAGATACATACACATACATACATAGATACACACACACACATATGCATATGTGTGTGTGTGTAGGTTCAAAACGTATAGAAATGGAAGATAAGTATATTTTAAGAATTCTATGGAAGATAGAATACCTAGGTCATCAATACAAGATTGGTTAGACTAAGAGATATACGACAATGGGCACAAAGATAGAGCAAATACGAGACTTGCAGAAGTGGGAAAGGTATAGAATTGAGAGAACAACCAAGGTCTAATTTTTCCAAGTGTATAAGAATAAGGTGCTATTTAATCACAAAATATCATCTACACATACCTAATATTTATTTACCTTTTGAATATAAATGATGTCTATTAATGTGCTTCAATTCATAGGGGTAATTTTAGTGGTTATTTATAGCCATTTGGCTATAATTAGTTTTTTTCATTCTGAGTGGCTAATTGTATGAAAATATACATTGGTCAAATAGCCCAAGTTTTATATAGTTTCCTATATTTTTTATTTTGATCGCAATATAAAAAATAATCTTAGCTATTTTGAGACATAGTTTTGCCATAATTAATATGCATATTTAGGTCTAATTCACCTTGAAATTATAGGAGACACATATTAATTATTTAAAATCACATATTATATAGGTATATATACATATACATACATACATACATACATACATACATACATATATATATATATATATATATATATATATATATGTATGTATATATGTATTCACACACACATACATATGTATGTATTCATGCATGGGTTTGATTCACCTTGAAATTATTAGATACACATACTAATTATTTTGAATCACATGTTATAGTGGTATATTATATATATGTATACATACATACATATATACACACACACACACACACACATGTACATGCATACATATATACACACATACATACATATATATATGTATGTATGTGTGTATATATGTATGCATGTACATGTGTACATACATACATACATACATACATACATGTCTATATATGTATGTATGTATGTGTATATATAAATATATACATGCATACATACACACACACTCATACATACATATATACATATGTATCTGTGTGTGTATGTATGTATGCATGCATGTATGTATATGTACACACATATATACATGCATATATATGTACACACATATATACATATGTATGTATATATAATCACCTAAAACTGGCAATTGGATGCTAAGAGTGTCACTTGAGTTAACCTATCCCTAGGCTAGTTATAGAGCTATTCTATAGCCTTAGACTTACATTTCTAGTCATTTAGTAGACCTCAGTCACTTACAACCAATCAAGATACAATTCTAGAACTATCATCCCTAGCTCCAATCTAAATTTCTTAGCAGTATATAGAAAGGACATTAGCACCACATTTGGGACACCACAATCACATGGTGCTAGTGTACCCAACTAGGCACTACTATCCTTAGCCCCAACTCTTTCCAAAAAATACTTTTTTAAATGTGTACCCCTCCTAAGGTCAACCTAACCTCATTTTATTATCCACATAAGCAACAAAACCCTATAAATACAAGTCTAATCCACCTCTTTTCACTAGATGGAAAATATATGTAAAAGCTATTCAAATCAAAGACAAAATTGTGCAAAATCAAGGTACTTTATTCTTGTTCTTCCCTAATTTCTACATATCACCATCTAAAACAACCCTAAGTCTAGTTTTCAAGAATTTCAAAGCTCAAGCACATTCAAGGCATTTAAGGCCACTCTCATTCTAGCATTCACTTGCACATACATCAAGCACTAGGTGGGAGAATTACATTAAACTTGGTCCCTCCTTGGAGTATTTGTATGTAGTCAACTCTCTATACAATGGGGTATTGAGGATGTCCAATCCATCCTAAAAACACACACTCAATTATTTATCATATCATACTTGCATAGGGAACTAGGGTTTGTACATCAAATCGAGATTTCCATATATAATACACAGCTACAAGTTTTGGTCATGCAGGGATAGAACATATAGACACAAGCACAGGTGCTCCCCAAAAATAAGAACAATGTCATAAAGGGGACATTAACACCACATTGAGGACACTACACACATATGGTGCTACTATCCAAACTAGGTGCTATGATCCAGTGAACATACAAATATTAGAATCCTATTGATGACATAGACTACTACTTAGATCTCAAATTCCAAAACCTAGATCATCTGTGATAGTCATTTTTTAGCTAAGTCTCTATTTATCCCTATTTTTTATTATTTATAGAAACTAAAACAAGGTTAAAATCATAACAAATCAATAGCTTAATTATTGTAATTTATTTAACTGGTTTAGACATCTCATCCCTTTTTTAAACATAGGAATTACACTAATAAAACCCTAAAAGGTTAAATCATTTGGTAAACCCATCTTTCTTTGAATATTTCATAAAACCCTAGCTTACATTAATTCTTATTTTTGTGAAATATATTCAGGGTTACATATTTCTAGTCTTTTGATTTTATTTAGACAACCTAGTTAATTAAAATCAATTTTACATTAGGGTCTCAATTTAGTTTGCATCTACTTTAAATTGTTGCAAAGAAACCTTAGCTTCCAAAAACCCTAACCCTAGATGCTTTTAGGGTTTGTATCATTTTTTATCCTATTTTCATTAGCTTCTATTAATTATTTAGAATTCATATATTCTATTTTAGTAGATCTATTTTAATTTATTTGTTATATTCCATCTAAAAAAGCTATCTCTCTTTCTTTAAGAAGAAGTGTTAGATTATGTGGTAATCCTATAGAGCATATTTAGATTCCAACTATCTGACACTATAATAAGGACAAGGAACCTATTAAAACTCTAAATATGAATCCTTCACACCCTTATTATGTCAAATTTAATGACAATGCATCTGAGGATGAACATTATAACCAAGAATAAGATCAGGTCCATATTGAGGATCAAGGCACACTATCTCTACTTAATGACAATGATATAGTTGTGAATAAGGATGAGGTATTACAAGGCTTCAAAGATAGAATTTGGGAATAACCCCATGAACATGCACAAATTTTATAGGCCATATTAGAAATCAAGAATAAGAATAAAAATGGTCAATATTCAACCCCTCTAGTAAATGATTTTGTTACACCTTTAGTGGGGCCCACTCAACCAACTCAGATAGCACAACCCAAGCTTGTTATTCAATCATCAATGACAAATACTCCAATTGTGGATAGTTCTTCTCTATTTGATGTAAAATCCCTTATACAATAGGTTATTTCTCTAAAATCTAAGGTGTTACATCTTGAGCAAGGAACAACTAATCCATCACATGCCTTAGATTCTAACATTCTATTGCATACACCTTTGGCACATCACATTGAGGAAAATCCTTTGCCATATAATTTCATAGCACTTAAGCTCACATTATATGATGAAAATGGTAACCTAGAGCATCACCTTAGAGCCTTTCATGCAACATGCTTGGACTATGTGTCCAATAATTAGCTTCTTATGAAGCTCTTTTCATGCAGTCTCAAGGATTATGCCCTACAATGGTTCTATGATTTGCCTAACCAATATATCACAACATTAAATCATTTATCAAATATGTTCCTAAAACACTTCTCTATCAACATAGGGGATAAGATATCATATTTAAAAGTGGCATAACTAAAGCAAATGTTAAATGAGCCCATAATCGATTATGTCTTATGATACAAGACAATATTATCAAAATTGACTAGCCTCATGGTAGATAGAGAGCTTCAACATATATTCAAACAAAGTATATTACCAAAACTTCATGAAGTAATCTTATTTAATAAGTTTCCCACATTTATAGATATGTGACACACCATCAAAGAAAGAGAGGTTAAGCTCTTAGTAATGGCCAAACACAAGTACACAAATGGATTAGATTCAACTATTAAGAGTACCAAAAGACCTCCATATATTGCCAAGGCCATAGAAAACAAAAGTGATAAAAATTCCATAGTCAATAAAGCTTTATATCCTTTTCTTAGATTGGTTTTATCAGCTCCTTAGCATAGAGTCTTCACTAATCTACCAGAGTCACCAACATGAGTTCTCCAACAACTATTATAATGAAATGCCATATCTCTCCCTCCAATTAAAGAGGTTGATACAACATGACCTATTCCAAAGAGTTATGATTTAAATACATTTTTTGAGTATCATAGGGCACTAGGCCACATGATAAATAGATGCATTAGCTTGAAGCACAAGATATAAGATCTCATCGAGGCCAACATTATTAATGTGGGCACACTCATAGAGATACCAAAATAATAAACAGATGTAAAGGTACTCAATATATTTTTATATCCTTTCCCTAAGCATATAATTAATGAGGTAGGGGGCACATTAGGTGTTCATTATACATACCAAGCTCATCCACTACCAACTTCCTATCACATAGTTACAAAGGAGACACATACCTTGCATAATATTATTGGGATGTATCACATTATAGTTCCACCTAGACCACTTATCACATTTTTAGAGTAGGAGATTGTGGATGACGACAAAAATTTACATGTTTTCTTCATACGAGTATATATAGACCACCATACTATTCACAGTGTCATGGTTGATAATGGGTCAAACATAAACATGTGTGCCATAACACTCTTACAACACTTGGGATACATAAAGAAAGATATATTACCTATCGATATAGTCATTAGTAGTTTCAATGACCACATTTAGAGCTCCATTAGGGAGATAGTGATTCCATTACAAGTTGTACTAGAACACATAGCCACTCAATTTTTAGTAGTACCTAGTGTAGGTGTATTCAACATATTATTAGGTAGGCCATGGTTATAACACATCCTAGCCATCTTGTCTATGATAAAATAATGCCTAAAGTATATAAATGATAACAATGTGGTTAAGATTAAGGGTGTCCCATATGAGAATCCTCTTCCCATCCCATAGGTAGTTCTAACATAGATTCTAGTCACACTTTTAGCATCGACACCAGTTATAGTTCCAGTTCCATTACCAAAAATTGCATGATTATCAATTTCATTAGAGATTAAAAATCTTATGTCTAAATCATATTTTTCAACATAGTCCTCAGATTAGGTTAGGTATACTTCTATAGTGTCTACATGCATGCATACTCTCCATTAGAGACAATTACTAGAGAGACCATTGCATCAGAGATATGTCACAGATTCTAGAGAACCTTCTTCTATATAGTTTCCATCGAGATTAGTTATATTGGGTTCTAGGGGTTGTTAGCATAGGCCAATTACTTCACCTATATTTTCTAAATCTACTAGATATGTCCCTAAGATCCCTATAGTTCACAAGGCATCACAGTCAGTGCCACCACATCCTAACATCACTACTCAGACAACTTTAGGTTTAGATTAGATAACACACCGGATCATGGTCTCATAGTTTCCCTTTCAAATCATATGCATGATCATATTTCCACT
This sequence comes from Torreya grandis, assembly GCA_037957365.1. Classification (NCBI taxonomy): domain Eukaryota; kingdom Viridiplantae; phylum Streptophyta; class Pinopsida; order Cupressales; family Taxaceae; genus Torreya; species Torreya grandis. The sequence goes on from JARHVA010002667.1 coordinate 217,357, forward strand.
CTTCTACATAGGTCATGGTGATGGTAAGTCTCTCATGAGACTCATAGGTTAGTATATTTCCTAACCTTTTACATACTTACTTCTCTCTCTCTTTCCTTATACATAATTTATTTTCACATGCTTGTACATATTTTATACTCATCAAACACTAAAAAAATATAATATTTAAAAATATAAAAACATTCAAATATACAAAATTTTATAGATTGTATGCATTGATATGTTTACATTTCTACTGCTTACCAGATATTGCATATTACTAGCCATCCTAACATAGTTTTATCATACACATATGTTTCACTTGTTCTTGTCAAGTGTTTATAAATTCTAGATAGGACTCCAGTGTACTACATTGATCTAGAATAACTATAATATACCCATTGTGGGCATTTACATTGATCCAAGTTTATACATTTCTACATCTACCCACTTGGGGGCATCTCCTACACAATTGCTATAACCAAGTTTTATTTTTACATACTATACATTTTATTTATGCATTGATTTATCTTGATATTGAAAATTTATATTAATTTCTCAATTTTTTTGCCAACTATCACTAGTTATCTTCAGTATATATGCACCCTGGCATCTACATAGATTTATCTTACATAATTATACATGCTTTCATTTTTAGTTCCTAGATTAGAATTGATTATTTTACTATGCTTCTTACATCTTCGAGGGCATTTGAATATGCCATTATTCCTTGGATTATACACCACTTCTCTATTTTTATGCCTTGGACATATGCCCATGTCCTTTGTGTGTGCTTTCTTGCTTCTATATGTAGACATTTAAACATGTCCTTCTCTATGGCTTTATGCGAAATTGCTTGTTATTTGCATATGTGGACATTTGAACATGTCATCATATGTATTCATTCTTAGATTTAGTGATATGTGCCCATGTCCATTGTATTGTGTCCCATTAGCCTATCTTTTTACATGCCTCATGTGCTTGTATGTTTGCTTCTTTGTATGCCTCTACACCATAACATTTGTATTTTGTTATTACACACACACACACACACACATACCAATTTTTGATGCCATAAGGGATGTCATGCATCTACCCTTTCTACTTAGGAGCCTTGATGGACATCATGCCCCATCCCCCTAGGTACTTATTTATATTTTACTACTATTATACATTACTTACATCTATCTTCACACCCTTGTGCAATGCTAGATTACAACATACATCTTATGTTTCCTACTTATGCTCAAATACATTTACATTCTAATGTTATGTTTTACATTTCATTGAAATATCATGCACATGCTTCATCTAACACATTTTATAGAGATACTTATTAGAGGGTAGTTCTTCGACATATTTCACAACTACCCTCAAAAGAGGGAGAAATTATAGGTTTGTCATAGAGATCAAGCTCTTATTTTTATTTTCAAAAATACATTTCAACATATAGGCTTAGTTTTAGACATCAGACTCAAGGTAGACACATAATAGAATAGAGACTCAATAGTCAATTCAGATCACACATAGATCAGACCAAGCAATCACTAGTACTCATATTGGGACACTAGAACCATAGGGTGCTTCTATCCACTACAAGGAACTATTATCTAGTAGCCTTAGCTTCAGGATAATCCAAATCATTGAAACCAATACACTAAGTATAATATATATTTGCATAGATACAATAATAATTTTGGTAGTTATGTTTAGATTTAGCTTAAATTTAGTCATTTTAGTTCAAATTCATACCAATTACTTAGATTTAGGGGCATCATGCATGACATGATCACTCATAACATTAAAATAAGTTACATAGGTTTAGCTATTATATACTTGATTTAGATTTAGTATACTTAGATACCAAATTGGGGGCATGTGTATGGCACATAGTTTCAACATACTCAGCTCTAGATAGGTTGATCAAATGGAATAACAAACTCCATGTAATTATTTACACTATATACAATTTCTATCACATTATAGTTTATCACTAGATTCATGTCTTACTCCATCTATAGTGGTTGAAATTCTTGAGTGGCCCAAAGCCACCTAATATAACCGAGTGGCCACATATCTGAATACATAGATACTTTTAGCACTTTGCATAATATAGTTACAAATGGATCTACTTCACATAGGGGGCATTGATGGAGTCATGACCTAATTGTGTTATTGATCAATAGGCATGAGAGGGTTCAACACACTTACATTATTATCCAAGCTATTCATAGAGATCAGGATCCACCAAGCAAGGGTGGGCAATGATGGAGTCAAAACTAGATTGAGTTCTTGAGCCACCCATATGAGGATTGAACAAGCCATCAACTCAATTCAAGTTATTCAATGATATAATAACTATACACATTCACATACACAGGTTTTCACTAGGTTCATGCATTGGTTCACATACCCAATGAGGTGTATTCATTCATTTTCTCTCTCTTTACTTAGTTATTTCATTTCAGCATAGTCTTTTGATTTTGATTGTCTCTTAAGTAAGGATTGATTTTTGCCTATTTCATTACAAAACATTGCTTTAGATCATGATTTATATACATATATCTATATTTGCATATTCAAACTTAGCTACATGGGTTTTAATTCCAAGGTAAGTCTAGGTATGCTTCTTTTTCATTTAAACTAGTCATTTCACTTTGCTGCACTACTAACATAAATGGGGGGTAAATGTAATCACTTAAAAGTGGTAATTAGATGCTAAGAGTGTCATTTGAGTTAACCTATCCCTATGCTAGCCATAAACCTATTATATATCCTTAGACTTACATTTATCATCATTCAACATACCTGAGTCACCTACAACCAATCAAGACACAATCTTCGAACTATCATCCTTGGCTCTAATACAAATTGTTTAGCAGTTTGTATAAAGGGCATTAGCTCCACATTTTGAACACTATAGCCACATGGCACTAGTGTTCCCAACTGAGCGCTACTGTCCTTATCCCTAGCTCTTCCCAATAGATACTTTTTTAAATATGTGCCCCTCCCAAGGTCAACTTAAGCTCATTTTCTTATCTGCACAAGTAACAAAACCTTATAAATATAAGTCTAATACACCTCTATTCATTAGATGGAAAATAGATGCAAAAGTTATTCAAATCAAAGACAAAATTATGTAAAATCAAGGTAATTTATCCTATTCTACCATACTTTATGCATACTACCATCTACAACAATCCTAAATCTAATTTTCAAGCATTTCAAATCTCAAGCACATTTAAGGCATCCAAAGCCACTCTCATTCTAGAATTCACTTTCACATACATCAAACACTAGGTGGGAGAACTACATCGGACTTGATCCCTCATAGAGTATTGGTATGTAGGAAACTCTCTACATAATAGGGTTTTGAGGATGTCCATTCCATTTTACTAACACATACTCAATTCTTACTCATATCATACTTACAAAGTGAACTAGGGTTTTCACATCAAATCAATCTTTCTAAGTATAATACACAACTACAAGTTTTGATCATGTAGGAACATAACATATAGTCATAGGCACAAGTCCTCCCTTAAAATAGGAATAATCCCACAAAGAGGACATTAGTGCCACATTGAGGACCCTACACATATATAGTACTATTATCTAGTGAATAAATAAATATCAGAATCTTGTTAACGATACAGACTATTACTCAGATCTCAAATTCTAGGACCCAGATCATCCATAACAGTAAGTTTTTAGATAAGTCTCTATTTATCCCTATTTTTTGCTATTTATAAAAATTTAAAAAATGTCAAAATCATAACAAATCAGTAGCTTAATTATTTCATTTTATTTAACTGATTTAGACATCTCATCCCTTTAACCAAACATAAGAATTACACTAGTAAAACCCCAAAAAATTAAACCAATATAATAGATATATATGTATGTGTGTGTATGTATATATATATATGTACATATACATCCATACATACATGTATATGTATATAAATACATGTATGTATATGTATACACATGTATATATGTATAATACATACATACATAGGTATGTATGTAGATGTATTTATTATACATATGCATACATACATCCATCTACATACACATATATACATACATACATATGTATATATACATATATATCTACATCTACCTACATACACATGTACATATATGTTTATAATACATACATATGTATATACACACATATATGTGTATGTATGTACATACATCATTTATATATATACACATGTATATACATATATATTTATATCTATATATACACATGTATATATGTATGTATATTTATGTTTATAATACATACATATATATACATATTTACATACATACATATTTATATATGTTATGTATAATATATACATATACATGTATACATATTTACATATATTATATATAGATATATGTATATATGTGTATGTATATATATACATCTATATATATTATGTATAGATACAAATGTATATATACACATGTATGTAGGTACATGTATATATGTAATCTAAATATATATATGTATATACATATATGTGTATATATACACATGTTCATGTATGTAGATGTATGTATGCATTATGTAATACATACATACATACATACATACATACACACACACACACACACACACACACACACATATATATATAATGCATACACACATGTACATATATCAATACACATACACATGTATATATGTATATACATATATACATGTATTGATATATATGTATATACACATATGTATCTATACATAATATATATATGTCTCTATACATATACACACATATAAAATATATGTATATATACATATGCATGTATTATACATAATATATATATATGCATATATACATATATATATTATATATATACATATGTATATATTCATGTGTATGTATGTAGATATATGTTGTATATATGTATTTATATATACATACATACACACATATATACATATGTATTATACATATACACATACATACATGTATGCATGCATGCATATATACATACATGAATATATGTATGTATTATAAATATATATATATATATATATACATACATACATATGTATATATGATAATATATACATACATTTTCATATATACATACATACATATATACAAACATATCTATGAAAATATATACATACAAACATATATATATATATATATATATGTATGTATATATGCATATATATATATATATACATATAAACATACATACATATGTATACATATATATGTGCATGTACATATGTATGTTTATGTATAGAAGAAAGAATTTTCAATTATTTTTCTTTGACATGTTTCACGTTAGATGTTTTGGATTGTAGAGTCAGAATTTTTTGTAAATAAGCATTGTGTTAAGGTTAGACATCGAGGTTGTTAGTATAATTATGGAGCTTATAATCAACCTCAAGTGGCATGTTTAGAAGAAATTAAGGTAAGTTTTTATCCAATTTAAGATAAAGGGAATGCCTAGAACCAAGAGGGAGGTTATAATTAGGGTAGTGGATTTAATCAAGCTATAGGGTATAATCAAGGTGGAGTAACCTTAGGCGTAAAGGAATAGGTGGTATAGACAAAGGTTGTGGTACCATGACTTGATTCAAGTGTGGAAAAGGCCAATATCAAAATAATTTTACAAATTATCATAGTTTTAAATTGTATTCACAATCTGTATTTGACTTAAACTCTTTAATGCATTAGTTTCATATTATAAAAATAAATCTATAAATTCTAGGGTGGTGCCTATTTTGAGATACATTAGATCATTATAATGCTTGGAGAGAGTATATATACACTAGGGATTTGAGCTAGGTCCAACATACTACCCAAAAATTGTGATGATTATGGTCTTGTCATTAGTTTTACCTTTCCTCTATTCACCAAATAAAGATAATTAAGTGCTATTGTTATGAACACAATAGTTATTGTTAGTGTTATTAAGAATGAAAATGGAAAAATCTTACAAATATCATTATCCATATCTATTTGCATATACATCCTACATCAATCATTTATATTATATAGGAGTCATCTTTCATTAAAGAAGCATTTTCCATTTTTATTTTAATTATTTTTAGAGTCATCTAATTATGTGTTAAATAGTTAAAATAATAATAATTTTTATCTAATTAGTTTTAGACTCATCCAAATTAACATGTGGTATATTCTCTACATTTTTAGAGGAGTCATTGGATATTTGACACTTGTTTTCATTGAGATGACACATATTTCAATTATGTATTAGGTGATTAATTTTTTTGGGTGAAAGTTACAGATTGGATTGACATATCTAACATGTCACTAAACTTTGCATGTGTATTTGGTTAGGATTCTTTAATTCCATCACATAAAATACCATGTCATTTCCCCTCACCATCACCTTCCAAATCACCTTGAAATATTTCACTACTTTCATGTTCAATATGGATTTTCTCATCACCACCACTTTACCATTAGTCATTATCACCATGAAACAAAATGTCTCATCCTGGCATAGCTTAGTATCACATGATTCTAAGGACTAAAAACTACCTACACAATTTTTTAGCCCTGAGACCCCTTCAGCCTAGATCTTTGACATAACACTTTAATAACATAAGGAAATGGCCAACCCTAATTACGTTAGAACCATTTTAATTGAGATAATCCTACCTTAAATTTTTCTTGCTTGGAATATTCATTTTAGAGTGTAAAAAAAATCATAAAGTGAAAAATAATTTGCAATTTTTAATATTAATAAGATGTGTGTTAAGTTTTATAGAAATAACTACTTTCATCTTCCCAAGCATCTTCAGGTGTCATGTTTGTACTCTAGTATATTTATTATGATTTTTATTATTAAAAATGATTCATTCATTTTATGATATAGGGTGCAACAACATTGAAAGATTTTATATATAAGGAAATTTATAATATATATGAGATTATTATATATATATATATAATTTTATAAAATAATAATATATATTAATATATTATGTGTTTAATATTATATTTAATATAGTTTAATAGTAATATAAATATCAAGTTTCTTGATAGATATAAGGGTTGGTGGGACCCCTACCTAGATTGCTTTTTAATTGGAGCTATAAACTAGATGTAAGGCACAATCAGGAGGTCTAGTCCTTGAGAAACATTAAACCAACACAAACGGACACCACTGACCACTGAAACCACTAAGTCAATTCAAATGACCACATTCAGCCTATAAGCATCCTATGAGATTCAAACCTAGGTTGGGTTGGGCACAATCAACCCACTAAACCAACCCTTCTTCATCTTATTGACAATATATATATATATATATATATATATATATATATATATATCAATTATTATAATCATATAATAATATTTTATATTTATATTCTTATTACATCATTATATATTATAATTATATCAACAACTTTAATACACTTAATAAATATATTATAATATATAATATTTGTATATACATAATTGATTTTTAACAATGTTATACTACTATATGTAGTTATTATATAATAATATAATTAAATTTTACATTATTTATATAAAAATATAGTATATAATTAAGATACATATACACACACACTAATAGTTGCCTTAAAGGTGTAAGTTATGTTGGAAGAGATGTAATTTTCTATTTTGGTAAAGCTAGGAGTTATAAGGGAAAGAGTGTAAATCAGTAGTTATCCCTAACTTGAAACCCATGATCATTGACCTCATCTAATTTTTTTACACATAATGTTAAGTAATAATAATATTATATTTTTGGTGGAGGTGATAGTGGAAAATGAGGTTGTGTGTTCTTGTAGAAGGCATGAAAATGAGTTGTGTGGGGAGGAGATGTTTCATTTTATGGTGATCTTAAGAAGAGGTGAAGTGGTGGGGAAGGGAAAGGACATTTAGAACATACAAGTGGTGAAATATTTCAAGGTGAGTTAGGAAGTGATGGTGAGAGGCAATGGTATAGTGTTTTAGGGGATATCATACACTAGACCTAGATTTAGTGCAATAGTTGGATTTACATGACCTATACCCATTGCAAAGGGGTCCATAACTTTCATGGTTTTGACATATTTGATTGGCCATTTTATATTTCCAAGGATAGACAAGGACATCATGAGAGCTGTAATGCTTCTGGTAAGGCTTCACATCTGATGTGCATCTTGAATCAACTCTTCAATTATGTTGATGTGGGGAAATACATTGAGGTCCTAGAGTCTCTCATGTATATTTTGTTCATCCATTCTACCAACATATAAACACTTGGAGAAATTAAATTAGGCATAAGTACATACAAAAATGTGATACTTCAACCCTTGGAATAAAATGTGGCAATAATTGGAACATGTCTTCATAAGCATCTTATTTATCCCTACTAACAAAAAAATATAAAATCTAAGGGAGAAAAAAAGATGATACATGACAAATAACCATGGGTTTTGAGTGAAGTAAAACTATCAATTTACACTCTTTTGCTTTAACAAACACTACTTTACCAAAATAAATAATTACATCCCTTCTAGTGTAACTTGCACCTTTGGGTCAATTTCTAGTAAATCATTTTTTTTACTTAAGGAAAATGAGTTTGGGTGGGGGAATATTTAGAATATTTTTCTTTAAATTTCAAACATAAAATAGATTTAATTGGTGGGATTTGGTATTCACGAATCAGAGCAAAATCTATCTAAAATGTCAATAATAGTAAAATCAGATGGCCTGTAAAGCTCCTTAGAATACCCAATGTAGAAAGGCTCTATATAATGAATAGGAATTCATAAGATTCCATATCATGTTGTGTTTTATTTCTAAGTCATAGAATTTTACATTTTAATACATAAGTGAAAACTAATGGATTCAAGATGTGCCAAAATATGAAAGGAAGGAAGAAAGGGATGCTCTAAGAAAAAGAGTGTCTCAAATTTGGTGAAGGTAGTAATTGTAGCTTCTATTTACATGGCCGTTATCATGGAGTACTTGACAACCAAGCAGTGGGAATTTGGTGAATGAAGTGATATATCTAGGAATACCTTGCTTCTTCTTAGATATACCAACATCACTCAACAATATCTAAAAGTAGCAGATCAAATTTGACAAGAAGAAAAATCCAAAATATAATGGAGGGTCAAAGTATCCCCTATTCCCAAGAGAAAATATAAAACAAACCCAAACCTCTATTGTTCTTTATTTTTGAAGCCATCCTAGATATCAGGCATACACTTGAAGGAGAGAGACATATGACAACATGTATCCAAATATCTACCTTTTTTGACAACATAAAATCAAACTTGAAGCTGTGCATAAGAGGAAGGCTCCTCTGTTAATGATTTTTTGGCTAGATACAACATTGGAAGACATCAGCTCCCAAAAACCCTACAATGTACACAAACACTACATGTTTATTTTTTATATCCTTTAATTTATGAAAAAACCCCAACACAGTTACAATCATCTTCATTACCCCTTAATAATTTCTAATGTCAACCTTTTTACTCGATATTCCTATGTATGTTAGTTCCCCAATGTAAATTCTCAAAATAAGCTCTTCATTTAAAGGTCAAGATACAATATATATAAAATTAGTGGCCAATTCTTATTTTATCATTGTAGAAATAAGATATTTTATAAACTATTTATTGCACTAAATAATTTTTATGTAAATATTATAATGTTATATAACTTTTGAATATAATTTGATACTTTATTTGAAAACAAATAGTCATTGAATTTATAATGGATTAACATGTACATGCTTTTAAAAATAACTATTAAATGTCTAATACATGTGTCTAAATAAAAAAATTGCATAGTCCATTCCCATCTCATATTTGGCACTTATCATAAAATAACCATGGAACAAAACCATGAATTCAAAATATTTAACATTTGAGATCAGAATAAAGCTTAATTATTGATTAATTATTTGAGATGTAAATAAAAACCACTTATTAGTTTTTATGTGTAATGGGAAGTAAATGTAACATTTATGAGCCTACCATTCTCTAGAAACATAAAAAGTAAAGCTTAAGTAAATAGTGACCAAAATTTTAAAAAAATAAATCTAACCATTAATATACCAAATTTATAATATCATTCAAAGATTTTAATTAAAGATAATCAATCCTAACTTCAAAAAGCTTAGGTTGTTTTTGAGATATTTGATTTTTATTTGAAAATAGTTCTCAAGTCTTGAAGAACTAAATATTGATCATTTAATATCTATGGAATAATGTGTTAATAAATATTCCAACAACCCAAGTAGTGTGCTAACAATGTATAAACATAGTACATAAATAACAATGTACCATAATTGTTTATACCCACCTCTTGTTGCAATTATTTGTTAAAACTGATAATTAAAGCCCTTTTTACCTCTAATCTAAAATAATAGCTTTCTGTGTCATTAGTTATTATTGTTCTATATCATATTATTTCAAGACTTTCAAGAGATTAAGGTATAAAAACTAAGAAACAAAGATCTTAATCAAGGGATGTACTTAAAAATAAGAAACACAGATCTTAATCAAGGGATCTACTTTGAAATTTTGAAAAGGAAAAATGAATAGAAAAATATGCTAATTACTGAATTGTAGGTGGAATTACTAAAATGAAATGATCTACCACTAAAAATATATTTATTAGAGCATTTTTGGTGTTATTCAAACAAAATAACATTAATACTTTAAGGTAGGATCTTAATAACCTCGATCCCTATCTTGGCATTTGACAATAGATTCATTGTTATACTTGAATTATTTATGATAAAAAAATTAAAGTGAAGGAATTTTCAAAATTCAAAAAGTTATAAGTGGGATAATTAATGTACAATTCCAAAATTTGGCAAAACATAATGCACACATATTTTTAAAGAACAGAAATAGATCAGATGTTAATGTGTAATTTAATTTTGATCCTTCATTTAATAAATATTTATTTGTTTATAACAACTAATTTTGAATGATATTTGTTTCACACTAATTGATCTACATAGAATATTCTCCCTGATCACGGATCATAGATGGTGATTCTAAAATATCGATAAAAAATCTACACACATTTTATCCAAAACTATGGAAAGTAATTATTGTGTTACAAAGTAAAGGATTCATTCCAATAAAAATTTAGTGTAAATTATGAAACATATTCATACAGATTTGAGAAAATTAAAGTTTTAAAATAAAATATGAATTCTTTATCTTTTTATATAACAAACAATGCATATGGGTGAATTACATAGTTTAAGTTTAATACCAATATTGGTAATTAATTTAGGAGATTGTGAATTGAAAATTTTGAGTTTTCTATCAATCTTGGTAATGACTTTGGGTGTAAGTGGTTTGGCAAATTTGAATTATCTACCTTGCTAACAAGGTCAAAATTTAGAAGTACAAAAGTTGAACAATATATAAATAAAATGGAAAATAAAATCCTAAAATGAGGGTCTCTTATACCAAATTGGGGTCTCAAATTTTAGTGACCTAAAAATATTCATTTATCTTAATAGGATTCGGGCTTCCATAGTCTATGAAATGGCTTGTATAAAATCTTGTGTTCTTAAATTTTATTGATGTTAAAAAGTACTTTTAAATGACAAATATGATGTAGATTTCAAAAAATATAAAAAATGCTTAATTTGAATGAAATAAGTTAATTAAGAGGATTTAGAGTGTAAGAGAGGATATATAGCAATCATTTATATTGTTGTGAAGAAAAAGAAATTATGAAGCATACAACATATGGATTTTAAAAAATGAAGATTCATGATAAATTTCAGTAAGTTAAAGTTCATGACTAAGCTTAGTAATGAGGGAAAAAAATAAAAATATGAAATTTGAACAATATATAAAGAAAATGGAATTCAAACTCCTTATGAGATTTTAATAAGGGGCCTTTTATAATAGATCAACATTTTTCTTTTTAGTGACCCAAAAAATACCCTTACCTTAAGAGAATCGAGGCTTTCACAATAAATGATAAATGTTAAAAAAGGATTCTAGAAAAAATATGATAAATTTTAGAATTTCATTGAGTTAAAAATTTACCTTTATCTTTATATCACACTGATAATTGAGTGTAAAATGAAAACTAGTTTCATTTTCTTTACTAGAAGTAAGATATACTGTGTTTTTTTTGCAAAAAATTATGGTTTATTTATTTGTGTAATTTCATAATTTTATGTCACCTATTCTATTGAAGAAGTGTATTGGTATTAAATGTGGGAAAATAATGCCATTATTTTTTAGGAAGATCATTGTTTTATCGAGCACTTAGTGTCATGTATAATAGAAATTATATAGCAAAAGAATTAGTATATCTATAGGTTTGAAAATAGTGATGTTCAGAGATTAAATTATGGGTTTTGGGTTCTTATTTTTATAAATCTACATCCACTTAAGTTAAGGTATTACCTACTATATTTTTAATAAAAATATTGTATGTAGTTATACCTATAGGCTATAAACAGCTTCTTATAACTAAATTGTTGTAATATTTTCAATATCACAAAGAATTACTACACTTTTTTTAGAAGGCACTACATGCTTGTCTTGATTTATGAGTGAAAAATTTCCTATAATATAAGAAATTGTATAATTACTTGAAATGAGGGTTGGTTTTGTAGGTTTTGTTTGTACTAAAATATGATCTCAATATAAGAGTAGCTTCAAATTGGTTATGATTTTATTATTGATTTTGGTATAAAATAGCTAACATGCCATTAACACAAGAATATTGCATTATTGAATTATAATACATAGTTTTATAATAGTGGATGTTTGCCCTTAGAATATGAGAAACCAAGTGATTATGTATGTTCTATAATATCATACTTTTGATAATAATGTTGATCATGTGTAACATGGCTATTACATTATGAACCATAATTGAATCTACATTTTACTAAACCATAATGAAAGGTTTTAGGATAATTATATAGCCATACTTTCTCTTGACACAATATTAAGTTTATTATTTGTTTGAATTCTTGTGCAAATTTTTCATCGAATTAGGAAGTCCACATTATAACACTAGAGATCCATGTTAAAATCTATGATTTTTTGAAAATCCTAAAAATTCCTTACTAACTCAAGTTAGATACACCTAATCCATGTGAATTAGAATACTTTATGATTTTAAAAACCTCATATTATATCATATTTACACAACATAACAAATAATCTCATCTAAGCCATGGTATACATATCTACAATAAAATTTTAGCTCTTTTTTGTTTGAGATAATGAATTTATAATTTGTAATGATGAAAATGATGCCTCAAGTGTTAAAATTGCATCCATTAGTTATAATATGTTAATGGTAATTGAATTCAAGAAATGTAAAAGATTTTAAGTTCCACTAACACACCATCCAATGACCAAGTTCATCTCATTGCTTTTTTTAAGGATTACAGGAAGTCTAAAATACAATCAAGAACTTTATTATCATATTAGTCATCTAATGGACATTAGAAAATCCTAAAAGAATACATATATTACAATAATTTTTTGATAAAGGTTAATTAGAAAAGGGAATTAAAACACAAATATAAAATTAAAAACCATAAAATATCATGAGATACACTTCATCATGGAAATTATAATACCTGATAGTGGATATTAATATTATAACTAATTGAATTTATAAGGTAACCAATATTGGCTTCATCCCATCAACAAAAAAATATCATAAAAATGTTTCAAAAATTCTAAGAATAATAAACATAAAAATTCTTGGAGTGTTTTTAATGGTTGGATGAGCCAAAGGTGGATATTATCCATCCTACTCATGCCAAATAATATAAAACTTCCATATTATCATCTTCAATAATTAAAAAAAATAACACTTGATAATTATAGTTTCAACTAAAGAGTACTAGACCAACACATTGCCAAAATTTGTTATGCTCCTTACATACCAAATTAAAATCCTTAAATGTGAATTGGCTCTAGAGGTAAATTCAATACAATAGAATTTATACAATTTTAAATAAATATGGAAGTTGATGTTCTAACATGAAATTACTAATTTTTTTATGTTATGCCATTGCTTGACTTACAAGTTGTTTTTGTAATCACTTTTGATGATTACTAGAAACATGCACTTATAGGTTCATATGAGAGGCTAATAGGTTTATACAAAGATATATTAAAATGAATATATTTGAAATGATAAAATAATTTTATATTTTTTATGCTTCTCCCCATACTAATAAATACAATAAAATTAATTTCAATAAAGATTAAAAATTTAATTTATTTTTTTGCTCCAATAATTTTATTTGAATAATTATTGGCTCAAAATTGAATTAAAAAATGATTAATCTTTTAGTTCTTAGTGATTCCTCTTAACATAAAATAATGTCTTCTCAATAAAACACTAAAATCCATTCATTGCATATCCCATAGTGAATATTTATTATTGCTTATGATCTATTTACCTATATATTAAGACCACTCTTCAGATTTGTTTTGATATGTATTTAAACTCAACTAGTGTTGGGGAAATACCCTTGCTTTATGTTACTTTTAAATAGAAAAAAATATTACATAATTATTTTGACAAAGCTTCACACAGAGAGTGATTCTTGGTTAACATTTCTTATGAAAGTATATGATTTTTCATAGTTGGGTCATACATGCCATTTAAGATTAAATGTGAACTGAAAAGTGTTTAAAACATCTTTTATATTAATGTTTATAGAATTTGGGAGAAGAATAATATCAATATTATGGTTATGTTGAAAATTTTCTTAATATCAATATTATGGTTATGTTGAAAATTTTCTATACATGTCATTTTAAATCTTGTGAAAGCCATTTTCAATAAATTTTGGGTATCTTATTTAAATTTTGGGTACCTTGATTGAATATGGAAGTTAATATGCAAGTAAAATTTTCTAGTAAATTGACTCGATGGGGATATCCTAACATTGTGTGAGCTAAGTGTTATAAGTGGGAGGTCTTGGGGTTTATTCCCTAGCTTAACCATCTATATAGCATCGATATCACACTAGGCTCTAGTGGGTCAACCATGAGGGTACTTGATGTAGTGGAATATCCAACTCGGTGTTCAATATGATGAGGGTTGATATGTGGCTTGAAACCTATGTCCAATGTGATGAAGAAAGTCTAGAGTACATGGCTAGGGCTACTTTTCACTACCAGTTATGGCTGTAGTTAAATAAACACTATTACCCAACATTTTGACTTGGTGGGGATAACATAGTGATGTATGAGATGATTGATAAAAGTGGGAGGTCTTAGGGTCCATTCCCCAGGTTGGCCACCTCTATAGCATCATTCCCATACTAGGCTCTAGTGGGTCAACCATGAGGTTACTTGATGTGGTGGACCAACTGACTCAGTGTTTAATGAAATTAGGTCTGTATGTGGCTTGAAACTTATGTTCAAAGTGATGAGGCAAGACCATAGTCCATGGCTAAGTCTACTCTTCATATCTAATTCTAGATCTAGTTAAATAAAACCCATTGCCCAACATTTTAATACCTGTAAGGGATAGCTTAGTAGTGTGTAAGCTGAGTGATATAATTGGGAGGTCTTAGTGTCCATTCTCCAATATGACCACCTCTATAACATTTTTTCTCACACTAGGATATGGTGGATCAGTCGTGAGGGTACCTGATGTAGTGGACTAGCCAACTCAATGTTTAATGTGATAGGGGTTGGTATATGGCTTGAAATATGTGTGTAATATGATGAGGCAAGTCAATAGTCCATGGATAGAGCTATTATTCATAGCTAGTTCTGGCTCTATTTAAATAAATCCTACTACCTAACATTTTGAGCCAATGAAATGTAGAAGGGTTGGTAAAGTGGGTTGGTTGTGCCCAACCCCACCTAGGTTCAAATCTCATAGGGCATTTATAGGCTAGATGTGGTTGTTTGAGTTGAATTAGTGGTTTCAAAGATTGGTGGTGGCTATTTGTGCTGGTTTAGTGGTTATTGGGGATTGGGCCCCTTTGTGCCCTAGATCTAATTTTTAGCTCCAATAAAAAAAGAATTATCTATCAAAAAAATTACTAGCAAATTTATATTATGCAATGGAGTTTCTTGAATTATAATTTATTTTTATATTCACTCATTATTATTATTAAGAGGAAATATACATTGTAAACATATTATTTAAAAATGAAAAAATATGTTTATTTTAAATATGCATTCAATTTTGATGTGTAATTCACATTTTAAACTATTATCCATTAGGTTCATATGTAAAATATGGTCATATTTTGACATGTAAAATAACCAATTCCATCTAAAGACTTTACAAATTTCTTTAGGTACCATGTTGTTTGCCTTGGTGTCTTCCCTTTGATGAAATTTTTTTGAGACTCTTGTGGGACTCTTCTAGTCTTTTTGACATTCTATTATAATAATACATTCTCCTTCAACTCCCCTTGAAAATCCAAGGGAGAGTATTTTATAGAGGGTGTTGATATTCCTTACTCAACCAACATGGTTGGATCATACAGATGTAAGTTCTCATAATTTACTTCTAAGCACATTCAAATGATAGTGGGGGTTGTGTGGGGCATGGGGATGATCAAGATTTTATGGGTTACTTCCATTTCTAGGAAAGTGTAGTTATTTTTACATCAATTTTTAAGAGATAGTTTGAGTTTTAGTTAATTTTATTCATTTTATTTTTTTTGTTTTGTCATTATATATTTCTTTGAATATTACATTTAATTTGAAAGATAATTATAAGTTTTTGTAAATAGCGAATAGAATAACCAACCAATTTACACCCATGTGGTAATTTTTCCAAACAGTAACCAATGAAATTATGCCCAAACTCTAGGATTCACTAGGATATTATATAAAGTTTTAGGGGTCCATTCTTAAACTATTCTTGATTAAGCTCTAAGTTACACTTGAATAAAAAACATGTTCCATTATATTTCATGTTGACCCTACATTGGACTAATGTACTGAAAAACTAGGTTGATCATGGATGAGAGCAAAGGGGAAACAATGGTAAAGATCATAATTATGTCACATTTGATCATGAAATTGAAATGGTTACAATTTCAAGAGAATAAAAAACTATATAGAAAGATTGGGAAAAGGAAAACATTTATTTAGATTATATTCAAGTAAAGGTAGATTATTCACAAAAATTCATCCATTTACCGCTTATCATAGATTATTATGAACATAATACTTATGAGATCACTGGGTAGATTTTTGTATTTCCAAATATTATAATAAACTCAAAAACATTCAAATAGTTTAAAAATAAAATTTTGATTATACATAACTTCTAAACTATTGCATTATATGCTTCTATTTGTTTGCATATGTGATTGATTAATCAATTTCTATAAGCCCTTGGATCTTGTTGATTTGTTAGCCTCTTGGATCTTCTATTTCACTTTCCATATCTGAACAAATCAAAACAATGATCAAATCTTGATAAAAAAATCCATTTATCTCTTTGTTTTTACATTATACATTGAAAAGTTATCTTGTTTCTTCTACGATAAAATTGACGAATACAAGACAACAAAAATTGGCATTAATTTCCCAATTGGTCGATCAGTTCCTTTGCTAAATTTTACCCTAAAATCAAAGTTTCACCACCCATAGCCTTAATTCTTCCAATTTTTATATTTATCACTTAGTTTTAGTATGCAAATCACTATTTTTGTGCAACATATCTCTTTTTTAAAGATTTATTATTCATTCATGTGACATATTTCAACAAGGGTACATTTGATGACATGAGATGTAAAATCAATACCATGCATACATTTTAAGTATCCCATAGATTCCTCAAAGTTAAAATTTATATTTAATGGGGTAATCTTGATCACATTTTTCCATACAATCATTTCTAACACAAAAATCATATTGATACATTTTTTGAATTGTTCAAAATTTTCTAACTTTTTCTATTTTTAACACCTTGCTTCATTCTAGTTTCTATGGTTTCAATATTACAAAAATATAAAAAAATCATACATTTCAAAATGTAAAAGTATTCAAAATATTCTAAAAAATATAAAATCAAGACTTGAGCATGATTAGTATTCTAGTTTACATCTTTGTAGTCTGTTATTTATCTCATGACTAGAAGATACCATATTATTTCTATATTACACATGAATTTCACTGGTATTAATGAGTGTTGTGCAAGAATTACAAAATTTTTAAAGGACTAAAATTTTGGACTTGCTTTTACCCACTAGCCTTGCTATGTTAGGGGCATCTTATCTATAAGTGACAATATTCACAACTATTATCATTCTATGACTCCCATACTATTGAGCTTTATACTATTTATAAATGTCTTACTAACATATCTATCTTGTATAGTGTACATGAATATGTTATTTTTTAGGATATGATAACATTAAATAAGCATAGTTTAGATGATCTTTCATTTCTATGTTCCATTGATGTTATTTTATTATACTTAGTAGATAACATCTTACTTATCTATTATGTTGGCCCCTATCCCTTATATGTAAAAAATTGATTAATACATCTTTATGAGATCTTGTGTGTTGTGTACGAAATTTGAACATGTCCATTAATTTC
The DNA here is from genome assembly GCA_037957365.1 of Torreya grandis. Taxonomy (NCBI): domain Eukaryota; kingdom Viridiplantae; phylum Streptophyta; class Pinopsida; order Cupressales; family Taxaceae; genus Torreya; species Torreya grandis. Next base: position 235,877 of record JARHVA010002667.1, read on the forward strand.
AAAATTTGGCCTCATGTTGTGTGTGAAATTTGAATGTCCCTAGTTTTTAACATTATCCATGACTATTATGTGTGAAATATTCTACTTTAAAACATTTAAAAGTGTCCCTTGTATGTGGCCCTTGAATTTATTGTATTTTCATTGTTTTAGTTGTGTGTGATTATTAATCTTGTTGAGTTTGATAAGTGTCATGACCCATATAATGCACTATTAACATAATTTACTAATTCTACATTTTGATTTTATGATTTTCATTGATACATTCTATGGGCCTTGCCTCATGAGTTACATACAAAATTCAAATCTTACAAAGCTAACTCACTTTTTACATATGCTACATTTTTCAATGATGATATATTTACTATACATGTTTCAAGTTAACTTTCCTTTTTATATGAGTTAATTTTAGGATAAATTCCCTCACCTCAAAAGGGAGGCATTTCGATGGGATTCTCATGTAAGAAATAAGCCCATTCAAAGAACATAAATTAGTTATAACACAAGTACAATTTTAAAAGTCATAAAATAATTCAAAATTTAGTATTGGTACATATCATGGGGACATATTCCATGAATATGCACTCATATTTTAGTATCAAAGTTCAAATTTACATAGTTTCAAAGTTTCAAACATAATTTATAATGAGCCTCTTCATACAATTTCAAATTCTATAGTTACAATGGGGGCATGATATAAATCCACACTACACTTTTCAAATTTATGTTGATATATACAAACATGATATGAGCGTGAGTGTACTACATTATATTTTGATCATGCATTTAATAACAAAGTTTCAATTGAATATACAAGCCATCTATAGTGGTTGATTCAGTTTAGGTGCATATTGCATAACTTGGAGATTATTTCACCCTTTAGCATTATGTGTTTGAATATATTTTGTATTTCAATCCATTTAACATCTTTGAGTTAAAAATACTAGCAAAGATAAATTGAGGTTTCAACATCCCTCAATGGGTATTATTTATATTCTACAAGTGCAAATTCAAGTTGGGGTTTGGTCACCCCAATTCTTCTCCAATGGTTTAGCTAAGTAACCATATTCTCCAAATGCTTCATGAAGAGGCACTAATCCTCCAATGCTTCAAGGAAGCATCATCTTCAATAAAATTCACAAAGAGCAACATTGGTTTTACACATACATGGCATTCCTTCTATACTCTCATTTTAAACTCAAAAGGAAATTTTTAAAATTTTAAAAGTTCAAGCAATTTTCAAAGTTCAAATTCAATCTTTTCAAATTTTAGTTTTCAAAAGAATAAATTAACTACTTCATGCATTTTTAAGGTTTTCCAAAATATATGATGACTTGTAAGATTACAGTACTAGATAAAATATAAAGTGTGTCTTACACACTAAGGTATAACTTTCCTTTAATCTATTAGTTTCATTTCTAGACTAAATGGGGCAAATGTAGTAACCTAAATATGATCATGAATACTTGCTCATGTTGGTATGTTGCAAAGAAACCTTAGCTTCCAAAAACCCTAACCCTAGATGCTTTTAGGGTTTGTATCATTTTTTATCCTATTTTCATTAGCTTCTATTAATTATTTAGAATTCATATATTCTATTTTAGTAGATCTATTTTAATTTATTTGTTATATTCCATCTAAAAAAGCTATCTCTCTTTCTTTAAGAAGAAGTGTTAGATTATGTGGTAATCCTATAGAGCATATTTAGATTCCAACTATCTGACACTATAATAAGGACAAGGAACCTATTAAAACTCTAAATATGAATCCTTCACACCCTTATTATGTCAAATTTAATGACAATGCATCTGAGGATGAACATTATAACCAAGAATAAGATCAGGTCCATATTGAGGATCAAGGCACACTATCTCTACTTAATGACAATGATATAGTTGTGAATAAGGATGAGGTATTACAAGGCTTCAAAGATAGAATTTGGGAATAACCCCATGAACATGCACAAATTTTATAGGCCATATTAGAAATCAAGAATAAGAATAAAAATGGTCAATATTCAACCCCTCTAGTAAATGATTTTGTTACACCTTTAGTGGGGCCCACTCAACCAACTCAGATAGCACAACCCAAGCTTGTTATTCAATCATCAATGACAAATACTCCAATTGTGGATAGTTCTTCTCTATTTGATGTAAAATCCCTTATACAATAGGTTATTTCTCTAAAATCTAAGGTGTTACATCTTGAGCAAGGAACAACTAATCCATCACATGCCTTAGATTCTAACATTCTATTGCATACACCTTTGGCACATCACATTGAGGAAAATCCTTTGCCATATAATTTCATAGCACTTAAGCTCACATTATATGATGAAAATGGTAACCTAGAGCATCACCTTAGAGCCTTTCATGCAACATGCTTGGACTATGTGTCCAATAATTAGCTTCTTATGAAGCTCTTTTCATGCAGTCTCAAGGATTATGCCCTACAATGGTTCTATGATTTGCCTAACCAATATATCACAACATTAAATCATTTATCAAATATGTTCCTAAAACACTTCTCTATCAACATAGGGGATAAGATATCATATTTAAAAGTGGCATAACTAAAGCAAATGTTAAATGAGCCCATAATCGATTATGTCTTATGATACAAGACAATATTATCAAAATTGACTAGCCTCATGGTAGATAGAGAGCTTCAACATATATTCAAACAAAGTATATTACCAAAACTTCATGAAGTAATCTTATTTAATAAGTTTCCCACATTTATAGATATGTGACACACCATCAAAGAAAGAGAGGTTAAGCTCTTAGTAATGGCCAAACACAAGTACACAAATGGATTAGATTCAACTATTAAGAGTACCAAAAGACCTCCATATATTGCCAAGGCCATAGAAAACAAAAGTGATAAAAATTCCATAGTCAATAAAGCTTTATATCCTTTTCTTAGATTGGTTTTATCAGCTCCTTAGCATAGAGTCTTCACTAATCTACCAGAGTCACCAACATGAGTTCTCCAACAACTATTATAATGAAATGCCATATCTCTCCCTCCAATTAAAGAGGTTGATACAACATGACCTATTCCAAAGAGTTATGATTTAAATACATTTTTTGAGTATCATAGGGCACTAGGCCACATGATAAATAGATGCATTAGCTTGAAGCACAAGATATAAGATCTCATCGAGGCCAACATTATTAATGTGGGCACACTCATAGAGATACCAAAATAATAAACAGATGTAAAGGTACTCAATATATTTTTATATCCTTTCCCTAAGCATATAATTAATGAGGTAGGGGGCACATTAGGTGTTCATTATACATACCAAGCTCATCCACTACCAACTTCCTATCACATAGTTACAAAGGAGACACATACCTTGCATAATATTATTGGGATGTATCACATTATAGTTCCACCTAGACCACTTATCACATTTTTAGAGTAGGAGATTGTGGATGACGACAAAAATTTACATGTTTTCTTCATACGAGTATATATAGACCACCATACTATTCACAGTGTCATGGTTGATAATGGGTCAAACATAAACATGTGTGCCATAACACTCTTACAACACTTGGGATACATAAAGAAAGATATATTACCTATCGATATAGTCATTAGTAGTTTCAATGACCACATTTAGAGCTCCATTAGGGAGATAGTGATTCCATTACAAGTTGTACTAGAACACATAGCCACTCAATTTTTAGTAGTACCTAGTGTAGGTGTATTCAACATATTATTAGGTAGGCCATGGTTATAACACATCCTAGCCATCTTGTCTATGATAAAATAATGCCTAAAGTATATAAATGATAACAATGTGGTTAAGATTAAGGGTGTCCCATATGAGAATCCTCTTCCCATCCCATAGGTAGTTCTAACATAGATTCTAGTCACACTTTTAGCATCGACACCAGTTATAGTTCCAGTTCCATTACCAAAAATTGCATGATTATCAATTTCATTAGAGATTAAAAATCTTATGTCTAAATCATATTTTTCAACATAGTCCTCAGATTAGGTTAGGTATACTTCTATAGTGTCTACATGCATGCATACTCTCCATTAGAGACAATTACTAGAGAGACCATTGCATCAGAGATATGTCACAGATTCTAGAGAACCTTCTTCTATATAGTTTCCATCGAGATTAGTTATATTGGGTTCTAGGGGTTGTTAGCATAGGCCAATTACTTCACCTATATTTTCTAAATCTACTAGATATGTCCCTAAGATCCCTATAGTTCACAAGGCATCACAGTCAGTGCCACCACATCCTAACATCACTACTCAGACAACTTTAGGTTTAGATTAGATAACACACCGGATCATGGTCTCATAGTTTCCCTTTCAAATCATATGCATGATCATATTTCCACTCTTCTACATAGGTCATGGTGATGGTAAGTCTCTCATGAGACTCATAGGTTAGTATATTTCCTAACCTTTTACATACTTACTTCTCTCTCTCTTTCCTTATACATAATTTATTTTCACATGCTTGTACATATTTTATACTCATCAAACACTAAAAAAATATAATATTTAAAAATATAAAAACATTCAAATATACAAAATTTTATAGATTGTATGCATTGATATGTTTACATTTCTACTGCTTACCAGATATTGCATATTACTAGCCATCCTAACATAGTTTTATCATACACATATGTTTCACTTGTTCTTGTCAAGTGTTTATAAATTCTAGATAGGACTCCAGTGTACTACATTGATCTAGAATAACTATAATATACCCATTGTGGGCATTTACATTGATCCAAGTTTATACATTTCTACATCTACCCACTTGGGGGCATCTCCTACACAATTGCTATAACCAAGTTTTATTTTTACATACTATACATTTTATTTATGCATTGATTTATCTTGATATTGAAAATTTATATTAATTTCTCAATTTTTTTGCCAACTATCACTAGTTATCTTCAGTATATATGCACCCTGGCATCTACATAGATTTATCTTACATAATTATACATGCTTTCATTTTTAGTTCCTAGATTAGAATTGATTATTTTACTATGCTTCTTACATCTTCGAGGGCATTTGAATATGCCATTATTCCTTGGATTATACACCACTTCTCTATTTTTATGCCTTGGACATATGCCCATGTCCTTTGTGTGTGCTTTCTTGCTTCTATATGTAGACATTTAAACATGTCCTTCTCTATGGCTTTATGCGAAATTGCTTGTTATTTGCATATGTGGACATTTGAACATGTCATCATATGTATTCATTCTTAGATTTAGTGATATGTGCCCATGTCCATTGTATTGTGTCCCATTAGCCTATCTTTTTACATGCCTCATGTGCTTGTATGTTTGCTTCTTTGTATGCCTCTACACCATAACATTTGTATTTTGTTATTACACACACACACACACACACATACCAATTTTTGATGCCATAAGGGATGTCATGCATCTACCCTTTCTACTTAGGAGCCTTGATGGACATCATGCCCCATCCCCCTAGGTACTTATTTATATTTTACTACTATTATACATTACTTACATCTATCTTCACACCCTTGTGCAATGCTAGATTACAACATACATCTTATGTTTCCTACTTATGCTCAAATACATTTACATTCTAATGTTATGTTTTACATTTCATTGAAATATCATGCACATGCTTCATCTAACACATTTTATAGAGATACTTATTAGAGGGTAGTTCTTCGACATATTTCACAACTACCCTCAAAAGAGGGAGAAATTATAGGTTTGTCATAGAGATCAAGCTCTTATTTTTATTTTCAAAAATACATTTCAACATATAGGCTTAGTTTTAGACATCAGACTCAAGGTAGACACATAATAGAATAGAGACTCAATAGTCAATTCAGATCACACATAGATCAGACCAAGCAATCACTAGTACTCATATTGGGACACTAGAACCATAGGGTGCTTCTATCCACTACAAGGAACTATTATCTAGTAGCCTTAGCTTCAGGATAATCCAAATCATTGAAACCAATACACTAAGTATAATATATATTTGCATAGATACAATAATAATTTTGGTAGTTATGTTTAGATTTAGCTTAAATTTAGTCATTTTAGTTCAAATTCATACCAATTACTTAGATTTAGGGGCATCATGCATGACATGATCACTCATAACATTAAAATAAGTTACATAGGTTTAGCTATTATATACTTGATTTAGATTTAGTATACTTAGATACCAAATTGGGGGCATGTGTATGGCACATAGTTTCAACATACTCAGCTCTAGATAGGTTGATCAAATGGAATAACAAACTCCATGTAATTATTTACACTATATACAATTTCTATCACATTATAGTTTATCACTAGATTCATGTCTTACTCCATCTATAGTGGTTGAAATTCTTGAGTGGCCCAAAGCCACCTAATATAACCGAGTGGCCACATATCTGAATACATAGATACTTTTAGCACTTTGCATAATATAGTTACAAATGGATCTACTTCACATAGGGGGCATTGATGGAGTCATGACCTAATTGTGTTATTGATCAATAGGCATGAGAGGGTTCAACACACTTACATTATTATCCAAGCTATTCATAGAGATCAGGATCCACCAAGCAAGGGTGGGCAATGATGGAGTCAAAACTAGATTGAGTTCTTGAGCCACCCATATGAGGATTGAACAAGCCATCAACTCAATTCAAGTTATTCAATGATATAATAACTATACACATTCACATACACAGGTTTTCACTAGGTTCATGCATTGGTTCACATACCCAATGAGGTGTATTCATTCATTTTCTCTCTCTTTACTTAGTTATTTCATTTCAGCATAGTCTTTTGATTTTGATTGTCTCTTAAGTAAGGATTGATTTTTGCCTATTTCATTACAAAACATTGCTTTAGATCATGATTTATATACATATATCTATATTTGCATATTCAAACTTAGCTACATGGGTTTTAATTCCAAGGTAAGTCTAGGTATGCTTCTTTTTCATTTAAACTAGTCATTTCACTTTGCTGCACTACTAACATAAATGGGGGGTAAATGTAATCACTTAAAAGTGGTAATTAGATGCTAAGAGTGTCATTTGAGTTAACCTATCCCTATGCTAGCCATAAACCTATTATATATCCTTAGACTTACATTTATCATCATTCAACATACCTGAGTCACCTACAACCAATCAAGACACAATCTTCGAACTATCATCCTTGGCTCTAATACAAATTGTTTAGCAGTTTGTATAAAGGGCATTAGCTCCACATTTTGAACACTATAGCCACATGGCACTAGTGTTCCCAACTGAGCGCTACTGTCCTTATCCCTAGCTCTTCCCAATAGATACTTTTTTAAATATGTGCCCCTCCCAAGGTCAACTTAAGCTCATTTTCTTATCTGCACAAGTAACAAAACCTTATAAATATAAGTCTAATACACCTCTATTCATTAGATGGAAAATAGATGCAAAAGTTATTCAAATCAAAGACAAAATTATGTAAAATCAAGGTAATTTATCCTATTCTACCATACTTTATGCATACTACCATCTACAACAATCCTAAATCTAATTTTCAAGCATTTCAAATCTCAAGCACATTTAAGGCATCCAAAGCCACTCTCATTCTAGAATTCACTTTCACATACATCAAACACTAGGTGGGAGAACTACATCGGACTTGATCCCTCATAGAGTATTGGTATGTAGGAAACTCTCTACATAATAGGGTTTTGAGGATGTCCATTCCATTTTACTAACACATACTCAATTCTTACTCATATCATACTTACAAAGTGAACTAGGGTTTTCACATCAAATCAATCTTTCTAAGTATAATACACAACTACAAGTTTTGATCATGTAGGAACATAACATATAGTCATAGGCACAAGTCCTCCCTTAAAATAGGAATAATCCCACAAAGAGGACATTAGTGCCACATTGAGGACCCTACACATATATAGTACTATTATCTAGTGAATAAATAAATATCAGAATCTTGTTAACGATACAGACTATTACTCAGATCTCAAATTCTAGGACCCAGATCATCCATAACAGTAAGTTTTTAGATAAGTCTCTATTTATCCCTATTTTTTGCTATTTATAAAAATTTAAAAAATGTCAAAATCATAACAAATCAGTAGCTTAATTATTTCATTTTATTTAACTGATTTAGACATCTCATCCCTTTAACCAAACATAAGAATTACACTAGTAAAACCCCAAAAAATTAAACCAATATAATAGATATATATGTATGTGTGTGTATGTATATATATATATGTACATATACATCCATACATACATGTATATGTATATAAATACATGTATGTATATGTATACACATGTATATATGTATAATACATACATACATAGGTATGTATGTAGATGTATTTATTATACATATGCATACATACATCCATCTACATACACATATATACATACATACATATGTATATATACATATATATCTACATCTACCTACATACACATGTACATATATGTTTATAATACATACATATGTATATACACACATATATGTGTATGTATGTACATACATCATTTATATATATACACATGTATATACATATATATTTATATCTATATATACACATGTATATATGTATGTATATTTATGTTTATAATACATACATATATATACATATTTACATACATACATATTTATATATGTTATGTATAATATATACATATACATGTATACATATTTACATATATTATATATAGATATATGTATATATGTGTATGTATATATATACATCTATATATATTATGTATAGATACAAATGTATATATACACATGTATGTAGGTACATGTATATATGTAATCTAAATATATATATGTATATACATATATGTGTATATATACACATGTTCATGTATGTAGATGTATGTATGCATTATGTAATACATACATACATACATACATACATACACACACACACACACACACACACACACACATATATATATAATGCATACACACATGTACATATATCAATACACATACACATGTATATATGTATATACATATATACATGTATTGATATATATGTATATACACATATGTATCTATACATAATATATATATGTCTCTATACATATACACACATATAAAATATATGTATATATACATATGCATGTATTATACATAATATATATATATGCATATATACATATATATATTATATATATACATATGTATATATTCATGTGTATGTATGTAGATATATGTTGTATATATGTATTTATATATACATACATACACACATATATACATATGTATTATACATATACACATACATACATGTATGCATGCATGCATATATACATACATGAATATATGTATGTATTATAAATATATATATATATATATATATACATACATACATATGTATATATGATAATATATACATACATTTTCATATATACATACATACATATATACAAACATATCTATGAAAATATATACATACAAACATATATATATATATATATATATGTATGTATATATGCATATATATATATATATATACATATAAACATACATACATATGTATACATATATATGTGCATGTACATATGTATGTTTATGTATAGAAGAAAGAATTTTCAATTATTTTTCTTTGACATGTTTCACGTTAGATGTTTTGGATTGTAGAGTCAGAATTTTTTGTAAATAAGCATTGTGTTAAGGTTAGACATCGAGGTTGTTAGTATAATTATGGAGCTTATAATCAACCTCAAGTGGCATGTTTAGAAGAAATTAAGGTAAGTTTTTATCCAATTTAAGATAAAGGGAATGCCTAGAACCAAGAGGGAGGTTATAATTAGGGTAGTGGATTTAATCAAGCTATAGGGTATAATCAAGGTGGAGTAACCTTAGGCGTAAAGGAATAGGTGGTATAGACAAAGGTTGTGGTACCATGACTTGATTCAAGTGTGGAAAAGGCCAATATCAAAATAATTTTACAAATTATCATAGTTTTAAATTGTATTCACAATCTGTATTTGACTTAAACTCTTTAATGCATTAGTTTCATATTATAAAAATAAATCTATAAATTCTAGGGTGGTGCCTATTTTGAGATACATTAGATCATTATAATGCTTGGAGAGAGTATATATACACTAGGGATTTGAGCTAGGTCCAACATACTACCCAAAAATTGTGATGATTATGGTCTTGTCATTAGTTTTACCTTTCCTCTATTCACCAAATAAAGATAATTAAGTGCTATTGTTATGAACACAATAGTTATTGTTAGTGTTATTAAGAATGAAAATGGAAAAATCTTACAAATATCATTATCCATATCTATTTTCATATACATCCTACATCAATCATTTATATTATATAGGAGTCATCTTTCATTAAAGAAGCATTTTCCATTTTTATTTTAATTATTTTTAGAGTCATCTAATTATGTGTTAAATAGTTAAAATAATAATAATTTTTATCTAATTAGTTTTAGACTCATCCAAATTAACATGTGGTATATTCTCTACATTTTTAGAGGAGTCATTGGATATTTGACACTTGTTTTCATTGAGATGACACATATTTCAATTATGTATTAGGTGATTAATTTTTTTGGGTGAAAGTTACAGATTGGATTGACATATCTAACATGTCACTAAACTTTGCATGTGTATTTGGTTAGGATTCTTTAATTCCATCACATAAAATACCATGTCATTTCCCCTCACCATCACCTTCCAAATCACCTTGAAATATTTCACTACTTTCATGTTCAATATGGATTTTCTCATCACCACCACTTTACCATTAGTCATTATCACCATGAAACAAAATGTCTCATCCTGGCATAGCTTAGTATCACATGATTCTAAGGACTAAAAACTACCTACACAATTTTTTAGCCCTGAGACCCCTTCAGCCTAGATCTTTGACATAACACTTTAATAACATAAGGAAATGGCCAACCCTAATTACGTTAGAACCATTTTAATTGAGATAATCCTACCTTAAATTTTTCTTGCTTGGAATATTCATTTTAGAGTGTAAAAAAAATCATAAAGTGAAAAATAATTTGCAATTTTTAATATTAATAAGATGTGTGTTAAGTTTTATAGAAATAACTACTTTCATCTTCCCAAGCATCTTCAGGTGTCATGTTTGTACTCTAGTATATTTATTATGATTTTTATTATTAAAAATGATTCATTCATTTTATGATATAGGGTGCAACAACATTGAAAGATTTTATATATAAGGAAATTTATAATATATATGAGATTATTATATATATATATATAATTTTATAAAATAATAATATATATTAATATATTATGTGTTTAATATTATATTTAATATAGTTTAATAGTAATATAAATATCAAGTTTCTTGATAGATATAAGGGTTGGTGGGACCCCTACCTAGATTGCTTTTTAATTGGAGCTATAAACTAGATGTAAGGCACAATCAGGAGGTCTAGTCCTTGAGAAACATTAAACCAACACAAACGGACACCACTGACCACTGAAACCACTAAGTCAATTCAAATGACCACATTCAGCCTATAAGCATCCTATGAGATTCAAACCTAGGTTGGGTTGGGCACAATCAACCCACTAAACCAACCCTTCTTCATCTTATTGACAATATATATATATATATATATATATATATATATATATATCAATTATTATAATCATATAATAATATTTTATATTTATATTCTTATTACATCATTATATATTATAATTATATCAACAACTTTAATACACTTAATAAATATATTATAATATATAATATTTGTATATACATAATTGATTTTTAACAATGTTATACTACTATATGTAGTTATTATATAATAATATAATTAAATTTTACATTATTTATATAAAAATATAGTATATAATTAAGATACATATACACACACACTAATAGTTGCCTTAAAGGTGTAAGTTATGTTGGAAGAGATGTAATTTTCTATTTTGGTAAAGCTAGGAGTTATAAGGGAAAGAGTGTAAATCAGTAGTTATCCCTAACTTGAAACCCATGATCATTGACCTCATCTAATTTTTTTACACATAATGTTAAGTAATAATAATATTATATTTTTGGTGGAGGTGATAGTGGAAAATGAGGTTGTGTGTTCTTGTAGAAGGCATGAAAATGAGTTGTGTGGGGAGGAGATGTTTCATTTTATGGTGATCTTAAGAAGAGGTGAAGTGGTGGGGAAGGGAAAGGACATTTAGAACATACAAGTGGTGAAATATTTCAAGGTGAGTTAGGAAGTGATGGTGAGAGGCAATGGTATAGTGTTTTAGGGGATATCATACACTAGACCTAGATTTAGTGCAATAGTTGGATTTACATGACCTATACCCATTGCAAAGGGGTCCATAACTTTCATGGTTTTGACATATTTGATTGGCCATTTTATATTTCCAAGGATAGACAAGGACATCATGAGAGCTGTAATGCTTCTGGTAAGGCTTCACATCTGATGTGCATCTTGAATCAACTCTTCAATTATGTTGATGTGGGGAAATACATTGAGGTCCTAGAGTCTCTCATGTATATTTTGTTCATCCATTCTACCAACATATAAACACTTGGAGAAATTAAATTAGGCATAAGTACATACAAAAATGTGATACTTCAACCCTTGGAATAAAATGTGGCAATAATTGGAACATGTCTTCATAAGCATCTTATTTATCCCTACTAACAAAAAAATATAAAATCTAAGGGAGAAAAAAAGATGATACATGACAAATAACCATGGGTTTTGAGTGAAGTAAAACTATCAATTTACACTCTTTTGCTTTAACAAACACTACTTTACCAAAATAAATAATTACATCCCTTCTAGTGTAACTTGCACCTTTGGGTCAATTTCTAGTAAATCATTTTTTTTACTTAAGGAAAATGAGTTTGGGTGGGGGAATATTTAGAATATTTTTCTTTAAATTTCAAACATAAAATAGATTTAATTGGTGGGATTTGGTATTCACGAATCAGAGCAAAATCTATCTAAAATGTCAATAATAGTAAAATCAGATGGCCTGTAAAGCTCCTTAGAATACCCAATGTAGAAAGGCTCTATATAATGAATAGGAATTCATAAGATTCCATATCATGTTGTGTTTTATTTCTAAGTCATAGAATTTTACATTTTAATACATAAGTGAAAACTAATGGATTCAAGATGTGCCAAAATATGAAAGGAAGGAAGAAAGGGATGCTCTAAGAAAAAGAGTGTCTCAAATTTGGTGAAGGTAGTAATTGTAGCTTCTATTTACATGGCCGTTATCATGGAGTACTTGACAACCAAGCAGTGGGAATTTGGTGAATGAAGTGATATATCTAGGAATACCTTGCTTCTTCTTAGATATACCAACATCACTCAACAATATCTAAAAGTAGCAGATCAAATTTGACAAGAAGAAAAATCCAAAATATAATGGAGGGTCAAAGTATCCCCTATTCCCAAGAGAAAATATAAAACAAACCCAAACCTCTATTGTTCTTTATTTTTGAAGCCATCCTAGATATCAGGCATACACTTGAAGGAGAGAGACATATGACAACATGTATCCAAATATCTACCTTTTTTGACAACATAAAATCAAACTTGAAGCTGTGCATAAGAGGAAGGCTCCTCTGTTAATGATTTTTTGGCTAGATACAACATTGGAAGACATCAGCTCCCAAAAACCCTACAATGTACACAAACACTACATGTTTATTTTTTATATCCTTTAATTTATGAAAAAACCCCAACACAGTTACAATCATCTTCATTACCCCTTAATAATTTCTAATGTCAACCTTTTTACTCGATATTCCTATGTATGTTAGTTCCCCAATGTAAATTCTCAAAATAAGCTCTTCATTTAAAGGTCAAGATACAATATATATAAAATTAGTGGCCAATTCTTATTTTATCATTGTAGAAATAAGATATTTTATAAACTATTTATTGCACTAAATAATTTTTATGTAAATATTATAATGTTATATAACTTTTGAATATAATTTGATACTTTATTTGAAAACAAATAGTCATTGAATTTATAATGGATTAACATGTACATGCTTTTAAAAATAACTATTAAATGTCTAATACATGTGTCTAAATAAAAAAATTGCATAGTCCATTCCCATCTCATATTTGGCACTTATCATAAAATAACCATGGAACAAAACCATGAATTCAAAATATTTAACATTTGAGATCAGAATAAAGCTTAATTATTGATTAATTATTTGAGATGTAAATAAAAACCACTTATTAGTTTTTATGTGTAATGGGAAGTAAATGTAACATTTATGAGCCTACCATTCTCTAGAAACATAAAAAGTAAAGCTTAAGTAAATAGTGACCAAAATTTTAAAAAAATAAATCTAACCATTAATATACCAAATTTATAATATCATTCAAAGATTTTAATTAAAGATAATCAATCCTAACTTCAAAAAGCTTAGGTTGTTTTTGAGATATTTGATTTTTATTTGAAAATAGTTCTCAAGTCTTGAAGAACTAAATATTGATCATTTAATATCTATGGAATAATGTGTTAATAAATATTCCAACAACCCAAGTAGTGTGCTAACAATGTATAAACATAGTACATAAATAACAATGTACCATAATTGTTTATACCCACCTCTTGTTGCAATTATTTGTTAAAACTGATAATTAAAGCCCTTTTTACCTCTAATCTAAAATAATAGCTTTCTGTGTCATTAGTTATTATTGTTCTATATCATATTATTTCAAGACTTTCAAGAGATTAAGGTATAAAAACTAAGAAACAAAGATCTTAATCAAGGGATGTACTTAAAAATAAGAAACACAGATCTTAATCAAGGGATCTACTTTGAAATTTTGAAAAGGAAAAATGAATAGAAAAATATGCTAATTACTGAATTGTAGGTGGAATTACTAAAATGAAATGATCTACCACTAAAAATATATTTATTAGAGCATTTTTGGTGTTATTCAAACAAAATAACATTAATACTTTAAGGTAGGATCTTAATAACCTCGATCCCTATCTTGGCATTTGACAATAGATTCATTGTTATACTTGAATTATTTATGATAAAAAAATTAAAGTGAAGGAATTTTCAAAATTCAAAAAGTTATAAGTGGGATAATTAATGTACAATTCCAAAATTTGGCAAAACATAATGCACACATATTTTTAAAGAACAGAAATAGATCAGATGTTAATGTGTAATTTAATTTTGATCCTTCATTTAATAAATATTTATTTGTTTATAACAACTAATTTTGAATGATATTTGTTTCACACTAATTGATCTACATAGAATATTCTCCCTGATCACGGATCATAGATGGTGATTCTAAAATATCGATAAAAAATCTACACACATTTTATCCAAAACTATGGAAAGTAATTATTGTGTTACAAAGTAAAGGATTCATTCCAATAAAAATTTAGTGTAAATTATGAAACATATTCATACAGATTTGAGAAAATTAAAGTTTTAAAATAAAATATGAATTCTTTATCTTTTTATATAACAAACAATGCATATGGGTGAATTACATAGTTTAAGTTTAATACCAATATTGGTAATTAATTTAGGAGATTGTGAATTGAAAATTTTGAGTTTTCTATCAATCTTGGTAATGACTTTGGGTGTAAGTGGTTTGGCAAATTTGAATTATCTACCTTGCTAACAAGGTCAAAATTTAGAAGTACAAAAGTTGAACAATATATAAATAAAATGGAAAATAAAATCCTAAAATGAGGGTCTCTTATACCAAATTGGGGTCTCAAATTTTAGTGACCTAAAAATATTCATTTATCTTAATAGGATTCGGGCTTCCATAGTCTATGAAATGGCTTGTATAAAATCTTGTGTTCTTAAATTTTATTGATGTTAAAAAGTACTTTTAAATGACAAATATGATGTAGATTTCAAAAAATATAAAAAATGCTTAATTTGAATGAAATAAGTTAATTAAGAGGATTTAGAGTGTAAGAGAGGATATATAGCAATCATTTATATTGTTGTGAAGAAAAAGAAATTATGAAGCATACAACATATGGATTTTAAAAAATGAAGATTCATGATAAATTTCAGTAAGTTAAAGTTCATGACTAAGCTTAGTAATGAGGGAAAAAAATAAAAATATGAAATTTGAACAATATATAAAGAAAATGGAATTCAAACTCCTTATGAGATTTTAATAAGGGGCCTTTTATAATAGATCAACATTTTTCTTTTTAGTGACCCAAAAAATACCCTTACCTTAAGAGAATCGAGGCTTTCACAATAAATGATAAATGTTAAAAAAGGATTCTAGAAAAAATATGATAAATTTTAGAATTTCATTGAGTTAAAAATTTACCTTTATCTTTATATCACACTGATAATTGAGTGTAAAATGAAAACTAGTTTCATTTTCTTTACTAGAAGTAAGATATACTGTGTTTTTTTTGCAAAAAATTATGGTTTATTTATTTGTGTAATTTCATAATTTTATGTCACCTATTCTATTGAAGAAGTGTATTGGTATTAAATGTGGGAAAATAATGCCATTATTTTTTAGGAAGATCATTGTTTTATCGAGCACTTAGTGTCATGTATAATAGAAATTATATAGCAAAAGAATTAGTATATCTATAGGTTTGAAAATAGTGATGTTCAGAGATTAAATTATGGGTTTTGGGTTCTTATTTTTATAAATCTACATCCACTTAAGTTAAGGTATTACCTACTATATTTTTAATAAAAATATTGTATGTAGTTATACCTATAGGCTATAAACAGCTTCTTATAACTAAATTGTTGTAATATTTTCAATATCACAAAGAATTACTACACTTTTTTTAGAAGGCACTACATGCTTGTCTTGATTTATGAGTGAAAAATTTCCTATAATATAAGAAATTGTATAATTACTTGAAATGAGGGTTGGTTTTGTAGGTTTTGTTTGTACTAAAATATGATCTCAATATAAGAGTAGCTTCAAATTGGTTATGATTTTATTATTGATTTTGGTATAAAATAGCTAACATGCCATTAACACAAGAATATTGCATTATTGAATTATAATACATAGTTTTATAATAGTGGATGTTTGCCCTTAGAATATGAGAAACCAAGTGATTATGTATGTTCTATAATATCATACTTTTGATAATAATGTTGATCATGTGTAACATGGCTATTACATTATGAACCATAATTGAATCTACATTTTACTAAACCATAATGAAAGGTTTTAGGATAATTATATAGCCATACTTTCTCTTGACACAATATTAAGTTTATTATTTGTTTGAATTCTTGTGCAAATTTTTCATCGAATTAGGAAGTCCACATTATAACACTAGAGATCCATGTTAAAATCTATGATTTTTTGAAAATCCTAAAAATTCCTTACTAACTCAAGTTAGATACACCTAATCCATGTGAATTAGAATACTTTATGATTTTAAAAACCTCATATTATATCATATTTACACAACATAACAAATAATCTCATCTAAGCCATGGTATACATATCTACAATAAAATTTTAGCTCTTTTTTGTTTGAGATAATGAATTTATAATTTGTAATGATGAAAATGATGCCTCAAGTGTTAAAATTGCATCCATTAGTTATAATATGTTAATGGTAATTGAATTCAAGAAATGTAAAAGATTTTAAGTTCCACTAACACACCATCCAATGACCAAGTTCATCTCATTGCTTTTTTTAAGGATTACAGGAAGTCTAAAATACAATCAAGAACTTTATTATCATATTAGTCATCTAATGGACATTAGAAAATCCTAAAAGAATACATATATTACAATAATTTTTTGATAAAGGTTAATTAGAAAAGGGAATTAAAACACAAATATAAAATTAAAAACCATAAAATATCATGAGATACACTTCATCATGGAAATTATAATACCTGATAGTGGATATTAATATTATAACTAATTGAATTTATAAGGTAACCAATATTGGCTTCATCCCATCAACAAAAAAATATCATAAAAATGTTTCAAAAATTCTAAGAATAATAAACATAAAAATTCTTGGAGTGTTTTTAATGGTTGGATGAGCCAAAGGTGGATATTATCCATCCTACTCATGCCAAATAATATAAAACTTCCATATTATCATCTTCAATAATTAAAAAAAATAACACTTGATAATTATAGTTTCAACTAAAGAGTACTAGACCAACACATTGCCAAAATTTGTTATGCTCCTTACATACCAAATTAAAATCCTTAAATGTGAATTGGCTCTAGAGGTAAATTCAATACAATAGAATTTATACAATTTTAAATAAATATGGAAGTTGATGTTCTAACATGAAATTACTAATTTTTTTATGTTATGCCATTGCTTGACTTACAAGTTGTTTTTGTAATCACTTTTGATGATTACTAGAAACATGCACTTATAGGTTCATATGAGAGGCTAATAGGTTTATACAAAGATATATTAAAATGAATATATTTGAAATGATAAAATAATTTTATATTTTTTATGCTTCTCCCCATACTAATAAATACAATAAAATTAATTTCAATAAAGATTAAAAATTTAATTTATTTTTTTGCTCCAATAATTTTATTTGAATAATTATTGGCTCAAAATTGAATTAAAAAATGATTAATCTTTTAGTTCTTAGTGATTCCTCTTAACATAAAATAATGTCTTCTCAATAAAACACTAAAATCCATTCATTGCATATCCCATAGTGAATATTTATTATTGCTTATGATCTATTTACCTATATATTAAGACCACTCTTCAGATTTGTTTTGATATGTATTTAAACTCAACTAGTGTTGGGGAAATACCCTTGCTTTATGTTACTTTTAAATAGAAAAAAATATTACATAATTATTTTGACAAAGCTTCACACAGAGAGTGATTCTTGGTTAACATTTCTTATGAAAGTATATGATTTTTCATAGTTGGGTCATACATGCCATTTAAGATTAAATGTGAACTGAAAAGTGTTTAAAACATCTTTTATATTAATGTTTATAGAATTTGGGAGAAGAATAATATCAATATTATGGTTATGTTGAAAATTTTCTTAATATCAATATTATGGTTATGTTGAAAATTTTCTATACATGTCATTTTAAATCTTGTGAAAGCCATTTTCAATAAATTTTGGGTATCTTATTTAAATTTTGGGTACCTTGATTGAATATGGAAGTTAATATGCAAGTAAAATTTTCTAGTAAATTGACTCGATGGGGATATCCTAACATTGTGTGAGCTAAGTGTTATAAGTGGGAGGTCTTGGGGTTTATTCCCTAGCTTAACCATCTATATAGCATCGATATCACACTAGGCTCTAGTGGGTCAACCATGAGGGTACTTGATGTAGTGGAATATCCAACTCGGTGTTCAATATGATGAGGGTTGATATGTGGCTTGAAACCTATGTCCAATGTGATGAAGAAAGTCTAGAGTACATGGCTAGGGCTACTTTTCACTACCAGTTATGGCTGTAGTTAAATAAACACTATTACCCAACATTTTGACTTGGTGGGGATAACATAGTGATGTATGAGATGATTGATAAAAGTGGGAGGTCTTAGGGTCCATTCCCCAGGTTGGCCACCTCTATAGCATCATTCCCATACTAGGCTCTAGTGGGTCAACCATGAGGTTACTTGATGTGGTGGACCAACTGACTCAGTGTTTAATGAAATTAGGTCTGTATGTGGCTTGAAACTTATGTTCAAAGTGATGAGGCAAGACCATAGTCCATGGCTAAGTCTACTCTTCATATCTAATTCTAGATCTAGTTAAATAAAACCCATTGCCCAACATTTTAATACCTGTAAGGGATAGCTTAGTAGTGTGTAAGCTGAGTGATATAATTGGGAGGTCTTAGTGTCCATTCTCCAATATGACCACCTCTATAACATTTTTTCTCACACTAGGATATGGTGGATCAGTCGTGAGGGTACCTGATGTAGTGGACTAGCCAACTCAATGTTTAATGTGATAGGGGTTGGTATATGGCTTGAAATATGTGTGTAATATGATGAGGCAAGTCAATAGTCCATGGATAGAGCTATTATTCATAGCTAGTTCTGGCTCTATTTAAATAAATCCTACTACCTAACATTTTGAGCCAATGAAATGTAGAAGGGTTGGTAAAGTGGGTTGGTTGTGCCCAACCCCACCTAGGTTCAAATCTCATAGGGCATTTATAGGCTAGATGTGGTTGTTTGAGTTGAATTAGTGGTTTCAAAGATTGGTGGTGGCTATTTGTGCTGGTTTAGTGGTTATTGGGGATTGGGCCCCTTTGTGCCCTAGATCTAATTTTTAGCTCCAATAAAAAAAGAATTATCTATCAAAAAAATTACTAGCAAATTTATATTATGCAATGGAGTTTCTTGAATTATAATTTATTTTTATATTCACTCATTATTATTATTAAGAGGAAATATACATTGTAAACATATTATTTAAAAATGAAAAAATATGTTTATTTTAAATATGCATTCAATTTTGATGTGTAATTCACATTTTAAACTATTATCCATTAGGTTCATATGTAAAATATGGTCATATTTTGACATGTAAAATAACCAATTCCATCTAAAGACTTTACAAATTTCTTTAGGTACCATGTTGTTTGCCTTGGTGTCTTCCCTTTGATGAAATTTTTTTGAGACTCTTGTGGGACTCTTCTAGTCTTTTTGACATTCTATTATAATAATACATTCTCCTTCAACTCCCCTTGAAAATCCAAGGGAGAGTATTTTATAGAGGGTGTTGATATTCCTTACTCAACCAACATGGTTGGATCATACAGATGTAAGTTCTCATAATTTACTTCTAAGCACATTCAAATGATAGTGGGGGTTGTGTGGGGCATGGGGATGATCAAGATTTTATGGGTTACTTCCATTTCTAGGAAAGTGTAGTTATTTTTACATCAATTTTTAAGAGATAGTTTGAGTTTTAGTTAATTTTATTCATTTTATTTTTTTTGTTTTGTCATTATATATTTCTTTGAATATTACATTTAATTTGAAAGATAATTATAAGTTTTTGTAAATAGCGAATAGAATAACCAACCAATTTACACCCATGTGGTAATTTTTCCAAACAGTAACCAATGAAATTATGCCCAAACTCTAGGATTCACTAGGATATTATATAAAGTTTTAGGGGTCCATTCTTAAACTATTCTTGATTAAGCTCTAAGTTACACTTGAATAAAAAACATGTTCCATTATATTTCATGTTGACCCTACATTGGACTAATGTACTGAAAAACTAGGTTGATCATGGATGAGAGCAAAGGGGAAACAATGGTAAAGATCATAATTATGTCACATTTGATCATGAAATTGAAATGGTTACAATTTCAAGAGAATAAAAAACTATATAGAAAGATTGGGAAAAGGAAAACATTTATTTAGATTATATTCAAGTAAAGGTAGATTATTCACAAAAATTCATCCATTTACCGCTTATCATAGATTATTATGAACATAATACTTATGAGATCACTGGGTAGATTTTTGTATTTCCAAATATTATAATAAACTCAAAAACATTCAAATAGTTTAAAAATAAAATTTTGATTATACATAACTTCTAAACTATTGCATTATATGCTTCTATTTGTTTGCATATGTGATTGATTAATCAATTTCTATAAGCCCTTGGATCTTGTTGATTTGTTAGCCTCTTGGATCTTCTATTTCACTTTCCATATCTGAACAAATCAAAACAATGATCAAATCTTGATAAAAAAATCCATTTATCTCTTTGTTTTTACATTATACATTGAAAAGTTATCTTGTTTCTTCTACGATAAAATTGACGAATACAAGACAACAAAAATTGGCATTAATTTCCCAATTGGTCGATCAGTTCCTTTGCTAAATTTTACCCTAAAATCAAAGTTTCACCACCCATAGCCTTAATTCTTCCAATTTTTATATTTATCACTTAGTTTTAGTATGCAAATCACTATTTTTGTGCAACATATCTCTTTTTTAAAGATTTATTATTCATTCATGTGACATATTTCAACAAGGGTACATTTGATGACATGAGATGTAAAATCAATACCATGCATACATTTTAAGTATCCCATAGATTCCTCAAAGTTAAAATTTATATTTAATGGGGTAATCTTGATCACATTTTTCCATACAATCATTTCTAACACAAAAATCATATTGATACATTTTTTGAATTGTTCAAAATTTTCTAACTTTTTCTATTTTTAACACCTTGCTTCATTCTAGTTTCTATGGTTTCAATATTACAAAAATATAAAAAAATCATACATTTCAAAATGTAAAAGTATTCAAAATATTCTAAAAAATATAAAATCAAGACTTGAGCATGATTAGTATTCTAGTTTACATCTTTGTAGTCTGTTATTTATCTCATGACTAGAAGATACCATATTATTTCTATATTACACATGAATTTCACTGGTATTAATGAGTGTTGTGCAAGAATTACAAAATTTTTAAAGGACTAAAATTTTGGACTTGCTTTTACCCACTAGCCTTGCTATGTTAGGGGCATCTTATCTATAAGTGACAATATTCACAACTATTATCATTCTATGACTCCCATACTATTGAGCTTTATACTATTTATAAATGTCTTACTAACATATCTATCTTGTATAGTGTACATGAATATGTTATTTTTTAGGATATGATAACATTAAATAAGCATAGTTTAGATGATCTTTCATTTCTATGTTCCATTGATGTTATTTTATTATACTTAGTAGATAACATCTTACTTATCTATTATGTTGGCCCCTATCCCTTATATGTAAAAAATTGATTAATACATCTTTATGAGATCTTGTGTGTTGTGTACGAAATTTGAACATGTCCATTAATTTCAAAATTTGGCCTCATGTTGTGTGTGAAATTTGAATGTCCCTAGTTTTTAACATTATCCATGACTATTATGTGTGAAATATTCTACTTTAAAACATTTAAAAGTGTCCCTTGTATGTGGCCCTTGAATTTATTGTATTTTCATTGTTTTAGTTGTGTGTGATTATTAATCTTGTTGAGTTTGATAAGTGTCATGACCCATATAATGCACTATTAACATAATTTACTAATTCTACATTTTGATTTTATGATTTTCATTGATACATTCTATGGGCCTTGCCTCATGAGTTACATACAAAATTCAAATCTTACAAAGCTAACTCACTTTTTACATATGCTACATTTTTCAATGATGATATATTTACTATACATGTTTCAAGTTAACTTTCCTTTTTATATGAGTTAATTTTAGGATAAATTCCCTCACCTCAAAAGGGAGGCATTTCGATGGGATTCTCATGTAAGAAATAAGCCCATTCAAAGAACATAAATTAGTTATAACACAAGTACAATTTTAAAAGTCATAAAATAATTCAAAATTTAGTATTGGTACATATCATGGGGACATATTCCATGAATATGCACTCATATTTTAGTATCAAAGTTCAAATTTACATAGTTTCAAAGTTTCAAACATAATTTATAATGAGCCTCTTCATACAATTTCAAATTCTATAGTTACAATGGGGGCATGATATAAATCCACACTACACTTTTCAAATTTATGTTGATATATACAAACATGATATGAGCGTGAGTGTACTACATTATATTTTGATCATGCATTTAATAACAAAGTTTCAATTGAATATACAAGCCATCTATAGTGGTTGATTCAGTTTAGGTGCATATTGCATAACTTGGAGATTATTTCACCCTTTAGCATTATGTGTTTGAATATATTTTGTATTTCAATCCATTTAACATCTTTGAGTTAAAAATACTAGCAAAGATAAATTGAGGTTTCAACATCCCTCAATGGGTATTATTTATATTCTACAAGTGCAAATTCAAGTTGGGGTTTGGTCACCCCAATTCTTCTCCAATGGTTTAGCTAAGTAACCATATTCTCCAAATGCTTCATGAAGAGGCACTAATCCTCCAATGCTTCAAGGAAGCATCATCTTCAATAAAATTCACAAAGAGCAACATTGGTTTTACACATACATGGCATTCCTTCTATACTCTCATTTTAAACTCAAAAGGAAATTTTTAAAATTTTAAAAGTTCAAGCAATTTTCAAAGTTCAAATTCAATCTTTTCAAATTTTAGTTTTCAAAAGAATAAATTAACTACTTCATGCATTTTTAAGGTTTTCCAAAATATATGATGACTTGTAAGATTACAGTACTAGATAAAATATATTTGTGAAATATATTCAGGGTTACATATTTCTAGTCTTTTGATTTTATTTAGACAACCTAGTTAATTAAAATCAATTTTACATTAGGGTCTCAATTTAGTTTGCATCTACTTTAAATTGTTGCAAAGAAACCTTAGCTTCCAAAAACCCTAACCCTAGATGCTTTTAGGGTTTGTATCATTTTTTATCCTATTTTCATTAGCTTCTATTAATTATTTAGAATTCATATATTCTATTTTAGTAGATCTATTTTAATTTATTTGTTATATTCCATCTAAAAAAGCTATCTCTCTTTCTTTAAGAAGAAGTGTTAGATTATGTGGTAATCCTATAGAGCATATTTAGATTCCAACTATCTGACACTATAATAAGGACAAGGAACCTATTAAAACTCTAAATATGAATCCTTCACACCCTTATTATGTCAAATTTAATGACAATGCATCTGAGGATGAACATTATAACCAAGAATAAGATCAGGTCCATATTGAGGATCAAGGCACACTATCTCTACTTAATGACAATGATATAGTTGTGAATAAGGATGAGGTATTACAAGGCTTCAAAGATAGAATTTGGGAATAACCCCATGAACATGCACAAATTTTATAGGCCATATTAGAAATCAAGAATAAGAATAAAAATGGTCAATATTCAACCCCTCTAGTAAATGATTTTGTTACACCTTTAGTGGGGCCCACTCAACCAACTCAGATAGCACAACCCAAGCTTGTTATTCAATCATCAATGACAAATACTCCAATTGTGGATAGTTCTTCTCTATTTGATGTAAAATCCCTTATACAATAGGTTATTTCTCTAAAATCTAAGGTGTTACATCTTGAGCAAGGAACAACTAATCCATCACATGCCTTAGATTCTAACATTCTATTGCATACACCTTTGGCACATCACATTGAGGAAAATCCTTTGCCATATAATTTCATAGCACTTAAGCTCACATTATATGATGAAAATGGTAACCTAGAGCATCACCTTAGAGCCTTTCATGCAACATGCTTGGACTATGTGTCCAATAATTAGCTTCTTATGAAGCTCTTTTCATGCAGTCTCAAGGATTATGCCCTACAATGGTTCTATGATTTGCCTAACCAATATATCACAACATTAAATCATTTATCAAATATGTTCCTAAAACACTTCTCTATCAACATAGGGGATAAGATATCATATTTAAAAGTGGCATAACTAAAGCAAATGTTAAATGAGCCCATAATCGATTATGTCTTATGATACAAGACAATATTATCAAAATTGACTAGCCTCATGGTAGATAGAGAGCTTCAACATATATTCAAACAAAGTATATTACCAAAACTTCATGAAGTAATCTTATTTAATAAGTTTCCCACATTTATAGATATGTGACACACCATCAAAGAAAGAGAGGTTAAGCTCTTAGTAATGGCCAAACACAAGTACACAAATGGATTAGATTCAACTATTAAGAGTACCAAAAGACCTCCATATATTGCCAAGGCCATAGAAAACAAAAGTGATAAAAATTCCATAGTCAATAAAGCTTTATATCCTTTTCTTAGATTGGTTTTATCAGCTCCTTAGCATAGAGTCTTCACTAATCTACCAGAGTCACCAACATGAGTTCTCCAACAACTATTATAATGAAATGCCATATCTCTCCCTCCAATTAAAGAGGTTGATACAACATGACCTATTCCAAAGAGTTATGATTTAAATACATTTTTTGAGTATCATAGGGCACTAGGCCACATGATAAATAGATGCATTAGCTTGAAGCACAAGATATAAGATCTCATCGAGGCCAACATTATTAATGTGGGCACACTCATAGAGATACCAAAATAATAAACAGATGTAAAGGTACTCAATATATTTTTATATCCTTTCCCTAAGCATATAATTAATGAGGTAGGGGGCACATTAGGTGTTCATTATACATACCAAGCTCATCCACTACCAACTTCCTATCACATAGTTACAAAGGAGACACATACCTTGCATAATATTATTGGGATGTATCACATTATAGTTCCACCTAGACCACTTATCACATTTTTAGAGTAGGAGATTGTGGATGACGACAAAAATTTACATGTTTTCTTCATACGAGTATATATAGACCACCATACTATTCACAGTGTCATGGTTGATAATGGGTCAAACATAAACATGTGTGCCATAACACTCTTACAACACTTGGGATACATAAAGAAAGATATATTACCTATCGATATAGTCATTAGTAGTTTCAATGACCACATTTAGAGCTCCATTAGGGAGATAGTGATTCCATTACAAGTTGTACTAGAACACATAGCCACTCAATTTTTAGTAGTACCTAGTGTAGGTGTATTCAACATATTATTAGGTAGGCCATGGTTATAACACATCCTAGCCATCTTGTCTATGATAAAATAATGCCTAAAGTATATAAATGATAACAATGTGGTTAAGATTAAGGGTGTCCCATATGAGAATCCTCTTCCCATCCCATAGGTAGTTCTAACATAGATTCTAGTCACACTTTTAGCATCGACACCAGTTATAGTTCCAGTTCCATTACCAAAAATTGCATGATTATCAATTTCATTAGAGATTAAAAATCTTATGTCTAAATCATATTTTTCAACATAGTCCTCAGATTAGGTTAGGTATACTTCTATAGTGTCTACATGCATGCATACTCTCCATTAGAGACAATTACTAGAGAGACCATTGCATCAGAGATATGTCACAGATTCTAGAGAACCTTCTTCTATATAGTTTCCATCGAGATTAGTTATATTGGGTTCTAGGGGTTGTTAGCATAGGCCAATTACTTCACCTATATTTTCTAAATCTACTAGATATGTCCCTAAGATCCCTATAGTTCACAAGGCATCACAGTCAGTGCCACCACATCCTAACATCACTACTCAGACAACTTTAGGTTTAGATTAGATAACACACCGGATCATGGTCTCATAGTTTCCCTTTCAAATCATATGCATGATCATATTTCCACTCTTCTACATAGGTCATGGTGATGGTAAGTCTCTCATGAGACTCATAGGTTAGTATATTTCCTAACCTTTTACATACTTACTTCTCTCTCTCTTTCCTTATACATAATTTATTTTCACATGCTTGTACATATTTTATACTCATCAAACACTAAAAAAATATAATATTTAAAAATATAAAAACATTCAAATATACAAAATTTTATAGATTGTATGCATTGATATGTTTACATTTCTACTGCTTACCAGATATTGCATATTACTAGCCATCCTAACATAGTTTTATCATACACATATGTTTCACTTGTTCTTGTCAAGTGTTTATAAATTCTAGATAGGACTCCAGTGTACTACATTGATCTAGAATAACTATAATATACCCATTGTGGGCATTTACATTGATCCAAGTTTATACATTTCTACATCTACCCACTTGGGGGCATCTCCTACACAATTGCTATAACCAAGTTTTATTTTTACATACTATACATTTTATTTATGCATTGATTTATCTTGATATTGAAAATTTATATTAATTTCTCAATTTTTTTGCCAACTATCACTAGTTATCTTCAGTATATATGCACCCTGGCATCTACATAGATTTATCTTACATAATTATACATGCTTTCATTTTTAGTTCCTAGATTAGAATTGATTATTTTACTATGCTTCTTACATCTTCGAGGGCATTTGAATATGCCATTATTCCTTGGATTATACACCACTTCTCTATTTTTATGCCTTGGACATATGCCCATGTCCTTTGTGTGTGCTTTCTTGCTTCTATATGTAGACATTTAAACATGTCCTTCTCTATGGCTTTATGCGAAATTGCTTGTTATTTGCATATGTGGACATTTGAACATGTCATCATATGTATTCATTCTTAGATTTAGTGATATGTGCCCATGTCCATTGTATTGTGTCCCATTAGCCTATCTTTTTACATGCCTCATGTGCTTGTATGTTTGCTTCTTTGTATGCCTCTACACCATAACATTTGTATTTTGTTATTACACACACACACACACACACATACCAATTTTTGATGCCATAAGGGATGTCATGCATCTACCCTTTCTACTTAGGAGCCTTGATGGACATCATGCCCCATCCCCCTAGGTACTTATTTATATTTTACTACTATTATACATTACTTACATCTATCTTCACACCCTTGTGCAATGCTAGATTACAACATACATCTTATGTTTCCTACTTATGCTCAAATACATTTACATTCTAATGTTATGTTTTACATTTCATTGAAATATCATGCACATGCTTCATCTAACACATTTTATAGAGATACTTATTAGAGGGTAGTTCTTCGACATATTTCACAACTACCCTCAAAAGAGGGAGAAATTATAGGTTTGTCATAGAGATCAAGCTCTTATTTTTATTTTCAAAAATACATTTCAACATATAGGCTTAGTTTTAGACATCAGACTCAAGGTAGACACATAATAGAATAGAGACTCAATAGTCAATTCAGATCACACATAGATCAGACCAAGCAATCACTAGTACTCATATTGGGACACTAGAACCATAGGGTGCTTCTATCCACTACAAGGAACTATTATCTAGTAGCCTTAGCTTCAGGATAATCCAAATCATTGAAACCAATACACTAAGTATAATATATATTTGCATAGATACAATAATAATTTTGGTAGTTATGTTTAGATTTAGCTTAAATTTAGTCATTTTAGTTCAAATTCATACCAATTACTTAGATTTAGGGGCATCATGCATGACATGATCACTCATAACATTAAAATAAGTTACATAGGTTTAGCTATTATATACTTGATTTAGATTTAGTATACTTAGATACCAAATTGGGGGCATGTGTATGGCACATAGTTTCAACATACTCAGCTCTAGATAGGTTGATCAAATGGAATAACAAACTCCATGTAATTATTTACACTATATACAATTTCTATCACATTATAGTTTATCACTAGATTCATGTCTTACTCCATCTATAGTGGTTGAAATTCTTGAGTGGCCCAAAGCCACCTAATATAACCGAGTGGCCACATATCTGAATACATAGATACTTTTAGCACTTTGCATAATATAGTTACAAATGGATCTACTTCACATAGGGGGCATTGATGGAGTCATGACCTAATTGTGTTATTGATCAATAGGCATGAGAGGGTTCAACACACTTACATTATTATCCAAGCTATTCATAGAGATCAGGATCCACCAAGCAAGGGTGGGCAATGATGGAGTCAAAACTAGATTGAGTTCTTGAGCCACCCATATGAGGATTGAACAAGCCATCAACTCAATTCAAGTTATTCAATGATATAATAACTATACACATTCACATACACAGGTTTTCACTAGGTTCATGCATTGGTTCACATACCCAATGAGGTGTATTCATTCATTTTCTCTCTCTTTACTTAGTTATTTCATTTCAGCATAGTCTTTTGATTTTGATTGTCTCTTAAGTAAGGATTGATTTTTGCCTATTTCATTACAAAACATTGCTTTAGATCATGATTTATATACATATATCTATATTTGCATATTCAAACTTAGCTACATGGGTTTTAATTCCAAGGTAAGTCTAGGTATGCTTCTTTTTCATTTAAACTAGTCATTTCACTTTGCTGCACTACTAACATAAATGGGGGGTAAATGTAATCACTTAAAAGTGGTAATTAGATGCTAAGAGTGTCATTTGAGTTAACCTATCCCTATGCTAGCCATAAACCTATTATATATCCTTAGACTTACATTTATCATCATTCAACATACCTGAGTCACCTACAACCAATCAAGACACAATCTTCGAACTATCATCCTTGGCTCTAATACAAATTGTTTAGCAGTTTGTATAAAGGGCATTAGCTCCACATTTTGAACACTATAGCCACATGGCACTAGTGTTCCCAACTGAGCGCTACTGTCCTTATCCCTAGCTCTTCCCAATAGATACTTTTTTAAATATGTGCCCCTCCCAAGGTCAACTTAAGCTCATTTTCTTATCTGCACAAGTAACAAAACCTTATAAATATAAGTCTAATACACCTCTATTCATTAGATGGAAAATAGATGCAAAAGTTATTCAAATCAAAGACAAAATTATGTAAAATCAAGGTAATTTATCCTATTCTACCATACTTTATGCATACTACCATCTACAACAATCCTAAATCTAATTTTCAAGCATTTCAAATCTCAAGCACATTTAAGGCATCCAAAGCCACTCTCATTCTAGAATTCACTTTCACATACATCAAACACTAGGTGGGAGAACTACATCGGACTTGATCCCTCATAGAGTATTGGTATGTAGGAAACTCTCTACATAATAGGGTTTTGAGGATGTCCATTCCATTTTACTAACACATACTCAATTCTTACTCATATCATACTTACAAAGTGAACTAGGGTTTTCACATCAAATCAATCTTTCTAAGTATAATACACAACTACAAGTTTTGATCATGTAGGAACATAACATATAGTCATAGGCACAAGTCCTCCCTTAAAATAGGAATAATCCCACAAAGAGGACATTAGTGCCACATTGAGGACCCTACACATATATAGTACTATTATCTAGTGAATAAATAAATATCAGAATCTTGTTAACGATACAGACTATTACTCAGATCTCAAATTCTAGGACCCAGATCATCCATAACAGTAAGTTTTTAGATAAGTCTCTATTTATCCCTATTTTTTGCTATTTATAAAAATTTAAAAAATGTCAAAATCATAACAAATCAGTAGCTTAATTATTTCATTTTATTTAACTGATTTAGACATCTCATCCCTTTAACCAAACATAAGAATTACACTAGTAAAACCCCAAAAAATTAAACCAATATAATAGATATATATGTATGTGTGTGTATGTATATATATATATGTACATATACATCCATACATACATGTATATGTATATAAATACATGTATGTATATGTATACACATGTATATATGTATAATACATACATACATAGGTATGTATGTAGATGTATTTATTATACATATGCATACATACATCCATCTACATACACATATATACATACATACATATGTATATATACATATATATCTACATCTACCTACATACACATGTACATATATGTTTATAATACATACATATGTATATACACACATATATGTGTATGTATGTACATACATCATTTATATATATACACATGTATATACATATATATTTATATCTATATATACACATGTATATATGTATGTATATTTATGTTTATAATACATACATATATATACATATTTACATACATACATATTTATATATGTTATGTATAATATATACATATACATGTATACATATTTACATATATTATATATAGATATATGTATATATGTGTATGTATATATATACATCTATATATATTATGTATAGATACAAATGTATATATACACATGTATGTAGGTACATGTATATATGTAATCTAAATATATATATGTATATACATATATGTGTATATATACACATGTTCATGTATGTAGATGTATGTATGCATTATGTAATACATACATACATACATACATACATACACACACACACACACACACACACACACACATATATATATAATGCATACACACATGTACATATATCAATACACATACACATGTATATATGTATATACATATATACATGTATTGATATATATGTATATACACATATGTATCTATACATAATATATATATGTCTCTATACATATACACACATATAAAATATATGTATATATACATATGCATGTATTATACATAATATATATATATGCATATATACATATATATATTATATATATACATATGTATATATTCATGTGTATGTATGTAGATATATGTTGTATATATGTATTTATATATACATACATACACACATATATACATATGTATTATACATATACACATACATACATGTATGCATGCATGCATATATACATACATGAATATATGTATGTATTATAAATATATATATATATATATATACATACATACATATGTATATATGATAATATATACATACATTTTCATATATACATACATACATATATACAAACATATCTATGAAAATATATACATACAAACATATATATATATATATATATATGTATGTATATATGCATATATATATATATATACATATAAACATACATACATATGTATACATATATATGTGCATGTACATATGTATGTTTATGTATAGAAGAAAGAATTTTCAATTATTTTTCTTTGACATGTTTCACGTTAGATGTTTTGGATTGTAGAGTCAGAATTTTTTGTAAATAAGCATTGTGTTAAGGTTAGACATCGAGGTTGTTAGTATAATTATGGAGCTTATAATCAACCTCAAGTGGCATGTTTAGAAGAAATTAAGGTAAGTTTTTATCCAATTTAAGATAAAGGGAATGCCTAGAACCAAGAGGGAGGTTATAATTAGGGTAGTGGATTTAATCAAGCTATAGGGTATAATCAAGGTGGAGTAACCTTAGGCGTAAAGGAATAGGTGGTATAGACAAAGGTTGTGGTACCATGACTTGATTCAAGTGTGGAAAAGGCCAATATCAAAATAATTTTACAAATTATCATAGTTTTAAATTGTATTCACAATCTGTATTTGACTTAAACTCTTTAATGCATTAGTTTCATATTATAAAAATAAATCTATAAATTCTAGGGTGGTGCCTATTTTGAGATACATTAGATCATTATAATGCTTGGAGAGAGTATATATACACTAGGGATTTGAGCTAGGTCCAACATACTACCCAAAAATTGTGATGATTATGGTCTTGTCATTAGTTTTACCTTTCCTCTATTCACCAAATAAAGATAATTAAGTGCTATTGTTATGAACACAATAGTTATTGTTAGTGTTATTAAGAATGAAAATGGAAAAATCTTACAAATATCATTATCCATATCTATTTGCATATACATCCTACATCAATCATTTATATTATATAGGAGTCATCTTTCATTAAAGAAGCATTTTCCATTTTTATTTTAATTATTTTTAGAGTCATCTAATTATGTGTTAAATAGTTAAAATAATAATAATTTTTATCTAATTAGTTTTAGACTCATCCAAATTAACATGTGGTATATTCTCTACATTTTTAGAGGAGTCATTGGATATTTGACACTTGTTTTCATTGAGATGACACATATTTCAATTATGTATTAGGTGATTAATTTTTTTGGGTGAAAGTTACAGATTGGATTGACATATCTAACATGTCACTAAACTTTGCATGTGTATTTGGTTAGGATTCTTTAATTCCATCACATAAAATACCATGTCATTTCCCCTCACCATCACCTTCCAAATCACCTTGAAATATTTCACTACTTTCATGTTCAATATGGATTTTCTCATCACCACCACTTTACCATTAGTCATTATCACCATGAAACAAAATGTCTCATCCTGGCATAGCTTAGTATCACATGATTCTAAGGACTAAAAACTACCTACACAATTTTTTAGCCCTGAGACCCCTTCAGCCTAGATCTTTGACATAACACTTTAATAACATAAGGAAATGGCCAACCCTAATTACGTTAGAACCATTTTAATTGAGATAATCCTACCTTAAATTTTTCTTGCTTGGAATATTCATTTTAGAGTGTAAAAAAAATCATAAAGTGAAAAATAATTTGCAATTTTTAATATTAATAAGATGTGTGTTAAGTTTTATAGAAATAACTACTTTCATCTTCCCAAGCATCTTCAGGTGTCATGTTTGTACTCTAGTATATTTATTATGATTTTTATTATTAAAAATGATTCATTCATTTTATGATATAGGGTGCAACAACATTGAAAGATTTTATATATAAGGAAATTTATAATATATATGAGATTATTATATATATATATATAATTTTATAAAATAATAATATATATTAATATATTATGTGTTTAATATTATATTTAATATAGTTTAATAGTAATATAAATATCAAGTTTCTTGATAGATATAAGGGTTGGTGGGACCCCTACCTAGATTGCTTTTTAATTGGAGCTATAAACTAGATGTAAGGCACAATCAGGAGGTCTAGTCCTTGAGAAACATTAAACCAACACAAACGGACACCACTGACCACTGAAACCACTAAGTCAATTCAAATGACCACATTCAGCCTATAAGCATCCTATGAGATTCAAACCTAGGTTGGGTTGGGCACAATCAACCCACTAAACCAACCCTTCTTCATCTTATTGACAATATATATATATATATATATATATATATATATATATATCAATTATTATAATCATATAATAATATTTTATATTTATATTCTTATTACATCATTATATATTATAATTATATCAACAACTTTAATACACTTAATAAATATATTATAATATATAATATTTGTATATACATAATTGATTTTTAACAATGTTATACTACTATATGTAGTTATTATATAATAATATAATTAAATTTTACATTATTTATATAAAAATATAGTATATAATTAAGATACATATACACACACACTAATAGTTGCCTTAAAGGTGTAAGTTATGTTGGAAGAGATGTAATTTTCTATTTTGGTAAAGCTAGGAGTTATAAGGGAAAGAGTGTAAATCAGTAGTTATCCCTAACTTGAAACCCATGATCATTGACCTCATCTAATTTTTTTACACATAATGTTAAGTAATAATAATATTATATTTTTGGTGGAGGTGATAGTGGAAAATGAGGTTGTGTGTTCTTGTAGAAGGCATGAAAATGAGTTGTGTGGGGAGGAGATGTTTCATTTTATGGTGATCTTAAGAAGAGGTGAAGTGGTGGGGAAGGGAAAGGACATTTAGAACATACAAGTGGTGAAATATTTCAAGGTGAGTTAGGAAGTGATGGTGAGAGGCAATGGTATAGTGTTTTAGGGGATATCATACACTAGACCTAGATTTAGTGCAATAGTTGGATTTACATGACCTATACCCATTGCAAAGGGGTCCATAACTTTCATGGTTTTGACATATTTGATTGGCCATTTTATATTTCCAAGGATAGACAAGGACATCATGAGAGCTGTAATGCTTCTGGTAAGGCTTCACATCTGATGTGCATCTTGAATCAACTCTTCAATTATGTTGATGTGGGGAAATACATTGAGGTCCTAGAGTCTCTCATGTATATTTTGTTCATCCATTCTACCAACATATAAACACTTGGAGAAATTAAATTAGGCATAAGTACATACAAAAATGTGATACTTCAACCCTTGGAATAAAATGTGGCAATAATTGGAACATGTCTTCATAAGCATCTTATTTATCCCTACTAACAAAAAAATATAAAATCTAAGGGAGAAAAAAAGATGATACATGACAAATAACCATGGGTTTTGAGTGAAGTAAAACTATCAATTTACACTCTTTTGCTTTAACAAACACTACTTTACCAAAATAAATAATTACATCCCTTCTAGTGTAACTTGCACCTTTGGGTCAATTTCTAGTAAATCATTTTTTTTACTTAAGGAAAATGAGTTTGGGTGGGGGAATATTTAGAATATTTTTCTTTAAATTTCAAACATAAAATAGATTTAATTGGTGGGATTTGGTATTCACGAATCAGAGCAAAATCTATCTAAAATGTCAATAATAGTAAAATCAGATGGCCTGTAAAGCTCCTTAGAATACCCAATGTAGAAAGGCTCTATATAATGAATAGGAATTCATAAGATTCCATATCATGTTGTGTTTTATTTCTAAGTCATAGAATTTTACATTTTAATACATAAGTGAAAACTAATGGATTCAAGATGTGCCAAAATATGAAAGGAAGGAAGAAAGGGATGCTCTAAGAAAAAGAGTGTCTCAAATTTGGTGAAGGTAGTAATTGTAGCTTCTATTTACATGGCCGTTATCATGGAGTACTTGACAACCAAGCAGTGGGAATTTGGTGAATGAAGTGATATATCTAGGAATACCTTGCTTCTTCTTAGATATACCAACATCACTCAACAATATCTAAAAGTAGCAGATCAAATTTGACAAGAAGAAAAATCCAAAATATAATGGAGGGTCAAAGTATCCCCTATTCCCAAGAGAAAATATAAAACAAACCCAAACCTCTATTGTTCTTTATTTTTGAAGCCATCCTAGATATCAGGCATACACTTGAAGGAGAGAGACATATGACAACATGTATCCAAATATCTACCTTTTTTGACAACATAAAATCAAACTTGAAGCTGTGCATAAGAGGAAGGCTCCTCTGTTAATGATTTTTTGGCTAGATACAACATTGGAAGACATCAGCTCCCAAAAACCCTACAATGTACACAAACACTACATGTTTATTTTTTATATCCTTTAATTTATGAAAAAACCCCAACACAGTTACAATCATCTTCATTACCCCTTAATAATTTCTAATGTCAACCTTTTTACTCGATATTCCTATGTATGTTAGTTCCCCAATGTAAATTCTCAAAATAAGCTCTTCATTTAAAGGTCAAGATACAATATATATAAAATTAGTGGCCAATTCTTATTTTATCATTGTAGAAATAAGATATTTTATAAACTATTTATTGCACTAAATAATTTTTATGTAAATATTATAATGTTATATAACTTTTGAATATAATTTGATACTTTATTTGAAAACAAATAGTCATTGAATTTATAATGGATTAACATGTACATGCTTTTAAAAATAACTATTAAATGTCTAATACATGTGTCTAAATAAAAAAATTGCATAGTCCATTCCCATCTCATATTTGGCACTTATCATAAAATAACCATGGAACAAAACCATGAATTCAAAATATTTAACATTTGAGATCAGAATAAAGCTTAATTATTGATTAATTATTTGAGATGTAAATAAAAACCACTTATTAGTTTTTATGTGTAATGGGAAGTAAATGTAACATTTATGAGCCTACCATTCTCTAGAAACATAAAAAGTAAAGCTTAAGTAAATAGTGACCAAAATTTTAAAAAAATAAATCTAACCATTAATATACCAAATTTATAATATCATTCAAAGATTTTAATTAAAGATAATCAATCCTAACTTCAAAAAGCTTAGGTTGTTTTTGAGATATTTGATTTTTATTTGAAAATAGTTCTCAAGTCTTGAAGAACTAAATATTGATCATTTAATATCTATGGAATAATGTGTTAATAAATATTCCAACAACCCAAGTAGTGTGCTAACAATGTATAAACATAGTACATAAATAACAATGTACCATAATTGTTTATACCCACCTCTTGTTGCAATTATTTGTTAAAACTGATAATTAAAGCCCTTTTTACCTCTAATCTAAAATAATAGCTTTCTGTGTCATTAGTTATTATTGTTCTATATCATATTATTTCAAGACTTTCAAGAGATTAAGGTATAAAAACTAAGAAACAAAGATCTTAATCAAGGGATGTACTTAAAAATAAGAAACACAGATCTTAATCAAGGGATCTACTTTGAAATTTTGAAAAGGAAAAATGAATAGAAAAATATGCTAATTACTGAATTGTAGGTGGAATTACTAAAATGAAATGATCTACCACTAAAAATATATTTATTAGAGCATTTTTGGTGTTATTCAAACAAAATAACATTAATACTTTAAGGTAGGATCTTAATAACCTCGATCCCTATCTTGGCATTTGACAATAGATTCATTGTTATACTTGAATTATTTATGATAAAAAAATTAAAGTGAAGGAATTTTCAAAATTCAAAAAGTTATAAGTGGGATAATTAATGTACAATTCCAAAATTTGGCAAAACATAATGCACACATATTTTTAAAGAACAGAAATAGATCAGATGTTAATGTGTAATTTAATTTTGATCCTTCATTTAATAAATATTTATTTGTTTATAACAACTAATTTTGAATGATATTTGTTTCACACTAATTGATCTACATAGAATATTCTCCCTGATCACGGATCATAGATGGTGATTCTAAAATATCGATAAAAAATCTACACACATTTTATCCAAAACTATGGAAAGTAATTATTGTGTTACAAAGTAAAGGATTCATTCCAATAAAAATTTAGTGTAAATTATGAAACATATTCATACAGATTTGAGAAAATTAAAGTTTTAAAATAAAATATGAATTCTTTATCTTTTTATATAACAAACAATGCATATGGGTGAATTACATAGTTTAAGTTTAATACCAATATTGGTAATTAATTTAGGAGATTGTGAATTGAAAATTTTGAGTTTTCTATCAATCTTGGTAATGACTTTGGGTGTAAGTGGTTTGGCAAATTTGAATTATCTACCTTGCTAACAAGGTCAAAATTTAGAAGTACAAAAGTTGAACAATATATAAATAAAATGGAAAATAAAATCCTAAAATGAGGGTCTCTTATACCAAATTGGGGTCTCAAATTTTAGTGACCTAAAAATATTCATTTATCTTAATAGGATTCGGGCTTCCATAGTCTATGAAATGGCTTGTATAAAATCTTGTGTTCTTAAATTTTATTGATGTTAAAAAGTACTTTTAAATGACAAATATGATGTAGATTTCAAAAAATATAAAAAATGCTTAATTTGAATGAAATAAGTTAATTAAGAGGATTTAGAGTGTAAGAGAGGATATATAGCAATCATTTATATTGTTGTGAAGAAAAAGAAATTATGAAGCATACAACATATGGATTTTAAAAAATGAAGATTCATGATAAATTTCAGTAAGTTAAAGTTCATGACTAAGCTTAGTAATGAGGGAAAAAAATAAAAATATGAAATTTGAACAATATATAAAGAAAATGGAATTCAAACTCCTTATGAGATTTTAATAAGGGGCCTTTTATAATAGATCAACATTTTTCTTTTTAGTGACCCAAAAAATACCCTTACCTTAAGAGAATCGAGGCTTTCACAATAAATGATAAATGTTAAAAAAGGATTCTAGAAAAAATATGATAAATTTTAGAATTTCATTGAGTTAAAAATTTACCTTTATCTTTATATCACACTGATAATTGAGTGTAAAATGAAAACTAGTTTCATTTTCTTTACTAGAAGTAAGATATACTGTGTTTTTTTTGCAAAAAATTATGGTTTATTTATTTGTGTAATTTCATAATTTTATGTCACCTATTCTATTGAAGAAGTGTATTGGTATTAAATGTGGGAAAATAATGCCATTATTTTTTAGGAAGATCATTGTTTTATCGAGCACTTAGTGTCATGTATAATAGAAATTATATAGCAAAAGAATTAGTATATCTATAGGTTTGAAAATAGTGATGTTCAGAGATTAAATTATGGGTTTTGGGTTCTTATTTTTATAAATCTACATCCACTTAAGTTAAGGTATTACCTACTATATTTTTAATAAAAATATTGTATGTAGTTATACCTATAGGCTATAAACAGCTTCTTATAACTAAATTGTTGTAATATTTTCAATATCACAAAGAATTACTACACTTTTTTTAGAAGGCACTACATGCTTGTCTTGATTTATGAGTGAAAAATTTCCTATAATATAAGAAATTGTATAATTACTTGAAATGAGGGTTGGTTTTGTAGGTTTTGTTTGTACTAAAATATGATCTCAATATAAGAGTAGCTTCAAATTGGTTATGATTTTATTATTGATTTTGGTATAAAATAGCTAACATGCCATTAACACAAGAATATTGCATTATTGAATTATAATACATAGTTTTATAATAGTGGATGTTTGCCCTTAGAATATGAGAAACCAAGTGATTATGTATGTTCTATAATATCATACTTTTGATAATAATGTTGATCATGTGTAACATGGCTATTACATTATGAACCATAATTGAATCTACATTTTACTAAACCATAATGAAAGGTTTTAGGATAATTATATAGCCATACTTTCTCTTGACACAATATTAAGTTTATTATTTGTTTGAATTCTTGTGCAAATTTTTCATCGAATTAGGAAGTCCACATTATAACACTAGAGATCCATGTTAAAATCTATGATTTTTTGAAAATCCTAAAAATTCCTTACTAACTCAAGTTAGATACACCTAATCCATGTGAATTAGAATACTTTATGATTTTAAAAACCTCATATTATATCATATTTACACAACATAACAAATAATCTCATCTAAGCCATGGTATACATATCTACAATAAAATTTTAGCTCTTTTTTGTTTGAGATAATGAATTTATAATTTGTAATGATGAAAATGATGCCTCAAGTGTTAAAATTGCATCCATTAGTTATAATATGTTAATGGTAATTGAATTCAAGAAATGTAAAAGATTTTAAGTTCCACTAACACACCATCCAATGACCAAGTTCATCTCATTGCTTTTTTTAAGGATTACAGGAAGTCTAAAATACAATCAAGAACTTTATTATCATATTAGTCATCTAATGGACATTAGAAAATCCTAAAAGAATACATATATTACAATAATTTTTTGATAAAGGTTAATTAGAAAAGGGAATTAAAACACAAATATAAAATTAAAAACCATAAAATATCATGAGATACACTTCATCATGGAAATTATAATACCTGATAGTGGATATTAATATTATAACTAATTGAATTTATAAGGTAACCAATATTGGCTTCATCCCATCAACAAAAAAATATCATAAAAATGTTTCAAAAATTCTAAGAATAATAAACATAAAAATTCTTGGAGTGTTTTTAATGGTTGGATGAGCCAAAGGTGGATATTATCCATCCTACTCATGCCAAATAATATAAAACTTCCATATTATCATCTTCAATAATTAAAAAAAATAACACTTGATAATTATAGTTTCAACTAAAGAGTACTAGACCAACACATTGCCAAAATTTGTTATGCTCCTTACATACCAAATTAAAATCCTTAAATGTGAATTGGCTCTAGAGGTAAATTCAATACAATAGAATTTATACAATTTTAAATAAATATGGAAGTTGATGTTCTAACATGAAATTACTAATTTTTTTATGTTATGCCATTGCTTGACTTACAAGTTGTTTTTGTAATCACTTTTGATGATTACTAGAAACATGCACTTATAGGTTCATATGAGAGGCTAATAGGTTTATACAAAGATATATTAAAATGAATATATTTGAAATGATAAAATAATTTTATATTTTTTATGCTTCTCCCCATACTAATAAATACAATAAAATTAATTTCAATAAAGATTAAAAATTTAATTTATTTTTTTGCTCCAATAATTTTATTTGAATAATTATTGGCTCAAAATTGAATTAAAAAATGATTAATCTTTTAGTTCTTAGTGATTCCTCTTAACATAAAATAATGTCTTCT
The DNA here is from genome assembly GCA_037957365.1 of Torreya grandis. Lineage (NCBI taxonomy): Eukaryota > Viridiplantae > Streptophyta > Pinopsida > Cupressales > Taxaceae > Torreya > Torreya grandis. Next base: position 277,456 of record JARHVA010002667.1, read on the forward strand.
CAATAAAACACTAAAATCCATTCATTGCATATCCCATAGTGAATATTTATTATTGCTTATGATCTATTTACCTATATATTAAGACCACTCTTCAGATTTGTTTTGATATGTATTTAAACTCAACTAGTGTTGGGGAAATACCCTTGCTTTATGTTACTTTTAAATAGAAAAAAATATTACATAATTATTTTGACAAAGCTTCACACAGAGAGTGATTCTTGGTTAACATTTCTTATGAAAGTATATGATTTTTCATAGTTGGGTCATACATGCCATTTAAGATTAAATGTGAACTGAAAAGTGTTTAAAACATCTTTTATATTAATGTTTATAGAATTTGGGAGAAGAATAATATCAATATTATGGTTATGTTGAAAATTTTCTTAATATCAATATTATGGTTATGTTGAAAATTTTCTATACATGTCATTTTAAATCTTGTGAAAGCCATTTTCAATAAATTTTGGGTATCTTATTTAAATTTTGGGTACCTTGATTGAATATGGAAGTTAATATGCAAGTAAAATTTTCTAGTAAATTGACTCGATGGGGATATCCTAACATTGTGTGAGCTAAGTGTTATAAGTGGGAGGTCTTGGGGTTTATTCCCTAGCTTAACCATCTATATAGCATCGATATCACACTAGGCTCTAGTGGGTCAACCATGAGGGTACTTGATGTAGTGGAATATCCAACTCGGTGTTCAATATGATGAGGGTTGATATGTGGCTTGAAACCTATGTCCAATGTGATGAAGAAAGTCTAGAGTACATGGCTAGGGCTACTTTTCACTACCAGTTATGGCTGTAGTTAAATAAACACTATTACCCAACATTTTGACTTGGTGGGGATAACATAGTGATGTATGAGATGATTGATAAAAGTGGGAGGTCTTAGGGTCCATTCCCCAGGTTGGCCACCTCTATAGCATCATTCCCATACTAGGCTCTAGTGGGTCAACCATGAGGTTACTTGATGTGGTGGACCAACTGACTCAGTGTTTAATGAAATTAGGTCTGTATGTGGCTTGAAACTTATGTTCAAAGTGATGAGGCAAGACCATAGTCCATGGCTAAGTCTACTCTTCATATCTAATTCTAGATCTAGTTAAATAAAACCCATTGCCCAACATTTTAATACCTGTAAGGGATAGCTTAGTAGTGTGTAAGCTGAGTGATATAATTGGGAGGTCTTAGTGTCCATTCTCCAATATGACCACCTCTATAACATTTTTTCTCACACTAGGATATGGTGGATCAGTCGTGAGGGTACCTGATGTAGTGGACTAGCCAACTCAATGTTTAATGTGATAGGGGTTGGTATATGGCTTGAAATATGTGTGTAATATGATGAGGCAAGTCAATAGTCCATGGATAGAGCTATTATTCATAGCTAGTTCTGGCTCTATTTAAATAAATCCTACTACCTAACATTTTGAGCCAATGAAATGTAGAAGGGTTGGTAAAGTGGGTTGGTTGTGCCCAACCCCACCTAGGTTCAAATCTCATAGGGCATTTATAGGCTAGATGTGGTTGTTTGAGTTGAATTAGTGGTTTCAAAGATTGGTGGTGGCTATTTGTGCTGGTTTAGTGGTTATTGGGGATTGGGCCCCTTTGTGCCCTAGATCTAATTTTTAGCTCCAATAAAAAAAGAATTATCTATCAAAAAAATTACTAGCAAATTTATATTATGCAATGGAGTTTCTTGAATTATAATTTATTTTTATATTCACTCATTATTATTATTAAGAGGAAATATACATTGTAAACATATTATTTAAAAATGAAAAAATATGTTTATTTTAAATATGCATTCAATTTTGATGTGTAATTCACATTTTAAACTATTATCCATTAGGTTCATATGTAAAATATGGTCATATTTTGACATGTAAAATAACCAATTCCATCTAAAGACTTTACAAATTTCTTTAGGTACCATGTTGTTTGCCTTGGTGTCTTCCCTTTGATGAAATTTTTTTGAGACTCTTGTGGGACTCTTCTAGTCTTTTTGACATTCTATTATAATAATACATTCTCCTTCAACTCCCCTTGAAAATCCAAGGGAGAGTATTTTATAGAGGGTGTTGATATTCCTTACTCAACCAACATGGTTGGATCATACAGATGTAAGTTCTCATAATTTACTTCTAAGCACATTCAAATGATAGTGGGGGTTGTGTGGGGCATGGGGATGATCAAGATTTTATGGGTTACTTCCATTTCTAGGAAAGTGTAGTTATTTTTACATCAATTTTTAAGAGATAGTTTGAGTTTTAGTTAATTTTATTCATTTTATTTTTTTTGTTTTGTCATTATATATTTCTTTGAATATTACATTTAATTTGAAAGATAATTATAAGTTTTTGTAAATAGCGAATAGAATAACCAACCAATTTACACCCATGTGGTAATTTTTCCAAACAGTAACCAATGAAATTATGCCCAAACTCTAGGATTCACTAGGATATTATATAAAGTTTTAGGGGTCCATTCTTAAACTATTCTTGATTAAGCTCTAAGTTACACTTGAATAAAAAACATGTTCCATTATATTTCATGTTGACCCTACATTGGACTAATGTACTGAAAAACTAGGTTGATCATGGATGAGAGCAAAGGGGAAACAATGGTAAAGATCATAATTATGTCACATTTGATCATGAAATTGAAATGGTTACAATTTCAAGAGAATAAAAAACTATATAGAAAGATTGGGAAAAGGAAAACATTTATTTAGATTATATTCAAGTAAAGGTAGATTATTCACAAAAATTCATCCATTTACCGCTTATCATAGATTATTATGAACATAATACTTATGAGATCACTGGGTAGATTTTTGTATTTCCAAATATTATAATAAACTCAAAAACATTCAAATAGTTTAAAAATAAAATTTTGATTATACATAACTTCTAAACTATTGCATTATATGCTTCTATTTGTTTGCATATGTGATTGATTAATCAATTTCTATAAGCCCTTGGATCTTGTTGATTTGTTAGCCTCTTGGATCTTCTATTTCACTTTCCATATCTGAACAAATCAAAACAATGATCAAATCTTGATAAAAAAATCCATTTATCTCTTTGTTTTTACATTATACATTGAAAAGTTATCTTGTTTCTTCTACGATAAAATTGACGAATACAAGACAACAAAAATTGGCATTAATTTCCCAATTGGTCGATCAGTTCCTTTGCTAAATTTTACCCTAAAATCAAAGTTTCACCACCCATAGCCTTAATTCTTCCAATTTTTATATTTATCACTTAGTTTTAGTATGCAAATCACTATTTTTGTGCAACATATCTCTTTTTTAAAGATTTATTATTCATTCATGTGACATATTTCAACAAGGGTACATTTGATGACATGAGATGTAAAATCAATACCATGCATACATTTTAAGTATCCCATAGATTCCTCAAAGTTAAAATTTATATTTAATGGGGTAATCTTGATCACATTTTTCCATACAATCATTTCTAACACAAAAATCATATTGATACATTTTTTGAATTGTTCAAAATTTTCTAACTTTTTCTATTTTTAACACCTTGCTTCATTCTAGTTTCTATGGTTTCAATATTACAAAAATATAAAAAAATCATACATTTCAAAATGTAAAAGTATTCAAAATATTCTAAAAAATATAAAATCAAGACTTGAGCATGATTAGTATTCTAGTTTACATCTTTGTAGTCTGTTATTTATCTCATGACTAGAAGATACCATATTATTTCTATATTACACATGAATTTCACTGGTATTAATGAGTGTTGTGCAAGAATTACAAAATTTTTAAAGGACTAAAATTTTGGACTTGCTTTTACCCACTAGCCTTGCTATGTTAGGGGCATCTTATCTATAAGTGACAATATTCACAACTATTATCATTCTATGACTCCCATACTATTGAGCTTTATACTATTTATAAATGTCTTACTAACATATCTATCTTGTATAGTGTACATGAATATGTTATTTTTTAGGATATGATAACATTAAATAAGCATAGTTTAGATGATCTTTCATTTCTATGTTCCATTGATGTTATTTTATTATACTTAGTAGATAACATCTTACTTATCTATTATGTTGGCCCCTATCCCTTATATGTAAAAAATTGATTAATACATCTTTATGAGATCTTGTGTGTTGTGTACGAAATTTGAACATGTCCATTAATTTCAAAATTTGGCCTCATGTTGTGTGTGAAATTTGAATGTCCCTAGTTTTTAACATTATCCATGACTATTATGTGTGAAATATTCTACTTTAAAACATTTAAAAGTGTCCCTTGTATGTGGCCCTTGAATTTATTGTATTTTCATTGTTTTAGTTGTGTGTGATTATTAATCTTGTTGAGTTTGATAAGTGTCATGACCCATATAATGCACTATTAACATAATTTACTAATTCTACATTTTGATTTTATGATTTTCATTGATACATTCTATGGGCCTTGCCTCATGAGTTACATACAAAATTCAAATCTTACAAAGCTAACTCACTTTTTACATATGCTACATTTTTCAATGATGATATATTTACTATACATGTTTCAAGTTAACTTTCCTTTTTATATGAGTTAATTTTAGGATAAATTCCCTCACCTCAAAAGGGAGGCATTTCGATGGGATTCTCATGTAAGAAATAAGCCCATTCAAAGAACATAAATTAGTTATAACACAAGTACAATTTTAAAAGTCATAAAATAATTCAAAATTTAGTATTGGTACATATCATGGGGACATATTCCATGAATATGCACTCATATTTTAGTATCAAAGTTCAAATTTACATAGTTTCAAAGTTTCAAACATAATTTATAATGAGCCTCTTCATACAATTTCAAATTCTATAGTTACAATGGGGGCATGATATAAATCCACACTACACTTTTCAAATTTATGTTGATATATACAAACATGATATGAGCGTGAGTGTACTACATTATATTTTGATCATGCATTTAATAACAAAGTTTCAATTGAATATACAAGCCATCTATAGTGGTTGATTCAGTTTAGGTGCATATTGCATAACTTGGAGATTATTTCACCCTTTAGCATTATGTGTTTGAATATATTTTGTATTTCAATCCATTTAACATCTTTGAGTTAAAAATACTAGCAAAGATAAATTGAGGTTTCAACATCCCTCAATGGGTATTATTTATATTCTACAAGTGCAAATTCAAGTTGGGGTTTGGTCACCCCAATTCTTCTCCAATGGTTTAGCTAAGTAACCATATTCTCCAAATGCTTCATGAAGAGGCACTAATCCTCCAATGCTTCAAGGAAGCATCATCTTCAATAAAATTCACAAAGAGCAACATTGGTTTTACACATACATGGCATTCCTTCTATACTCTCATTTTAAACTCAAAAGGAAATTTTTAAAATTTTAAAAGTTCAAGCAATTTTCAAAGTTCAAATTCAATCTTTTCAAATTTTAGTTTTCAAAAGAATAAATTAACTACTTCATGCATTTTTAAGGTTTTCCAAAATATATGATGACTTGTAAGATTACAGTACTAGATAAAATATAAAGTGTGTCTTACACACTAAGGTATAACTTTCCTTTAATCTATTAGTTTCATTTCTAGACTAAATGGGGCAAATGTAGTAACCTAAATATGATCATGAATACTTGCTCATGTTAGTTTTACATTATTTTATCTATAATTAACTTGTACACTTAATTAGTACCTATTATTTTTACTTCAGCCTATCCTAATCATAATAAATAACCTAATTTTATCTTAATACCATATTTTATCACATATAGAAACGTTTTGATTGCTAAAAACGCCATTATATATCTGCATGCCTTAACCCAGATCCAAAACTTAACACTTTTACCCTAGGTACAATAACACACAATAAGGTCAATAGTGGTAAGCATTATTATTCATATGCAATGTTTTTGTCCTTATCCTACCAACAATAATATTTTTAAATTAAGGCACACTCATGTCATTTATTAATTCACCTGACAATTTTAATATAGAGGTTTATTTACATAAGTACACATTAAGAAAAAGTTCCTTATTCTTCCCAATTTAGATTCTATGCATCTCAAGTAGTCCTTAGCTAATTTAAAAGCCTATTTTATTCATCACTAAGTTAAGCATGATCAATTATTCAATGTCATTCGATATGCATTCATATACTCAAAGGAGCACAATTGCACAAAGCACTCTAGGTGGGATAACTACATTAGGATTAATTTTACTCCTTAGAGTATTGGATAAGTAGGAAATGTTTAATCATCACAGGGGTGATTGGGGTTAGCTTATCCCAAATACACTCTCCTATTTTTATATATTTAGGTCTTCATTTATTGCAGAACCCTACTAGAATTTTAACATTGGAAAAGTTATTTGCATACTTCCAAAAGATGAAACTTTGAATACAAACCTAATTCTATCTATTACAAGTGACTGTGACTTCAATTTTTATTTTGATGGAAAGGACAAAAATGTAAAGTAGGGACAATAACAAATCCCACTATAGTCCTAATCTTTCGATCATGTCTTCCTTTTAGTTTCAGATCATGCTTTTAGATATTTTTTGGGTTTATTCTTGGTTTATTTTTTCTACATTTTGTCAATCAAATGAACAAATAAAACTAAGTTTATCTTTCATTTGCATATTTAGTCTTGTTTTCAATCATTTCATTTTGTATATTTTATTCATTTACTCTCTATTTGTTATTTAAAAGTATATTTATAACACACTGCTTTATTATATTTTATTTATCACAATTAAGGTTAATTACCAAAATTAATTCAAATTGAGATAAAATAATAACACATAGTTGTCACACAATGGCATGAAATGTCATGAAAAAAAACCATCACATAATGTAATACAAAATAAATGATCACACCATGTAACAATTAATAATGATCACACATAGAGCACAACATGCATAAAATAATAACAGTTAAACTACACAATTAATCTATGTCATCACCCCACATAGTAAAGTATAACATCCAAAGAATGTATCACTATAAAGAGTATATACAAGAACAAGTGATGTATGGTCAATCTAAGTAGTTTTTTATGGTCAATGAAATGGTCATATAAATATAATTTTTTTATAATTTACTAATATGCCCCAAGTGTAGGCATCGACCCAATGAGGAAGGTAGCCCTTAGGTGTAAGAATATCTTGCATTTGAATGTCCATATCTTCTATAACATGTATGCCTTGCATCCCACTCATGTATACCATGAAAATATTATGTGTAAACCATAAATATGTAATCTAACATGTATATGATTCTAGATACTATAATATGGTCTTTGGTACTTGACAATGACAAACTTGACACACATGTAGCACATATGAATTGAACACTCAACTAAGGTCCTAATATACCATTCTCTCACACTTGTGTATTATATTATGAGTCAACCCTTTCATTATAATATTATACACATATAGGAACCTATATTTTTTTTCAAACTTGTTAACATTCTATACATACAACTACAAACTCTCAGTTCCATCTGGTTATACACAAGTCGATTCTGCCAGATTCGATCAGTATCACCTGTCACTACTACCCTGATCTAGTTGGCACTAACCTACTCCTAGAAATGACTATTTTTCTAAAATCAAATCCACTCTTAGGTTCAACTTATCAACCTAGTGTGTCAATGGCATGATAAATTATTCAATTGGATTCATAGATCAAAAAATCAAGGTCTTATTCAAAAGGGACTTAGAATTTATATATTATTACTCAAATTTGGTCATGAATACTTGATAATGCTAATTTTGGCCCACTTTCACTTAATTGATTTGAACACTTAACCTAGACCTATTTAACCACCACACTCTATCCTAAATAGGTATACAAACCTATCCCTTTCCAAGTTTCTATCTTATGCCTATATAAAAGATATTAATAATTAAAAACCTCTTTATGCATATGTACAGACATCTCAAATCTCAAAATTCAAATGTTACCATTCAAGATAAGATCAACAAGTATGGGTCAATAGTGGTAGTCAGTATTGAGCCTTATGGGTTGATCCTGACCTTCACTTTAACAATAACTACTTTTCAAATTTAGACCCTCCATTTTAGGTTGGTCCATATATTTTAGGATAGGTAGTGTAAGGTTTTATCCTTTTGTATTGTTACAAAGGCACATCTAGGTCACATGTTTTATCACATGGTAATCGTAATGTTGAGGCACACTTGCACCATTGGACATTGATAATTTTTTTCTCATTCTTCCTAAATTTTATGATAATCATTTGAAGCAGTCTTTAGCCAAGTCAAGAGCCTATCAATCCAATTCAAAGAAAAACATATTCAAGTATTCAAGTCATCTCTAGATGCATACACATAGTAAAAGGATCACAATATAACAAACAACTCTAAGTGGGAAAAATATGTGGGATTGATTTCACTCTTTCATTTTAAGATAAATAGGAAATAATAAATCATCATAGGGGTGATTTGGGTCAGCTCAACCCATTACACTCCCCAGTTTTATCTTTGCAAGTTTACAACTATTGTAGGCCCTATTAAGGTTTCAGCTTTGAAGAAGTTATTTATAGGTCATTTATGTGCATTCAAAGGTCAATTTTATGCACACATGCATGTTTAAAGAAACTATAAATGACTATGCCTTGATCATATAATTTTTTATAGAAGGAAAAATCAATAAGTAGAGGACAATAGTTTCAGTCAATCATGTCCCCTTCTTGACATTTTAGAACCTAAACAATTATAGTCAAACTTTATTAGGCATATGTAGAATCATTCTGAGTTAATAATTTATAGTCATCTATTAATCACATATAATTAACATACAAATAGGATAAAACTAAGTCTTTTGTGTTGTTCAGAGTTAGTCTTCTTTCGTTCGATCATGTTTCATCTATTTCATTATTTTAATGTCATGCTGCTAGTTAAAATTTGTTTACAACTTTACTTATCTTTCTATTCATTTTATATTAATTAGAGTTAATCACCACATTAATTTCAATTTTTTATAAAACATATTGGTGAATTCACACATTTTATTCGAGCATTGCTTTAAATTTTTTGTCTTAGGGTTTAGATAAATTCCTGAGCATCTGAGACTAAAATAACTTTATTTTAACCTTGGATTTAATAGTTGACACTAAAAGAATTTTTTTTCAACCTCATATTTAATAGTTGACACTAAAATCACTATGTTTTGACCTCATATGTAATATCTGACACTAAGAGCACTTTATTTTGACCTTGGCTTTTAGGAGAATTTACTAATATACATACATAAAAAGTTCCTTTTTTTAGGATTTGAATTTTAATTTTTTGTTACTAGCTTTTCAATTTTCAAAGAATATATGCTATATTGGATGAGCATTTTTTGCTTCAATTTTTTTAAAAATGAACCAAATCACATACTAAGACATAGACATCATTAATTCAATATTTTGTAAAGTCAAGTATGACATGGGAAAATAGTAATCATATTGTTTAACCTTTTTTAATTGAAGATGACTTAAATTTACTTTAAATTAAACTATTAAAATGGAAATATTGATATATATTGATATGATATAACAATACAACAATCTATAGAATTTGTTGAAATCATAAACTTACTAAAAATAGTAAATTTTCTAGGGTTAGAGAGTGTCCCTCAAAATAGTAATAAATATGAATGTGTAAACATTTTTTGAGTGCAAACTAAGTTAAACTAACCTCTAAAGACAGTTATAATAAAAATAAAGATTCACAATTTATGAGGACAAGTATATGGGAGGTAGACATGGGTCTATTGTATTTTTATCTAGCTATTATGGCCATATATAGGATTATTGTATTTTAGATCTATCGATCTGGGCATGTATGACTACTTTTGATGAGTGGATATGGATTTTTATGTGTCTTTGTGCCATGTGGAAGACTTGAAAATATCAAACCCTAGTCCTACACATGTACTAAATATAAATTAGATAAAAAAGGATAAAAATGGGTTAGTAAGGATAACTGATCTGGCCTCAGAAACCCCTTGTTATTGAGCATTGCATACATAGCCCAAATGGGCCTCATGCTAATGTAATTCTTCCTCCTAGAGTGATTGTGTGATTTGTGGTGATGAAATAAAATGCTTAAGCTAGATGATTAGTAGAAATACTTGATAATATATGCCCTTAACTTGCAGTAAACACTATTCAAACTTAGATATTAACTATTAGAACATTATAGAATTAAAATAGGATAGAATAGTGCTATTATACTTGGTGTGTAGTGATTTTGTAAGAGAGATCTAGTGGGGAAGAATGAGTAGCCTTGATGTGATTTTATAAGACAATATTTATAATAATTTTGCTAGAAAAATGATAAGATGTGTAGGAGAGCCATTGTGAAATGTCTTGATTTGAAAAAGTGACTATTGGATCATGATAGACAAGCCCACACTAGAGGATAATGCTGCAGTGCATCCCTATATGGTCAGTATAAAATTTTCCCAAAAGACTAGAGATTATTAGGACATGTTTGATAGGAATATGTGGATGAATAGGAATGATTACAATTCAAATATGGATGTTTGTATGATATTTTTAATGTTTATGAGATAATGAGCATTCTCTCATAGATTACAAGTTATCAAAATGATGTGTAGACTAAGGGTAAGGATGTCAAGAACAACTATTGTCAAATAGTCAATGATTAATTTGATGTATCTATATTTTCCCCGACTTTATTCTAGTAATAAATGAAGTGAAATTACTAGAGTAAAATAGATGTGAAACTAAGTGTGTATACACATTTAGTATTTAGATGTGAAGCTTGATTATGTAAGATGACTTGATGTAAGAACTTGTAACAATTCCATTGAAAGTAATATTTTCTCATATTAAAAAATTAAAAATTAAAAATTTGTTAATTGTAAACTAAAAAAAAAGGAGATCAAGGAGAGTAATATAATTATCCTATAAATTAGAGATGGTGAAATGTACATGCCTCCTTGTTGGGACATTTGGATAAATGTTAAACCATGACTAATTTAAAGTTACCAAGTCTCAATTTTATTTGAAAAATATTTAATGCTATTGAGTTGGAAAGATCGTATGCTCCAAATCTCAGTGTATAGAGTACTCTATATTTGAAAGGGGTGAACCATGAACTATGGCCAACTAAATTTTAAAGGGGTGGAACCATGAAGTGTGGACCGATACATTTGAAAACGTGCAACCATATACATTGAATAGCATTAGATGCTAACATGGCCCACTTGTAACTGGGATAAATCATAGTGTTGCAGACAAATCTATATTTTATTTGTAACTTTAAAACTTAAAACTTAAAACTTGAGAATTTGGAAAATTTCATAGTAAACATGTGAACATGAATGAATACCATGCACCTTGTATCTATACTATATTGAAATGCTATATTATACTTGTGGTTTTGAAAATTTTGCCAATTTTGAAACCTTTGCAAATTATAACTTTCTAAACTTGTTTTAAACTTGTATTTTAAAACTGTAAGAGTGGCTGCACATGCATCCCACAGACCCTCATAGTCTAAAATGTTGAATCATGTTTCCATTTTGAAAACTGTATGTTACCGTAAATCTATTTATTTCTCTCGTGAGGCTTGAATGTTCTAAGAAAGTGCATTGTGATTCCCCCATTTTAAGATGAGAGATGTGGCCTTCAAGTCACTTATCTCAAAAGAAAGCATAGGTAAAATATATAACATTTGAAATATTTGAAAATGATTACAACATATTATGAAATATATCATTGAATTTTCATATGAAGCATGTGTTAAAAAGATATTAGTCGAAGCATATAAGCAATGGATGCATGATATACATCATGGAACTAGAATATAAATGTAGTATATAATTTTTGCATGATAGGAATCATGGAACCATAGTAAATAAATATATGTATGGTATGAATCATGACATCATAGTAACAAGAAACATTCAAAGAAGTAGTGTTATACCATGCCATGTTATTTACAAAATATGTCATGCACAAGGCCTAAGAGGCCACATTCAAGGGACATGTAAAATGTTGCATAACACACAAGGCCAAGGGTCACATGTAAATGACATAAATATTCCATGCAAATAAGTATTTAAACATATAAGGCCAAGGGACACACACACAATAATCAAGAAAAATCTTATCTTTTCATGTAAGAAAATGAAAATGCAAAGAAAAAAAATGTAGAAAATGACCTAGTATAGATTAATCATAGGTATGTAATCATTGTTAACAAGTAGAATATTTCATGTAATATATTTTTCAAGTATGGATGATTGTCAATAAATTTTTATGATATGTATCTAAACATATAAAAGGGGTCATGGATAGAAATAACATGTAAGAGTGTTCATAGAGAATGAAGAGATGCACCCAACTTAGCAAGGTTGTTAGGTAATAATCAAATAATCATGTGAAATTATGTTATGTATCCTACTCAATTACCTCGTGAGAAGCATTGTGTAGTGAAATATGGAATATGTTATTTACTTAACATGGAATAACCAACATATGAAAAGAAGTAAACTAACAATAATTGAAAATGCTTTAGGTCCTAATTTTGAATTTTTTTAGTATATGAATTTTTTCTTTGATTTTTTGAAAATATATGAATGCTAAAATAGATTTTAAAAGAGATACTAAGAATAAAATGTTTTGAAAATAGGGGAAGTAGGAGGGATGAACAATCCTCAACAAGGTGAAAAATCATAGTATGATAAGAGGGAGGGAAAAAAAATGTGCCCCCAATGTATATGTGACTTTGAATCATAACAATGTATGGCCAATATGTATAATATGTAGGAATGTACATGATCCTCAAAATGGGGGAAATTTTTTAAAAATATGATATTAAGTGTATAGGATGTAAGATATATAATAGTAAGAAATTAAAGTGCCATAGAGATAGTTATTTTAGATTGTTCAAATCAAGTACAAAATCAAGAGGGTAAGTACCCAAAGTGAAAAAGTAAAACCAAGGGGTAAAATAATGTCTAGATAAGGTGTATAATAATGAAACAAAAAGGTAAATAAGTTATGCATAAGTGAAATTCAAGTAGCCAACCAATTACTTGATCGAAGGAGAGTTCCCATGGAGTTCCTATGTAAAGAGTATATCCTCTTACTACATTTTGTGATAAATGACCAATTGGAATAGGATGATATTGTGTAGAGCCATCTGATCTATTATTTTACATATTAGTCAAATAAGAGATATTTATTGGAGTATGCCATGCTTCATATTCTTGTGTTGTGATTATGTTCCCCTTTGAAACTGTTATCTTTGCAATATTTTGTTTAAATGTTAGAGAATCATAATTAGTACTCGAGGTAACTCCCATTAATTATTTCCATGATCTTCTAAGGATTACATTATATTTATATAAAGTAGGATCAATGTGAAATATTGTAGAACATGATTTAGACCTAAGAGTGATTGGTAATGTGATCGAACCAATGCAATTCTTTGGTGATGTAACTTGATCGAGGTGTTGTGTATCATATCCAATATTGAAAAAAAGAGATGCACTACAGATATTAGCCTCTTTTAGGAAAGTAACTACAACATATTACATTGTTATCTATCTATAAGTGGTTTAATCATGAAAGGATCCAAATGGGAGGAATGTAGTTTTAGTGTGGGTGTTGGAGTCATATTTTTAGAAGTAACCTTTAATATCGATTCTTGTTTTGAAGTACCTATATTGAGAAATCATATTTTGAACATACTCTTACTTGGTGTTGGTAATTTTATTTGTGCAGATGATTTTATGGGAGGCACTGAGTGTGCCATTTATACCTTCCCCTTAGGACATGTGATCATTATATTAAGAGGATGGAGTTATTTAATGATATCAAAATTATTTAAAGTATTTTTTATATCCTCTTGTGTAGCCATGCGTATTTTATCCTTGCTTTGTATAGAATAGATATCTTGATATTTACCTATTCCAATAAATGAGAATAAAGAATGAAATAAGTATTCATCTTCATCACTAGGATTGAAATTTAGCTTGCTCAATTTCTCATCTATAAGATCTTGTGTATCCTCATTATCACTGCTATAATAATCATTAATTATGTAAGTATTTATGAATTGACTAGTAGTGGTAGTTCTTGCATAGGTTATTTAGTAATTTATGCTTACTATGAGTTTTCTTGGGTCAATTTAGTGACTTGTGTGGGAATTATCACTTGTGGCATAATTTATTCAATAGGATCTTCTATTTGCTTAGGAATTTGGGGCCTTGGTGAGATGTTATTTATAGTGCTTGATTCATCAAATTCATAAGTATGCATTTATGCCTTTGGAATTAGTTGTTAAGGTGGCATTATAGACACCTAATTTGATTGTGATTTATCATTTTATAATAGTAAAAATTTGTATCATCAATGAGAATTTTATATTCATGATTTTCATATAAAAATTTGATATATATATGGTATGTAGATGAGATAGATTCCATTGTATGAATCCATGGTTGACCTAAGAGTAGATTATAATATTGTACTTGCTTAGAAATAACCTAAAAATTAATAGAGACTATTTTTGGGCCTAATAATAAATCTAGTGTAATATTTAACAATATTATGGTGGGAGTAGTATCAAATTCATATGTAGGTTATTTGGATTTGTGAATATCATATGTATTGATGATTAATTTATTTATGAACTCATAACTGTAAACATTTATTCCAGAACTATTATAAACCAATGCACATTTAACAAGTTATCCATGTATTTGGATTTGAATAAATAATGATTTTTTTGCTCAATGATATACTTAAGAGGTGTATATTATTTATCAAAAGTGATAGTATGATCAATATCCTTGAGAGTATTCATAATAACATCAAGGGAAGCTAGCTATATATCTAATAGAAGATTTGTATCTCAAAATATGGTATATAAGATATTATTGTAAGCTAGGGACCATCTTAAAACTCTAGAATAGAAATTTTTATATGAGTATTTCATAATTGGTTAATGAGATCATATTATTTAGATTAAAAATATTAATTTAAAGGAGGTGGGAGAGGGGAGGGGGGACACATTGTATACACAGAAAGTGTCTACAATGAGCTAAGATTAACCTACAACTTATCCGATATAAGAGATTCAGACTCATGAAAAGGTAAATAAAATATATCCCTTAGTACTTAGTTATATCAGGGCCTATCCAAATGGATTTGATAAACCTAGATATAGTAACACTTATAAAAAAAATCAATAGAGAGGGTTATAAAACCTCTAGGTAATCAATATATTGGAATAAAATAATTAGGTATTCTAATATTAATTTAATATATTATTTCCAAACTAGCAATATAAATAAAAGGGCATGATTAAAATAAAAAGGGAAATGAACCATAGTAGGCAAATGAGGGCCTAAGTTACCTAAAGTGGGAAATGGAAAGTTCAAATAACCCTATAGCCACACTAAGTTTAAGTTTAAAATAGATTCAAATAAGGAGTTATATATTAAAATTACTAATTATGAAATATCTATCTATCAAATGAAAAAGCTAGGATTAGAAATACTTACCTTGAATAAAACATCTCAAGCCTCAATCTCTCCCTTGGCTAATGGTGATTTGCATGATATTATTGTGGTTAAAAATATGAAAATTGTTGAATAAATCTCTAGGCTACAAGGACTCCTTCCACTACCTCCAAGACTCCACAAGATAAGCTTTTCACTCTAAAGCAAAATATAAGCAATGGCTTCTCCAATTGTAGACTTAAGCATAATTGTGAGCAATATTAGTGAAAAAATGAATGCTCCTCTCTATTAGTTTGAAATTATACTTATATTTATAGTGATATATGGTCCTAACCCTATTCGTAATATTAGTCGATAATATCAATTTGCCTAGATGTAGTTTAAAAGTTACTATTTAACTTCAAACTAGGCCAACCTTAGTTGCAAAACATACATTAAGAGTTTTGGACTACATCAACCTAGGTTGATTTAATTTGAATTTCTATGGGAAGCAAAAAATACTATATTGACTTGGGTCAATATAGTAAAAAAAGATAGGTATTAGAGGAAGATTGCATAAGGGATCAAGTTCAAGGGAAGTGTAGTGGATATAAGTATGATAGATACACAATAATGTTTCTCACTAAGCACCATTAGTCTGCCCACCCATTTCACAATGCATCATTTAAGGTGTACACTTAGATATATTTAAACTCATTAGGTTGCCTCAAGAGAAACACATGTTAGTAAATGATAAAGCTTTAAAAATATTATGTGTATACATATGCCCTACTCGAAGCTCATCACATGTCACTAGAGCATAAATGGGATGTGTAGATACTAAAATATGACTTATATAGTACCTCAATCTTGTACACTTGGAAAATACCTATCATGGATATACCTTTAAATTTTAGAACATTGCCATTACTAAAAGGCTCGCACTCACTATTTCTTTGTGCTTAATTATTTATCTCTTAATATAAACCTTATTATTGTGATAACCCAAGCATTTTATACTGTGAAAAAATATCTAAACTTGATTATTATCCTTCACTACCATTTTTGAACTTGTACTTATTTTCTAGCTCCCTAGACACTTATATCCTAGGTAGACACATACGTCGATGCAACTGTCCATTTTTTTACATAGTGTCTATTGCTAAAAATTCATCTAATTTGTAAAATAAACATATCTAAAAGGTCAACCTAAGTGATTTAATATAAGGGATTTCCAAAAGAGATTGGTATATATAAAAGATCAACCCTCATTCATTTACCACCTATAACTAACCTATAACTCACAAGGTAATATACTAAGGAGGATTCAATCAAGCATTCAAGTGAAAATCTACCCTATTTGTACTTATTTCCATATTAGTCATAAGAGTAGTCTTTATACAGGTATGAATCATTCAAAGAGAATCCCATGATCCATATTTTCCAAGTTACAAGCTAGATCATTACATGTCTTTACTTATCACACATTGCACCCTTATACACTCACAATCTAGTATGTATGGGAGAACTACATAAATCCGAGGCCCTCTTTATATTAGTGGGTATGTAAGTAGTGCCCATTGACAAAGGGGTCTTTGGGGTCAGCTCAACACTTTGAGCCCACTAACCCATTTTTACCATATTCACTCTAAGAGTGAAGAGATAGGGTTTGATCATTTGACAAAGATCAAAAGCCTATGTGCATGATTAGAAGAGATTAGAAGAAATGTGATAGATTACCTAGAAGGCTCTAGTTTGTCACATCTAAATCCAATCAATATTCCATACAAGACACTTATGGTAGAGTTAGCCACCTACATCAACATAACTATCTAGGTTTGATGATAGCATTTGAGGCTACATAAAGTATATTTCCATAAATGAATGATTATTCTAGGATCATCATCTCATCCATTTACAGCCTATTCCTACTCATACCTATATGCACACAATAAACCATCTAAGTGTCATTATTTCTAATTTATTATAATATCTATTAGCAACTGTACTCTACTATTTTTAGCAATCTCAATTTTATGAACTCAAAATACTATTTGTCAAAGTTTTTTTTATTTATTAGCTTGCTTATTAGATTAGTTCATCACCCTTGTGTAAAAGCTAATCTACTGTGCCCTTATCCTATGGCATGTCTAGGGATATGTGTGGCCAAATTATGGCATACATACCTCTTTTATATTCTTATCACATTTCTTTATGTTCTTATTAGGTTGGCCTATGAAATAACCATGGCTAGGTAGAATATATATAAGAAGTAGTAGTTAGTCTTAGAGGATCATATCATGAATTATATTTTTATTGCATGGTTGTGGAGGTTACCTCCTTAAATTGGCTCAGTTATAATATTCAAGTATTCTACTCTTTCAACAATTATTATTATGGATCTGCTTATTCTGTTCTTAATTCTCTGATATATTATTCTATTTTTATGAATCATTTAAGTAATTTCATTACAAGTGGTATTAGAGCTTCAATTTTAGCAAGTTTTTATAGTGCATTTTTTTCCAGATTTGGTGTCTTTAGCACTAGAGGGTAAAAAAAACATAAATTGTGATCTGAGAAGAATTGATTTTTCATCACTATAGTTTTGTTCATGGATTTTTTTAAAAAAAGGAAAAAATAAAAAAAATATTAAAAAAAGTCTCAAACTTTTAAACCCTGTGCAAATTAGTAGTCATTAGATTTGTCTCTATGAGATGAGTGTAATGATATATTATATCAATATATTTTTGGGCCAAAATTTTCACCATTCTGCACATTAACAGTCATTGGATTGAACTTGGCAAGGTGATCGCAATGGTATCATCTATTGATACATTTTTTTGATGCTACAACCCTCTTAAGGTTTGTGCATGGATAGGCCTAATAATCATGTATGTAGGAAAGGGAAAGCAACACCTAAAATAACTCACCAAGATGACATGGAGTCTAAAACTTTGGATCTAAGTATTTTAGTGGTGGTTCAACACCTTCAATTAGAGTTACATGGCATGGTGTAGAAAGATGATCTCTATGTAGTTCAATGGGAAGCCATGGGGATGAGAGGGGAGATGAATGGATTGAAGGATAAATTGCAATAAATAACTAGGAAGTTGGCCAACCTTGTATCTCATCCTTTGAAAAATATCTCTCCACCACTCCAGTTTGGGTCTCCTAATCCTAACAATTCTATTACCAATCTAGGTTTGAAGCTGATGTTGCCAAAAGTGGACTTACACAAGTTTTATGGTAAGGATATACTCACATAGCTTACTCAAATTAAAATTTTATTTAATATACATAAGAATCCCCATTCATAAAAGGTGGTCATGTAATCTCTTTATTTAAAACCTAAGAAGTTTATTTGGTATCACTATATATGTGTTCAAAAGAAAATGAAGGGTATCCCAGTTTCATGGTCAGTATTTTTTGAGCAGTTACATCTCCTTTATTTTAATAATGTCTCTAAAAACTATGTTTTCCACCTATCCAAACTATGCCAAAATGGGATTATAAAGGATTACATTCATCAATTTTAGAATATCTCTTTACATGTGGTAAATATCACTAAGGAAAAATTTAATTGACTTATTTTGGGTGGCCTCAAATATGGCATACAATTGGAGGTTTGCATGTTTCATCACAATAATGTATTTGAAGCCATACCAAGGGCTTGAATGGATGAGGAAAAATATTTGATTAGATAAAGGCCTTTTATGAATGTTTATGAATGTACTTTCCTAACACCATCATTTTTGTAGTCCACCAGATTGACCCCTCAACAAATTGAAGAAAATCCTGCCAAAGGTTTGTGTTTTGGTTGAGATAAAAAATGGAGAAAAGGACATTAGTGTGATGAAAATAAATTTTTTTACATTGAAGGTGCCAATGAGGAAGAATATGATGAGGCTTCATGGGTAGGGTTGGAAGAACCTAAGGAGGAATCTAAAAATTCTCAACTTATTATTTCCTATCATGTACTTTCAAGAATTAGTACTCCTCAAACTCTTAAGGTGGTAGGTTTCCTAAAGAAACAAAAGGTGAATGTGTTAATTGAATTTAGGAGTACACATAACTTCATCAACAATAAGCTAACTACTCGTTTAAACTATTTCATTTACCCAACCCTAAAATCTTAGGTCATGATTGTAAATGGTGGTAAAGTTAGATATTATGGAAAATTATATAGCATCAAGCTTGCTATGGGAGACTAATTTTTATATTCCCATAGGTTTGCTATTCTCATGGGAGGAGATGACATTATTTTGGGAGTGTAGTGGTTCACCACTTTGGGAACCTTTAAGATAAATTTCAAAGAACTATTCATGAGGTTTAATTTAAAAGGAAAAACCTTTGAGCTATGTGGATTATGGGTTAAATCTCCAAAACTAGTTAGTTCCCATCAGATGAGGAATATTCTCAAAGGACGTGTTGAGGGATTTATGTCACACTTATTTTTCATATAGGCTCAACCAACCAAGGAGCCTACACATCCTAATTTATAAAGGGTATTGGATGATCATTCTCTTATTTTTGGTGACATGCCAAAAGGACTTCCTCCAAGCCATACACATGATCATGCCATTAGGATCATTTTGGGAAGTACACCACCCAACATCAAAACTTACAAGTATCCCTTTGCCTAAAAGAGTGAAATTGAAAAGGTGGTATAAGAGATGTTGGAGGTAAGAATCGTTTGACATAGTCAAAGTGAATATTCCTCCCTTATGGTCATGGTGTGGAAAAAATATGTCACTTTGAGGATGTGCCCAGACTATAGATAAATCAATAAGTACACCATCAAAGATAAGTTTCCTATTCTTATAATCAATGATTTTCTAGATGAAATGCATGATGTTGTTTATTTTACCAAGTTATATCTTTGTTTAGGGTATCATAAAATTTGAATCCATGATTAGGACATACCTAAAACCACTTTTAGAACTCTTGAAATCCATTATGAATTTATGGTCATACCTTTTGGCCTCACAAATGCACTATCTACATTTCAAAGTTTTACAAATATTATTTTTTGGCCATTTTTGAGAAAAACATATTGGTGTTTTTTGATGATATCCTCATCTAAAAAAAAATTTGGAAGACCATTTTAAGCATGTGAAATAGGTACTTTCAATTCTATAATAAAATTAGCTTTTGAAAAACCTTTCAAATGTGATTTTAGTTTCAAAGAGGTAGAGTAATTGGGTCTTATTGTTCACATGAAGGAGTGAAATTTGATCTAAAAAAAAACCAAGTGATGGAGTGGAAGGTTCCTAAGACTCTCAATAACCTCTATAGATTTTTGGGACTAACTCATTACTATCACAAGTTTGATAAAAATTATGGTAGCATTACATCCTCACTCATATCTTTCTTGAATAAATACTACTTCCAGTAGATTGATTCAGCGACCAAGGTGTTTGGAAATTTGAAAATGGATATGTGCACAACTCCAATTTTGGATACTCTTGATTTTTTAAAAAGCTTTTGTAGTGATGCATTGGTATATGGCATGGGGGTTATACTCATGTAATAAGGCAAACCACTAGCATTTGAAAATTTCCAATTGAATGGAATAAACAGCCTCAAATCAAATCCATGAGAAAAATATGATGGATATTCTATAACTAGTCAAGTAATGGAGACCTTATCTGATGGGTCATCACTTTTAGGTAAAGAAAATCATGATAGCCTCAAATATTCTTTAGAATAATGATTGTTAGTTGAAGAACAATAGAAATGTTAGGCTATTATTTTGAAAGTTTATAAGAAAGGAAAAGAGAATGTGGTGGTAGATTCCCTCTCTTGATGGGATGAATCAGTTGAGGTATTTTTATGTGCCATCACCATGTGTTAGACATATTGGTTAGAGGAAGCAAGATCAAAATGGGATAATGATAGTGATAACAAGTATTTGATTCAGAATCTTCAGTAGGGTTTCGATGAATTTGGAAAATTTACATGGAAGGGGAATGTATTATGGTATAAAGATAGCTTATACCTGTTTAAGCATCCTCTCTTGAAACATAAAATTCTTCAGGAACTTCATGTCTCTCCACTCAGAGGTCACTCTAAATGTTTGAAAACATATCCTAGAATCAAGTAATATTTCTTTTGGGAAGGACTCAAGGGGGATGTCCAAAAATATGTGGTAGAATGCATGATGTGTCAATAGAATAAAGGGTAAACCATTAAGACACCGGCTCTTTTTCAACCTTTATACATCCCCAAATAGCATTGGGAGGAGGTTTAAATGGATTTAATTATTGGGTTACCATAGTTTGAAGGTAAAAATGCTATCATGGTAGTTGTGGATCAATTCACCAAGTATGCTCATTTTTGTTCCCTATCACAATCTTTTATTGCTAGTCTAATAACTTTTGATTTTTTCAATATCATCTAAAAATTGCATGGTAATCCAAGGATCATTGTAAGTGATCAAGATCCCATATTTACTAGTAATTTTTGGACTAAACTATTTTCATGTTTGGTTACCTAGTTGGCTCATAGTTTATCCTATCATCCTCAATCTGATGGATAAATAAATTTAGTCATACTCAATTTGATAAACAAATAAATGTAGTCAACAAATTTTTATAAGGGTATGTCCATTATTTTGTTTCTGATAAATAAGAAAAATGGGTTCATTGACTACCACTTGTCAAATGGTGGTATAATAATTATGTTCATAGTTCATCAAAAATGTTTCCCTTTATGGCCTTGAATAGATATCACCCCCCATACATCAATTTAACATTGAAGTTCCATCTCAAGGTTCAAGGTGTTGAATAACACATTCACCATCAATAGGAGGTCCTCACCAGTTTGCAAGAAAATTTAGCTAGGGCTCATAATCACATGAAATAACAAGTAAATCAACACTGTAATGAGAAACATTTTGACATAGGTGATTAGGTCTTTATGTGATTATAGACATATAAGTAGATGTATTTTAAATAGTATAAAAAGGATAAAAAGATATCCCCTAAGTACTATTGACCTTATCAGATCTTCCAGAGAATTGGTAGTGTGGGATACAAGCTGGAATTCACCTAGTCCACTCACACACATCCACTATTCCATGTATCTTACCTAAATAAGGTAGTTGACCACAAATTTTATACTCAATATTGATTTACCTAATTGGATGAGGAAGGTCAGGTAATTCTAGAGCTTGAAGCAATCCTTCAAATGTGCACCACAAAATTGTAGACTAGAGTAATTTAGGATTATTTGATCAAATGGAAGAATCTGCGTCATGAAGATGCAACATGGGAGGATGAAACTTTCCTATAAAAACACCTAAGGTTGACTAAACATTGAGTATAATGTTGTTTTGAAGGGGAGAGGCATGCTACACCCTTATCCTATGGCATGTTTAGGGATATGTGTGGCCTACTTGTGGCATACATACCTCTTTTATATATTCTTGTCACATTTTCTATGTTCTTTTTAGGTCAGCCTATGGAATAACCATGGATAGATAGACTATATAGGAGCTAGTAGTTAGTATTAGAGGATCATATTATGAATTTTATTATGATTTAATTATTGTGGATATTTCCCCCTCAAAGTGGTTGTCTAACATTCAATTATTTAGCTCTTTCACTAATTATTGTTGTGGATCTGCTTATTCTATTGTTAATTATGAGATATATTATTCTATTGTTGTAAATAATATAATTAGTTTATTTACATAATCTAATATTTTTAACCCTAAATAACCCCCACTTATAAATTTAGGATTAAACATTTGGTGAACCGAACCTTTGGTCTCTAAATTTTAGTTGACTTAGGGTTTCCTATTTCCTTCTAATTTTTATTTTCTAAATTAAAAATATTTTAAAAATCATATTATATTTATGTTAATGGAATTAATCATGGATTCATATATCATTTATTTCCTTTTTCAATATCTCATTGTGTCCCTTACTTGTTGTGCTCCATACATGGCTAAATCAATAAAAAATCTAAATAAACAAGGTATATTAAAAATCAAAATTCTTTTTAGAACTCTTATTTTAATATTATTGAGTCTATTCCTCCTAACCCTAAGGGAGGTGATGATACCATACCTATAACCAAGTGCATGTTATCACTGCTTTAATGAGTAAGGTAGATGGCATATGTATGCATATTCAATCTAAGACACCTATGATTTGTGTTTGTGAAGCCTTAAAAGATCAAATTACCACTATGAGAAAGTAAATAAAAGAGTTACAAAATAATATTACATACATACAAAATCTGAATATGCTAGTTTTAATCATGTGTTTCCATATTCATCTAGCAAGGTTTCATATCCAAATGAAATTATAAAATTAAATACATGTAAAATTAGTGATTTAAAAAGTGAACAAAAGGCTAATAAAATTCCAAGTGAAATCCCAAGAGAAATGCTTTGAAATAAAATGGTTTAAATACCTCTTTTACATTCTATAAGGATATCAAAATACTATTGTGCATATCATAAAATGCATGGGCATCATACTATTTATTGTTTTGACTTGAAGAACAAAATCCAAAAGATAAATGATAGTGGTGATCATATCATTGATACATCAATCAATAAATCCACTCACATTATCAGTACCTCTTCTAAAACACAAATGAAAAAACAACAAGTATGGGTACCGAAATATAATTCAACATGAAAAGACTTAAAAATACATAAATTAGAGAAAAAAAAAGTTCAAAGGGAAAATCTATAGCAATATATGTTGCAAAAATATAAAGAATTCAAAGCAAAAAGTACACATTTTCCTAGTGTTCCAATAAAGATACATGAATATTCTATAATCCATAATGAGATGCAACATTTTGACAATGATGAACATAGTCAAGAAAATCAAAGTTTCAAGAAGGAAGCTCCAATCTATGGTGTAATGAACTTTTCATACATAGATTCTCCAAATGGTATATCACAAGTTCAAAAAAAACCTAAGTAGTTACATGTCTTTTATAATAATGATTACATTTATGATTAATACCCTAATAACAAAGATGATGGGTATGATCCTAATGATACGGATTATGTAACATATGAATATGATGCACATGGTATAGAGCCTTCATAGAGGCATGTACTTGAGGAACTAATATGCTATATTATTCTATTATCAGTTTCCATTATAATGTTTGAGATTATATATGTACACATGTTTATATATATGCTCATGTCCTTTAAATGTGTACTTGATATGCTATATACTTAATTTTTTTTGCTAACATGTATTTATAAGAACTAATATGCTATGTTCATGTTGGTTTATTATATTACATGTTTTAATTTATGCACTTCCTTGAGTGCGTTCTTTGCTTGATATTGTATTACATTATATTTCCTATTCGAGCATTTGAATATGGTCCATTTATTATGGCCCCCATGCATTTACCTATTTAGACATTTGAATATGTCATTATTGGTTATCTAGACATTTAAATGTGTCATTATATGCTTTGTAGACATTTAACTAAGTCATGTCCCTTTGATTGTGTGGAATTTGAACATACCCCTTGTATGAGGTATCCTTGGACCATTTCCTTTTACTTTGATTTTGATTTCTCTTGTGTGTATGCTTGATTTCTTGATAATCTTGTATTTTTACTCTATAGACATTGTCATGATATGTATAATGCATATTAAGACTTGATGTGATCACATACTATGTGATTCAATGCTATATCTACCTATACATGTTATTCCTATATGCTACATGATCCATACACAACTTATACAATTATCTTATGCTTTTGAGGTAAGGTAAATACAAGATTTTATTTCCCCTCACCTTAAAAGAGGGGAATATCAATGAGGGTATGTCATAGAGGCATGGATTTGACATTTTTTAGTTTTAGATTACATTGGAGGTATGTTATAGAAATAGGTTCTCCAAATTTATCCAAGTTCTCAAATTCTCCAGATTTAGTCAGGGCATGTCATAGAAACATGTCTCCCACACTTGCAACAATTAAAATTCACTAAATTCCATAGTTACATGATTTAAATACATATTTATGACATCATTATATACATTAGTACTGTTATTATACCTAGATTTCAACTTGAGACACATATGAGGTGCATATGCTATGCAAAGGGCACTTAAAATTACAAAATCAAATCAAATTACATATTTAAATACTATTATGGACTATTATCATACCTAAGATGGATTTTTATGGACTATTATTAAACAAATATACTATAGTATTTGGTTCATATTTAGAAGGTTGAGTTTATTGAATCATTCAATCTTACCAAATTTATAAGTTAGATTTGATTAAATCATATAACTTTATGTTGGGCCCATTTTTTGGAAAAAGTACATGGACCATGCCAACTAGACCAATCCTAGTGTGAGGTGACCCTTGGAGTAGTCCCTCCCCTTTTTATATAGTTTGACACAAATTAGAGGAGTCCCCATAGATCCCATACAAACCGTGGGTAGTTATATAGTGCTAAATTACTTTAAAGATGTCCCTACCCAGACTTGGACATGGTGGCTTGAGAAGAATGAATGTCAAAGAGTGGAGTAAGTGAGATAGTGACCCCTTAATGATAGCTCAACACATGGCATGTTCCCATCCTACCTAGTAGAAGACACCTATTCACCTGTATCAAAATATCCACATATAAAGATAAAGAGAGGAGATTAAGTGTAGCTAAGCTTTGGTAAAATAGCAAGCCAACCAAGTAGTATTTCTATCTTTCATATTAGTATAAGTAATGTGAATGTATAGCCCAAGCTCACCTATGATCTATTGGGCATGAATAGAGTTAGGAAGAGCACATGCTCTATTATTTGTATTAAACTCTATTGATGAAATATCAATTAATGAAGAATACTATTGAAGGAATGCAGTATTAATCTTTGTTTAATAGTCTACATGAAGTTATGCTTATAAGTTGGTTTTATTTAAGCTTTGTGTTAGTCCTTACATAATATATTGGAATATGGAGGTTCAACCTTAGTCACTAATGGCATCCTTATGCCATTTAGTGACCTCGACCAACTTATAGATGTACTAAGGGTTGAAACCTGAATGCACCAAGGCTCCATGACCCATGCTTAGAAGGCTATCTTTAAAATGGGTTGTTGAACATAAGCCATCCTTATGAATTATTTAAGTACTCAAATGATTCCAAATGGATATTCCCATAACTTGTGCCCCTAAAAGCCCAACCTTTCCAAGTATGGACTTGTACCTTAATAGAATTTATGCTTACTGAACTCCCTTTGAAGTACCTAGCACCAGAAGGCCACCTAAACCCCTCTATCCAATGACTAAGTCCCTTTGAACCTTGAGTTGTGCCATGATGAAACTAGCCTGATGTGGGCCTAATCCCTTCATTATTATGCTTCAAGTGAGCACACAAGGCTTGCACTTTGTGTGAAACTAATGCCAATTGCATAACATGATTAAATGTTATACACTAGACCTCACTATCCTCGTGCCCAGTTCTATCGAGTCTAGAACTGACTTGGCTTGATAACCAAGTGGATGACTAAGCATAAAGGCCAACCCAGTGAAGTTTTCTATAACATTTTGGTTTCATTATCAAGACTCATGTTGAATTTTGTTACTGTAATGGTGAAATAGAGTGATGCTCTAATTATCACTCAAGAATATTGAGCACTTGCTAGAGCAAGTGGGAGATAGTTTTGCATAAAACCATCTTACATTCAAAGGGTAGAACCTAAGAATATGGGTACAAGTTAACTTGTATAATGCTCTATATGAAGTGTTCTTTTGTGAGATACCCAAGCATGTGTATTAGTGGTTAGTCACCTACACTACTAATAGAAGAAAAATCTATTGATAGTACCTCAAGTGGACCACAAAGCACATAGAGAGGCTGAAGATCCTAAATGAAGTTTGGACACACATTTTAGATAAGTCATGGAGTGGTGCATTGAACAAATCAATATTTGAGTTCATAGTGTTGACCTTCTCATGCACAAAAGAAGTAGAGTATGATTTTTTTGTGAACCAAGGGGCATATTCATAAGAGGGCTAGGCACCAAACTAAAGAAGTGTCTAGTGGACTACGATATAAAAACCATAAAAATGGAAGGCTAAAGTCCTTACATGTATGAGCAAGCATAGAAGGTGAGAAGCAAAAGTGTAGGTAAGTTGCAATGGAAGAGAAACAACAACTTGAAACCTAAGATCTTTAGAGGCTAAAATATAGTAAGAAAGGGTGAAAATTGATGGAGGATCTAGAACTTGGAAGTGTTGAGAGGACCCGTAGTGAGTGGGAAGGGCATGGGGAAGGATCCCTTGAATTTTAGCAGCATGAAGAGAGAGAGGAAAAGTAAGAGATCAAACTCAATAGTTGGGTGTAATATGTAGTGGGTTCCTACAAGATGTGTCACTCAAGAATGTGCTCAAATCACCTAACCCCTTTGAACTTGAAGCATAAATTCATACACTAGATTATTCACCAAAAGAAAGAAGAATGGTAACTGAACCTATTATCGACATAGAATTTGATAAGTTCCAAAATTTGGATCAAGAATTTGTAATTGAGAAAGTAATTCCTTATTAAAAATTGAGTAATGGTATGGTGAATCTATCAATCACCAACTTAGGAGCCGTAAACATAACACAAACATTCATTTGCAGAGAATGTTAGCTATGTCACTTGGGAAACAACCTATAGGAAGTGGCATGATGCCACTAATAAGTGGTACTGCACTAACAAGTTTATCAATTCAACCTACCTTATCAGGGTTGATGCTTGACCTTAAAAATAGAGGCATATAAGGGACTCCTCTAACATAGGTACAAGGGGATAGGTACCTTAGAACCTATCACCACCCCCTCAGAAAGTTTACTATGAGATGATGATGCACTTGATTGAGTATCACGATGCAAAGAATGCCATGGAGCATGTACTAAAGTGTGAGTTATACAACATGCTTGAGGCATCACTTAACCTGAGTGCAAGGCAACCTAGTTCATGACCACCCTGATAGATTGTGCCCATACTTGGTATCAAAAATTTGATTCAAACTAGGCTATGGTTAACTATAATATGTTGAAGGAAGCCTTCTTGAAGGAGTTTAATATCCCTAAATTTGAGTAGTAAAGCATCACAATGCTCAAAGAGATCAACCAAGGGTTATCTGAGAGCATGTACCTATATAATGCATGGCTTAAAAATATTCTATATAAGCTTTTGTATGATATTCACCCCTCCTAATATGTGTAATGGTTTATTGGGGGCCTGTTAGTATAATTTAGAAGAGCGCTATCCATGAAGACCTTCAATAACCCCCATGAAGTGATTAAATCTTCACTTTGAGAGTAGGTAGTGGGTAGCACCGATACTAGAATCAACCCATTTATAGAGGCACAAATTATGTCAATGGCCTCCTAGTTACAAAAATTGTCTACTGGTTTGATGTATGACACTTGTAGTGGGTTAAGGTGCACCAATTATGAGATAAAAGGGAATACCAAGAATAATTTCAAATGAAGAAATGTCCATGCCCTACTTCCCAACTATGAGGTTTTTCATGGGCTACATGACTCTCAAAACTACCCTCTATTGCAACATGCTAGCCAAGTAAACACCACCATTTATAGTAAAATATGTGATGCCTATACGCACTCAATATTAGACTATAGAGTCATCAATGAGATGTGCCATAATATGGAGAGAGGCACAAAGCAGGTGACAACATCAAGAAATGGTTAGGTAGGTCAAGGCAATGAAGATTATGGCTAAAATAATATGGGCTATGAAAATTAGAGAGGTGTGCATAGATGAGGAGGAAGACATGGTGGAGGAAGGTTCCCACCATGATTATGCTACAAGTCTGGGTCGACTAAACATTATTATCATGACTACCTCATACACCCAACATGTGGGTATTTTTGAGGACTACATGTAGTTGAAGAATGCCTTGACTTATACAAAAAGCTAACTCAAGGTTAGCCTAGTGCAGACAGAGGTGTGGCAATGGTGAGGTATGAGTCCAAAGAGGAAGGGTGGGCTCCAAAGCCATATCAGACTTGAAAGAAGCCACATAAGGTGTAGGCCATGACTTGAAGTGGTTTTACCACTCAACCACCCACTATATTAAGCCAAGATTTATGCCTAAAGTATGGAAAATCAAGCCACACTGAGCATATAGTATGGTCAGAGACAAAATGTACACCATACCCTAGGCTTATGTGGTAGAAGGACATCTTATAGCAAGCCATGAGCATGATATATAATTTTCAAGGCAAACTTTAGTTGGATATATATTTAGAGGCACAGCTCATTACTTCACATAAGATGTAAGAACATCAGGAGGTTGAGGTGTAGGAATTGATAGAGATCCTATGCCTGCTAAAAACTAAAGGAATGCTACCCTTGTTAAAAGATTTATTACTAAAGCATGTTAGGAAAAAAAATAAAAGTAGAGGTTGTACCTTATATTATTGAGGTTATTGTGCCACATATGGAGTAAGTACATGAAGTAAGGCATACCTAGAATGCTGATTATGACCAGGAGTTATTGATAGATGCCACCATCAATGGGTGGTTAGTTTTTGAAGTCCTAGTTGATATGAGCATTAAAGTCAATATTTTGATGTAAAATGCCTAAGAAAATATGGGATGGCCACCCTTGAGACCTTCACCTCACATGTTATTCATGGCTAATAAAACTCAAGCATAACTGATTGGGATCTTGAAGGGTGTCATTATAGATATCATGGGCACTGAGTTCCATGCCAACTTTGAGGTCATCAAGTTGGCAGAATAGAAAAACTATCTAGCACTCTTAAGAAGGACATGGTGCTATGATAACAATGTAGATATGTGTTTTAAGAAGTGATATATGTAGAAAGTGTTGATCTCAAAGATGAGATCAACCACATCTATAATATCATGATGTAGGGTGTCAAGAAGCTCAACCCTAATGAGCAAGGCATGCTTGAATGAGAAGATTGATAATCACCCTCCATCACAACTAATGTAGCCTATGAGTGATGGGTTGAAGAGGCCTATGAGGTCATTGGATAAAGGTGCCATGTAGTACATGCAGTCAAGCCAAGACCAGCTAGGATAGGGTTGGTTAGGATAAAGAACCTCAAAAGGAAATGGGTCCCCCATACCCAAAATATGGAGAAAAGGGTACTCCAGCTTAGTAAAGGGAAGCTTATAGTGCTTCCAAAATATGAAGGGAGATAGCCCATAAAAAAGTATTTCCAAGACATTGAATCTTGCATCCCAAAGGAGATAGATCAAATGGGTGCACTAGTGCATACATTTAAAATCACTACTACTCCTTGGTGGGTAGTGTAGAGACCTAGCTTGCCAACTTAGTAGGATGTGAAGGTAACGATATGCATGAGGTTTATCAAGAGTAATGAGGATCTAGACATACCTACTTATGTCAATGATTTTGACCCAATCATGCATGTGTATCTATGTGAATAAACTTGGACTATTTGCAGTGAGAATGCACCAAGAGGTATGCGAGTGCATGATTTTTATAAGACCTTAAAAAATTGGGCATGAGCATGGTACATTTTAAATGAGACACACTGTGAGATAGGAAACTGGGATATGCTTAAGGAGAGGTTCATGCACACCTTGTCCTTTTCTTCATAGAACTTAGAGCTATTGGAGCCATTACAAGTCATCCACAGGGTAGTGTTTGAGGATACTACTATCTTGGAAGAGCACCTGAAGGAGATGTTTGGGGAAAAGTGTCTAGCACTCCTAACCTTATTTGAAGAGATGAAGCTCAATAGTGACTCCAACAAAGAAGATGATGAGACCTAGAAAGAGTGCAATTAGAAGGCTTTAATAGGTAGATAAAATCTTGTGTGCCTTGTGGATTATAACACCCCAGATGATGAAGATATAATGCATCTTCAGATTGAAACATTAGAGGAGACAAGGAAACTTAAATACTCTCATAAAGAGAGAAATGAAACCTAACATGTACCACTCAAGACCACTAAAGTAGACATCAGCATAGAAGGTAAGCCAAAGATCACCACTATAGGTGTTTATTGGTTTGAATTAGAGATAACATAAATTGTAGACCTCCTAAAATAATTTTAGGACCTATTCCTATGCAATTGTAAGGACATGAAGGAAACCCACCCTTCACTTGGGAAAATGAGCATCAATTTGGTGGATGATATGAGGCCAGTCAAGAAGTGCCCATAACAAATGAATC
This sequence comes from Torreya grandis, assembly GCA_037957365.1. NCBI lineage: Eukaryota > Viridiplantae > Streptophyta > Pinopsida > Cupressales > Taxaceae > Torreya > Torreya grandis. The sequence continues at coordinate 309,162 of JARHVA010002667.1, forward strand.
CTAATCTCCATGCCAAAGTAAATATGGATATAGATGGAATGCTGATGGTCAATGTCATCTACTCAGTATAAGAATCTGAATGGGTGAGCCTAATGGTCATTAACATTAATAAATATGGGTACATATAAATTTGCATTGACTATAGGATGTTGAACATTACTTGCATTAATGATCCATTCCTAACCTCATTCATCGGTGAGGTCCTAGATGGAGTTTTAGGCTACGAGATCTATACTTTTACTAATGGGTTTTTAGGCTACCATTAAGTGTAGATTAAGGAGGAGGTAAGCCTAAAATAACCTTTGTAACTAAGTGGGGTTATTTTACCTATAATTTGATGCCCTTTAGACTTAAGAATACATCAGCCATATTCTCTAGGGTAGTGATCACTACCTTCAAGGACTTTATCCATAGGTTCCTCTAAGTGTATCTTGATGAGTGAACTATGTATGGTCTTGTAAAAGACCACTATGACAATCTACTCCTCATGTTTGAGAGGTGCAAGTACCTCTAGATCTCCTTAAACTTGAATAACTGCATCTTTGCAACTCTATTTTGGACATTACTTGGGGACATTATTTACAAGGATGGTTTAGTCATTGATCTAGTGAAGATAGCCATAACAATCTAGCTCCAAACTCCCTTAATGAAAAAAGATGTTCATGACTTTCTAGGCTGTTGTGGATACTATAAGAAGTTCATTTAGAGCTATGCAAATATCATGGTGCCTTTAAAAGAGCTCTTACACAAGGATGGCCCATTCTATTATTGCAAGGTGTAAGAAAAGGCCTTTAAGACACTGAAGCTGAAGTTGGCTAGTGAACCAATTCTATAATTACTTAACTAGATAACTCCTTTCCACATCCACATTGATGCTTCAAGATCTACCATTGGTGCCATTTTGGTTTAACCAGGTGAGGGAAAGATGGACCACCCCATCTCCTTTGCAAGTAAAAAATTGATGTAGGCTAAGTAGAATTATACCACCACCAAGTATGAGGCACTGACAACGGTCTATGCTCTACAAAAATTAGGAAATACCTTCTAACAACCCCATTCATCTTTTTCACAGATCATGAGGCACTCAAGTACCTCATGAATAAGCCTATTTTACATGGGCACATATGTAGATGGATTGTTCTCTTCTTGGAGTTCTAGTTCTCTATAGTCATCAAACCTAGAAAGTAGAACTTGGGGCCATACTATTTATCTCACATTAACTCTGGTGATACCAATTAAAGATGACATGCTGGATGTATAGATGTATAGAGTCTAACACTTAAAAATCTTTTAGAGATTGCCACTTTCCTAACATCTAGGTTAGTGCCCCAGACCTTGTCCACTAAGGAAAAGAAATAATTTATAGTCCACACTACCTCCTTTGAGCTCATCAAGATGGAGCTATACAAACTAAGTAGGGATGAAGTTCTATGTCGATGTGTTTGAAAACATGAATGTGATTCCATCTTACAAGAAGTGTATGAGGGGATTATAGGAGGATATTTCATTAGTGACATAATAGTGTACAAGTTACTATAGTTAGGTTTGTGGTGGCCAAGCCTATTCTAAGACTCAAAGGAGTATGCTAAGGCATGTGATGTATGTTAGTTTTCCAAAAAGTCTAATCAGTAGGATGAGATACACCTCATCCCCATTCTTGTCTAGGCACCATTCAAAAAATGGGCCATTGAATTTGTTGAGCTAATCACTCCCATAGCATAATGCACAAGTATAAGATATATCTTAGTAACCACTGACTATTTCACGAAGTGGGCCAAATCTGCACTGACCAAAGACCACACAATCACAACAACTACATGCTTCATATAGGATAACATCATCAATAGGTATGGGTGTCCACTAAGTCTAAATAGTGACAAAGGCACTCATTTCATCAATGAAATGGTGCACATCCTTCTAAATGAATACATGGTGGCACACCATAAGACCACCCCATATCATCCCCAGGCCAATAACATAATTAAAGCCTTTAACAAAATCTTAGGAACATGCCTAATGAAGATATGTAAAATTGGTCACAAAGATTAGGATAATCATGTCTTAGTGGTAATTTAGGCATACCACAAAACCTATAAGTACATAAATAAGGCTACACCATTTCAACTAGTACTTGGAGCTAAAGTAGTTCTACCCATGGAATTTATGGTGCCCTCCTTATGCATTAAAAGAATTAGACATTTAGATGATCAAGAAACTTTAAGTGAAAGGTTGGAAGACTTGGAGTGCTTGGATGAGAAGCATGCCCAAGAAAAATAGAGTCCCTAGTTTGAGAAAACATGCCAAAAGTAGTGGAAAAATAAGCACATCCAAAATAAAGAGATGATTGAAGGAGCATTAGTGCTACTCTATGATTCAAAGTACTTCAAACACCTAGGTAAGTTACATTTCTAGTGGATGGGTCCCTACATCATCCATCACATTTTGGAAATGTGTGCATATAAGCTATAAATGTTGTTTGATGAAATGCTCCCTGGGTATTTCAATGGTAACCAACTAAGGCCATATAAGTAGTAGGATGGTGCATGCACCATAAACTCTAACTTCTTGGTCAATAGTCAGTTTGAGCTGAGCTAACTAGAATAAAGTTTAGTGTAAGCCAAACCACTTTTTTATTTTTCTTATATCCCTTGTACAGTGTATAGAGGAAGTGAGTGACACTTGGTGGCTATAAGAAATTGTTATATTAACACTTTGCACATAATTTCAATCGAGTGAGTCAAGCACTTACACCCATAAGTACATGAGGCTAGATATCTAAGTAGTGGGCATATGAAGCTTACCAAGTGCAAAAAAAAGTATCTAGAGAGACATATGTGAAAGATGGAAAGTAAATGCACCTTAAAGGCCCAAAGATGAACCATTTTGGTGTTAAATTTATGCCATCATTGTAAGAAGGCACATCAATTGATCTGGTGCCAGATACCCAGGTGGAAAGAAGTGAAGATACCCAACATGGTTGAGCATAAGGAAGATAATAAAGATGCACATTATAAAAGTATGTAAGGGAATCATGAGAGAAATAAAGTGCTAGAGGCATAGTGTAAGGGATTTGTATGGGGTAAGATAGACTAATGCAAGATGATGTGCAAAAAATTGACCAAAGAAGAAAAGCATGCTTGAATAGGAACACAACTAGAGAATAAGTGGAATTGAGGAGGATGAGTCATGTACATGTGAGGTTCTTCACCCAAGTTGTCATAAGAATGGTGAAGGTCATGCCAAAGGATACATGTGTAGAAAGAAGTCATCCAAGATAGCTGATGTCCACCTAAGAAGGAGTAGGAAGTGATCATTGAACTGCATGTCACTTCACTAAAAAAATCATTAGAAGAATCTAATGAAGTGGAAATGGTGGCACAAATTTATGCATTTAATGCATATAAGATAGGATATTTTCAAAGATTTTATGGATTTTCACATTTTCTAAGAATATTGAGGCACCTATGCCATTAATCATGTATTAATAATAGTAGTTGACAAGTGAAGGATATAAAAGGAAAAAGGGTGGATTTACTTAGGTTACCAAGTTTATGCTAACTAAAGACTTAGTGAAAACTTGGTAAGAAATAGAGAGCCAAAGCGAGAAATAACCCTATCATAGTGAGTAATTAAGTAACCTAAACACATTAAAAGTAAATGGAAGCACAAATAAAGGGAGTGCATTCATAATGAAGCTAGTGTGAGGGGTTGGAATGGGAAAATTAGTGTAGAGATCTGAGTGGAATGTGATGCTATTTCCAGGCCACCATTAATAGCCAATGAAGCTTGGAGTTGAACATATAGGAAAATATCCCACAAATACAAAAGAATCGACCATTATTAGAAGTTTTAACAAGCCACATCTACCTAGGTTCAACACAAGCTGCTTTAGGATGTTGAAGAAGCAAAAGGTATCAAGATTTATAGAGGTATAGTTAGAAACCAAGAGGGTTAGGATTATAGAGGAAGAAAAAACTACCAAGACTAAGGTGTGGTTGATTGAGGCAGTTAACATAATAGATATTGATACTAAGGTAATAACCAAGCTATCTTATCAATATATGCAGTATCCCCTAGAGGTTCAAGTAGGGTAAAGTTGTCACTCTTTCATGCACAATTTCTAGCTAAAAGTGTATAACTATTAAACATCAAGTCATTTCTAGGACTTGGTGTAGGACTGGATGGTGGATACAGGGTACAAGACCCTAAAGGGTGATGCCCTTTTTGATGTCTCAATCTAAGATAAGTTGAAGGCTTTAGGTACAATTCAGATATACAAGTTGTCCTACTTCAAAAACTAGAGGAGCTATTCCAATCCCTACTTTTATGCATCCATGAGGACAAGTTCTACTTTGTGGGATGGTGAATGAAGATATCACCATAGCTAATCAAGCAAATAATAAAGCTACCTGATGTAGGGCAAGACATCTATTAGATGATGGATGATGTCGAGGAGGTGGAGTGCATTATGAATCTCCTTTATTACTTCAAAGAGGGTTATATATTCTTGATTACCAAGTGTGAAGACCCAAGAACAAGGGAAATGATGCACCTCACTAGTTCTAACTTGTATCCTAGTGGCTAGTGGATGGATATATATATAAGGTGTACCTCTACATGATATACCACAAGGCATAGGGTGTCTAATTTAATATCACCAAGTTTATCATGGAGGAACTAGACAAGAACACACTAGAATGCCATAGTATAAAGAGAATTTTTAGATGGGAGTCCATCCTCATCTTGATTATGATGGAAGAGATTGGGATCCTAGATGGGGTAAGGACAACCTATGGGTGTTTTCAAAACACCATGAGTGCCCTACTTAGATATATAAGGATTACACCTTCTCCACCACCTTCATCCCATAATACAAGACTCATAAATGCACTGGTGTGAGCAATATATAGAAGCCTTCAGGATAGAATGGTGCATTCCTTAGGGGCTTCTCATAAGCATGTTCAAGATGGTGATTTTTTTCATAATGAAACATTACTATGTCACATGCTTGGAAATACAAGATGGAAATAAGTTAGGATGGTTGAAACTCCCCTTCACCTTCTTGATAGAATATTTTTGAGATGCACTGCATAGGATCCCAAACATGTAGTGAATTAATGTTCCAATTAAGAAACTAGATGAAAAAATAAGGAAGTTGAGGTGCAGGTTTCCCTGTGTTGATGGAAGGGAAACCAAAGATGAAGAAGATGCCTCAGATTGAATAGACATTGATCCAATCCATGAGGTCACCATTATGGGCTTCATCCATAGACTCTACTATGAGATGAAGCCAAGAAATAAGGAGTACAACACCAGATCAAGTACTAAAAAGAAAGAAGACCCCCCAGTCCTCATTGGGGAGGAAGGAACCCCTATGCCTATTGAGAAGAAAAAGTCTCCCTAGAAGAATAGAGGGGATACTTTGGAGGAAATACAAGAGTGATTAAAGCTAAAAATTGCTTCAAAAAAAGAGGCATCCTCCTCAGGCACTTCCAAGAAGTGTATCAAGTCTATGTTAAATACCTACTTTAGCATAAAGAAGAAGGGGAAGGCTTAAATTATAGTACCTAAGATAGATCTCTTTGATATAGAAGAGGATCTAGAGGAAGAGGAATTAGAGGAAGAAGAAAAGTGGGGGAAAGGCACCTACATTATGCCTAAGGATGTTGAGTCCTCATCAAACAAAGGGACCCCTTCCCCACTACCTAAGATCGAACCAGATAAGCCCAAACAAAGATTGATAAGACTTGGATCTAGTGAGGCTGACACCTAAAGGGTAAAAGAGCTATGAAAGAAGAAATGGCTAAGGTAAGGGTGCCAAAGGAAGTGATTCAAATGGTGGTGGCCAAAGAACAAAGGCAAGAAGAAGAGTGCAAGGTATAGATGGAGAAAAGAGGAACAAAAGGAGAAAAGGGAAAGGAGCCTAAAGAGGTGACCTAATCAAGTGAACCAATAGAAGAGGAGCTACAACACCAATGGAAAGCCATGGGCCTTGACCAAGGCCATATTGATGCATCATTGAAATTACTCTAAAGGCATGAAGAAATAAAAGCCAAGGGCATGTCCCAAGCTGAAATCAATCAACTAGAGGTCAAGGAGATACTTGAGTAAGAAAATAAATGCATAGCACAAGACATGCAAAGGATGGATGAGAAGGAAAGGGCCAAAAATGAAGAGGTAGAGAAAAAATCCCAAGAAGAGAAGGCTAAGAAAAGGGAAAGAGAGGAAGAGGTGGCCTAGGCAGAGTAGGCTAGGATGCTGAAAGAGATGAAAGAAAAGAAGGTCACCACAAGCATGGGTCCTAGTAAAGAGAAAAAAATAGAGAAGGCATCAAACACCTCCAATAGTATAGTAGAAGAAGTTGTATAGTAGGCACACCTTAGCTCTGAAGGGGTGCTTAAGGAGAAGAGAGGCAATACTGGTGGCTTGAGGAAAATAGAGAAAGAGGTCAAAGCATGAGGGGAAGAAAAATATGGTGCAATGCAAGGCCACACCACATAAACACTGATAGAGATAATGAATGAAGGGGATAAGTCTAACAAAGAACCCTTAGAAGAAGAAGAAAAATAAGAATAAGAAGAAAAGGTCATAGAAGAGGGCACTAGTTTAAGCACCAACACAAATGAGTATGAAGAGCTAGGAGAGGATGAGGAGTTTACACTAGGAAATAGAGAAAGGGCACAAGAGGAGATTAAAGATAATGAGAGCCTCTACCTAATGGAGTGCATGCCACCAAAAACTAATACAACCTTGATGCACCACTAGGTTTCTTGGGACTAGATTTCTATATGGATGAACCCAAATTAGAGGTTCCAACAAAGGCAATTTAGAGTGACAAAAATCTAGAGGAGGGGCACAATTACCAAATCCTAAATCCATGCAACATGAACCCAATACACTTAGTGAATGCCTTGATTAAAATGGCCTCTATTGTAGCATACAAGAACATCATTAATGATGTTCATGTTTATAGCTAGAAAAAATAGTGAAGAAGGATGAGAAGGAGCTTAAAGTAACCAATCTCAAGCTATAACAACGTGTAAGACACATAAAAGAGGTAGAGCCATCTCTCCTAGATGAGGTGCATACCTCAAGTAAGAGAAAAGTTGACCAAGTCTGCATGGTTGTGGAGCAAATGTTCCCTAAAATAAGATCAACACTTGAGAACCAAGAGGACCCTTATGAGGCCCTATGGAAATAATTTAAAAAAAATATGGATGTGGTTAAATACCTATTTAATCAGATCGAGGAAGGCACTGAGGAAGCATACACCATATTTTGTAACTTCACCAACTAGGTGGCAATCATCGATATACACTTCAAGAAGGCAAAGGGGTGAAAGGATGCTTTATTTCAGCACTCCACAGTGAATAGGGTTGAACATGTGTAGGTGATGGTCAAGGTTAACTCCCTTAGTTCTAAATTGAATACCCAAGAGTAGGACTTGGAGGTGGTCTTCTTTGCCTTGCAAACTAAGACTAGTGAGTAGGGAGAGATTTTGGACGATAGGGTTAAGTGGATGAAATAAAGGCTTGAAGACTTTAGGAAAAATCTAGAAAACATGAATGTGTTTTCTCTCAAGGCTACATGCATTGAAGTATATGGCACCATTGATCAAATTAAGGGTACTATCCAAGGCTATGAAAATTTCAAGGTAGATCTGGAATAAGGCACACCCGAGTTCTATGTGCATAAGGTGTTAAAAGACTAGTTTGGGGTGGACTAGCAATTTTGTATGGGGTAAATTTTGGTCCCCACATGAACCATTCCAACTAGATCAATCCTAGTGTGAAGTAACCCTTGAAGTAGTCTCTCCCCTTTTTGTATAGTTTGGTACTAGATGGAGGAGTCATTATGGATCTCACACTAGTTGGTGGGTAATTACATAGCACCAAATTACTTAAAGATGTCCCAACCAAGATTTGGATGTGAAAACTCAAGAAGCATGGATGTCAAGGAGTGGAGTAGGTGAGATAATAACCCCTCAATGATAGATCAACATGGGGCATGTGCCCATCTTACCTGGCATAAGATGGCCATTCACCTATATTAGAAGACCCACATTTGAATATGGAGAGAGATGATTGAGTGTAGTGAAGCTATATAAAAATAAAGAGCCAAATAGGTAGTATTTATATCTTACATATTCATCTAAGTAGTGCAAATGTATAGCCCAAGCTCACCTATGAGCTGTTGGGCATGAATAGAGTTAGGAAGAACATATGCTCTATAATTTGTATTGAACTCTATTGATGAACTATCTATTAATGAAGAATATTATTGAAAGAATTGAGTATTAATCTTTGTTTAATAATCTATGTGAATTTATGCTTATAATTTGGTTTCATTTAAGCTTTGTGTTAGTCCTTACATAATATATTAGAATATGGAGGTTCAACCCTGATCGCTAATGGTGTCTTTGTGCCATTTAGTGACCTTGGCCAACCTATAGATGCACTAAGGGTTGAAACTTGAATGTACCAAGGCTTCATGACCCATGCCTAGAATTCTATCTTAAGAATGGGTTGTTAAACACAAGCCATCCTTATAAATCATTTAAGTACTGAATGACTCTAACTAGCTATTCCCATAGCTTGTGCCCCTAAGAGCCCATCCCTTCCAAGTATGGACTTACACATTAGGACATAGGCCACTAATAGGACTTGCACTTAATGAACTCCCTTTGAAGAACCTAGCACTAGAAGGCCACCTGAACCCCTCTGGCCAATGACTAAGTCCCTTTAAACCCTGAGTTGCACAATGATGCAACTAGCCTAACGTGGGCTCGATCCCTTTGCTATTGTGTTTTGGGTGAGTGCATAAGGCTTGTGACTTGTGGTAAATTGATTCCAATTCCATAACATGATTAAATGTTGTGTGTTAGACCTTACTATCCTTGTTCCTAGCTCCACAAAGTCTATAACCGATTTGGCTTGATAACTAAGTGCATAACCAAGTGTAGAGGCCAACCTAGTGAACTTTTATACAACACTTCATTAGATCATTAGAATTAAAGGTTGGATTTGATTAAATCATCCATCATCACCAAATATATAGTGTGATTTGATTAATCACTCACACTCACCTAGTTATGCACATTTTGGGGTTAAATGATTAAAATGAAACAAGCTCAATGGTTTTGTTACAACCTACATTTACACCAATATTGGGGGCATGTTTCTCTCCAATATATACATATGCATAAACTTTAAGGTTCAAATTTATCCTAATCTTAGATTCAATGCTTCATAATTAGGTATCGTTTCAAATCAAATTATCAAAAATCAAGATTGTTGCATCGACACACATGTGTAATCCTAAACTTGTTCTTTTTTACTTTCAAGCATTTCAATTTTTTTCAATTTTAGATTTCATACACTGATTATTTACTATAAAATACTCTTGGTTATGTGATCATATGAATCCAAGAAGGGAGGTTATTAACAAGTTGTTCAAGTAATAAAAACTTAAAGAAACACACTAACACTAACACTTACAAGCCTAGACTTTAAAGGTGAGCTTAGTAATTAAAGACAAATGAAAACACTACTAAAATACAAAAGACAACAAATCCTTTACCTTCCTTAGGAGATCTAATTGCATTGTTTAGTGGATTTTTTGATTTATGCTTCAAATAGTCTTTGGAAATGGAGGTTGTGTAACTCCTTCTATCCTTGGCACCATTGCTTGTGTTGGCTTGATGTAGCTTGAATTAATATTTTAGCATTATAACATTATTGAAATGAATCTCATGTAACAAAACCTGCATTATAACTCTATAATTTTACAAGATTAGAATTTAATAGGCAAGGGCATGTATTTATAGGATTAAGAACTAACCCCAACCCAAGGTGAGTCAAGGTAGAGTTAAGGCTTAGAATGGGTTCAAACCTAACCTAGGCGAGTCAAATATAACCCTAGTAGAGTTAATAGATGTCAAGTAATAATGATTTTGAATGAATAGGCATGGGTCTCCAAAATGATATATTTTAGGATATTTTTAAAGGGCTTGACAACTCATAAAGGTAATCATGAAAATCTAGGATATTTCATATTTTTGAATTTTCTTTTTTATTTATTCATTAATTGCACATGGATAATTCAACTAGGCATTTAATTTGGTTTAGCTTATTAATTAATTATGATTAGCCATATAGCTCTTTCAAGATTTGATTTAAGTTTATGTGCTCCACTTAATAGGTTCATAGGCTAAATTAACTATTATGATGCTACATGATGATTAGGGATGAATATGTGAGAGGTTATGATTACATACAATAAGATACCCCAATTAGGGATGCCTCAACAAGGTTCTAAGATTTGACGAATGATGCATAAGTAATTTTGGAACATTTAATGATTCCTAGGATTAATTTTCAATGGTTAGTAAAAATCAATCTGAATTTTGATTGAAGGCCAGTGGTGGCCATTTTTAGGTGTCTACAATTTATCCCTATTTGGGAAGGCATTATAAGCTAGAGGTATAGTAATGTCTTCTCAAGGAATGAAAAGGCCCTGTATGCCTACGAATTCAATGATGATGGATGAACTATAGGTGCCCCCTTGAGGGAGAAATTGGAAAAGGGGTCAACAATCGATCCTTTAAAAAGAGGAAATCATTGGACCAAAAATATGAAATGAGGTGGATAGTATTGATTTGCCTAGAGGCAGTTATAATTAGTGACATATGGAGCTACCTCAGTCGAGTAGACAAACATGATGATTTTACCATAGGTGGTTATAATCATTGGTATATGTGGGATAAAAATGTAATTATTTACCCAAAAGTGGTTATAATCATTAAAAAAGGTGTAGGGTAACAAGATAATGATTTTCCCAGAGGTGGTTATAATCGTGAAAGGGAAAACAATCATTTTCCCACAGGTGGTTAGAATCACTGGTAGGATAAAAACATGCCCCAATTGGGTAGATAGAGATAATGGTTTGACCAAAGCTAGTTATAAGAATTATCACAAGGAAAATGTGCCCCAGTTGGGTAGAAGAAAGAGAATGATTTTCTCAAAGGTGGTTATAATAATTAACCTTTAATTAGATAGAAACACAATGATTTTCCTAAAAGTGGTTAGAATAATTGGTAATGCAAGTGGGACTATATACAAAGATTTTACCAAAGGAGGTTATAATAATTATATCCTAATAGTGGGAAACATGATATATAATATTATGGTAAATTGGTACAGAGGAGAAAGATGAATGTGGGTAACTTGTGAGTAGGGAGATGCTCATTGAAACTAGCAATGAGTAAAATTATTTTGTTATTTAATTACTCTATGTAGGATATGATTTGGATTACATCAGGAATGTTTCTATTACCAAGGAGATATATCATTGCCTCATTATTGTTTAAACTCCTAGAGCTAATTTTTACTATAGCACATAATGGTAGGCATCATGATAGAATACCATGATAAATTGGCCAAAATATACACATGGAATGACTCACAATACAATACTCAACTGAACATAATACACCAATGATAAAAACCATGATGACAATGTAGATGTATGAATATGGATGGATTCAAGAATAATGCACAAGAAATCACCCAATGAATGCACATAGACTGAATCAAGGAAAAACAAGAAAGCAAGCAAACAAACAAACAGATAAAAAGATAAAATAATAAATAAACAACGAACAACCAAAAGAACATAAAACACAAATAATGGTTAATCATAATGTTAGTGTAAATAAAAAACACACAAGATGAAAATCAATGCCCCTAATGATAAGGGATAAATGAACAAATAAACAAGATGGGGGAATAGAAGAAAAGGAAGGGGGTGGTCGAGCTAGCTTTAGAAGGACTAAGAAAGTGGATGCTACCTACATAGTTCCATGGACACAAGATCCAATATAAACTTTAGGACAGATGTAGTTCTCTCAAAAAATGGGATAGAATAAAATGATGGTAAGAATAAAACCTTATCATGTTATAGAATAGTTTTGGGATGGGTTCACAAAATGGTGAGAGTGTGGGATACTAGGCCAATAAGGATGGGGAAACTAAATGACAAGTGGTTACTTGTGAAGAAGATAGGGATCCAAAAATATTTAAGGAAAAGAAGTCAATGTTCATGATTTTATAAATTAGTTTTACAATTTTTTTTAGGATTTTTTATGTACCTCAACTCATTGGAGAATGATGAGATACTAAACGTCCAATCTTGTGAAATGATAAGAGAATTCAAAGTGAAGATTGCTCACAAAATAGTGAGAGTGTGGATTAGGTTGCTTGAAAAATGGTGAGAGCATGGATAAGGGGTGACTGAGCTAACCTCAATGTGAATTGAGTATTGCCTTCATAGTCCCAGGATGTGACCTCAAGTCAGTATAGTTCTGCCTTATAGCAGAAGAATCTAACTAGGTAGTAGCTAATTCAAACAGAAAAGGTAAAGTTGGAAAATGGCATAGTACAACATGGAAAGATGATATTTTAAGGCATGACAAACAATTTTTTCCCCTAATTTACCCATAATAAGTTATACTTAGGAAATAATGACATAGGTTAATGATACTAATTTTCCCATAGGTGGTTATAATCAGTAGCATGATAATGAGACACTGATTTTCTGAAAGGTGGTCATAATTAGGAACACTTGGTAAAAAATAAGACAAGAAATGAAGGATGTAACTACCAAACCACTATCATACTACTCAAAAATATGACCTCTATTTAGAATGTTGAAGCAACTGCTAAAACTTCATGCTAAAAGTAGTCATGAAACCAATAAAATAAAACCAAGGGCAAAGGGCTAGTTGGACTGTGTGCACATTATAGCTCTAGATGATAAGATATCTCATTATGTAGATTCTTGGTAAACATAGAAACTAATTTCTTATCTAATAAACTATGAGTAACTCTACTGGTAAGTTCTCTCCATTGCTATTGATAACTTGTAAATCTTTTACCAACTTTTTGTTTGGCTTAAATCAAATCTACTGACAAAATCTCATGTTTGAGATTGTAGTAGAGGTACTACATAATGAAAAATCATCAAAATTAGAAACAATTTCTTGGGAAATTTAAAAAACTAATCTAAAACTTGTCTTGCTAGAATCTTTGGGAACAATAGTAGGAGGTATATCTCACTGTAAGCCACCAGTTGACAAACAATAAAGAATTTGGTTAAGTGGGTCTTGGGGTCTCCTTTCCCCTTATATTTGTTGAATTTTGGTGGTTTGTACCCTAGAGGAAATGGTATTTAAAAATAATCCATGTTGATTGGGTAGGAACACATATCATCTAACTTAAAATTTTTGGTTTGATTCTGAGATTGGATGGTGGCAATTGAATCCTTCATTTGTTACAGTTCTTGGGCTAGGAAACCAAAGGGAACATTGGTCTAAGGTCAAGGCTCGGTGGTCAAAAGTTGATTAATTTGATTAGGGTACATTGGAGGCATGGTTTGCTATGGAATGTTGGTTTGGGTAAGGAATTAACCAGGAATATGCATACATAGATTAGGATGTGATTGTTGGCATTGCTCATGTTGCGGTGCAATATTCTAGTTAGGATTTGGTATATGGGCCTAGTTTTGGGGAAATTATGGTATGGATGGAAGGATACGGATGAGAGTAAAATACTATGCCTATTGAGGTTGATTAGGGACTTTTTATTGACTAGTCAAACCTTACTGATTAAGGGGAACTTATGAACCAAGGCCCTATTATTGAGTTTGTGGCATGTTGGGAATACAAGGCAATTATTTCTTAATCAATACTTATGGAAAATTAGAACCTCCTGGTTATGTGAATCTTTACTGGGAAGTGGATGCATGTTAAAGGTTAGGCATTTGTCACTAATCAGTACTCTTACACTATTGATTAGACATCATTTGTGATTATAATGGTATGTTAGTCTAGGATTGAAGAGGTATTTTCACTACTACCCGGTGAGGTAGAACATTGGTTACCCCTTATTGAGGTGGCATGATGTTTTGAATCTACTATGTGGGTATGTTGTACTATGCCTTTTATTATGGAACATTAGTTGTCACCTATTATGGTGGAGTAATATTCATCACATTTTGTTGAGGTATGATAATGTTTGTTATTTGATAACTTAATCCTTATGATAGCATGCTAGAAGGAGTAACTAGTTGAGTATTAGACGTAGTTGTTTACGGTTGAGAGGTATAAATTCCTACCCATTATGTTTATGAACCACTCTTGGTGTGAATTATAAACACATTTTATTATGGACTAGTTTTTTGTGTGTTTATACCACTTTGTTCTAGATTGAACATCACTTGCGTGTTGTCTACTATGTTTGGCTCACTATTCTACATAAATGTAGAAGACACTTCTTCAATAGCTAGGGAATTAAATATGTCTCCCACTGAAGTTTTTTCACATGAATGTGTTTATACCCTAATTTTCTTGGCCTATCAATTCAAGTAAGACTCCTATTAAAGGAGATAACTCAATAAGAGGATCATTTGACATGGTCATGTTGTTGAAATTATGCACTAAGTTCAAATAGGTCTAGTATGGTGTCTGCATCTATATGAAGTGGTCTCCCATGAGGCCCTTTCTTGTGAAAAGCATATGTGGGTCCTGATATGAAATTGACACTAGAGCTTAAGGATTGTTAGAAGAGGCATGTTCATTGGTTTCATTATAAGATATGTTATAAGGCACTCTTACTAAACTTAGAAAATTTTCATGGGGGAAGTATGCTGGAAACTTAGCCCCTACCTCCATGGCTCTGATTAAGACTGTCTTTATTTGAGAGCAAGTGAAAACCAAAAGAATAAGGGTCATATGCCAATGGCATTGTAATGTAGTATGGTTGATGTTGGACTTGTTCTACAACCAAAGGTATGCTAGGTAGGTATTGTGCCATTTGATCTAAGTCCTACTCCAAGTATGGAGGTGTGTTGACCAAATATTGGGCCAAAATATCTTGGCTTTGTTCCCCTAATTGAGTGTTGTAAGGTGGATAAGGATCCATCTCAAAAACATCATCTCCATAGGGGTCTTGAATAAAGTCTTTTTGTGCAACCACATTGCTATACCTAGATTATACATGACACCACTATGAGTATAGTGAGACATGTTTGAATCAATGGTGAATGTTTCATAACAAAAATGGTTAGAATTATATAAACTCTAAAAAATAATGTCTAAAAATCTAAAATGTTAGAACTTGATTTAACTTGGTCAAAGGGATGGAGCTATATCTCCAAAAAGGGTTTATGTCAAAATTCGGTACAAAACAAACTAACATAAAATGTCTAATGTTAAATGTCTCACACAAAAAAGTCAAGTGGATGAAATAAAATCAAAATGCCAAACTCTAGGTTCAAAATGTTCTAAACAAGTCTTAATCTAGGAAAATAAACGTTACTAGGTCTTTTGGCCAAATGCAATGTCAAAAGCTAGGCTCAAATAATGGGGTATGATTTAATCTAACAAATATAAAACATGTGGGCATAAACTAGGCACTCGAATTTAGACATGAACTTTGACCAAATTAGTATAAGGCATGAAACAAAAGGCACTTGGAGATAGATTTTTTTCTCCCAAATAAAGGCATAAAAAATAGTCTTCAAAGTGGGTAAAAAAATTAACATAAGTTACACAACCCAAAAGAGAAAGATCGATGTCTAGGCCCAAATTACACAAGGCATAAAAAAAAATTAATCAATGTTTGGATTCGAACTTGTCAAGGTTAATTAAAAACTCAACTTATGAAAACTATGCTTATTTGATCAATAAGCTAGACATAGGTGAATGATATAAAGCTACTAAATAAAGACCCAAAAGGCACATGTGGATTGGTTCAAAAGTTAGACTCTAGGAAAAACAAGTCTATGAAATTATTCAGGCAACATAATGATGTTATCACACTCTAAAGGTATAATCGATGGGTTGTTTCAAGACTTCAAGGCACAAAACTTGAAATGGATTAGGTAGTGTAATGTTACCCTTTCCAATCAAGTGACACACACACAAAGATTTGTCACATAAGACTAAGGCAAAGGTATGGTGTTAAATAGATGATGTAATGCCTCCTAAAATAATGGAGTGATGTGGACACTGTAGACTAGAAATTTGACTCAAACGAGGATGGTTAGTATCGTGTTAGTTCAAAAATGAAAACAAAATGAAAGAAACACACTAAATAACATAACATCTCTAGGCCTAGTCACTAAGGGGAGCTTAGTGAGGAAAAACCATTTGAAAACACAACTAAAAATGGAAATAAATAAGAAATATGAATACAACACAAATTTTTTACCAAATCCTTGATTGCTCTAAAAAGGCTCCTTCTTTGGCTTGCTCAACTTGTGCTTCAAGAGATCTTCATTAATGGAGTGTGGCTACCTTCATCTCCTCTTGGCACCTTTGGCTTGTGATGGATTTTGATCAATATTTGGGAATAATAACACTACATCAAGATGTGTTTTGAAGCTATTTGGGCATGGTAACTTTGGCTTAAAAGAGCTTCAAATTTAATAGGCAAGGCCTCTTATTTATATATTTTGTAAAATGATCAGAATGAACCTGAGCCATCCATCTCAAGATGGAGATGTGTGGCTAAGAATTCATTCAATTTTAGAGGCCAAATTCAATAAATTCCCTCATAAATATTTGGGATAGAGAGGCATTAAAGAGGCATGAAAGGTTTTAATGAGGCATGTGAGGGCTTGATGAGATATTTTATACATTTATGGCTTAGGGATGTCTTTCTAAGAAATAATGTCATTTGATGATGAAAATATTCAATATCAATTTCTAAATAGAAATATTCAAAAATATCCATGGAAAATTAACTCAAGCTCTTGATTCAAATTAAATAGCCTTAAACATGATTAGTCAACTTTGATGTAAATTTTGGCAATTGGTACACAAATTAATCAAATTGGTCAAAATGTCATATTATTGGCTCTAAATTTGAATGGATTGGAATTAGGATGAAATGTTGGGTGAATTGGATCCATTATCTCATTCAAGATGTTACCAACACAAAATAACAAAGGCATGTTTCATGGGTAATAAATTTAGTAGAAAAGAGTAATCGAGAGCATTTAGGTACAAAAATGTCATTTAGACTCGAAATGATTTGATCAAAGTTAGCTATCTCATAAATTAAATTACCTCATTTAATGATACTCTAGCCAAAATATTTACTTGAATATGATAGTTTAAATTTTTTTTAATGCATTTTAGTGTTTTTAGGCCAAATTGTGCATTTTGATAGAAATTGGTCAAAATCTTGTTGAAGGTCATTGGTGGCCACTTTTAGGTGTCTACAGTTTGCCCCTATTTGGGAAGGCATTTCAAGTATAAGCATAGTAACATATTTTCAAATATTGAAAAGGTATTGCATGCCTATAACTTTAATGATAATGGATGAACTTTATGATGTGCCCTTAAGGGAATGGTTGGCATAAGGAGGTCAACAAATGATCCCTTGAAAAGAAAGAAGAAAAATGAGGGGACTAAAGAAAGGAAGATGATGGGGTGAGAACATAATGATTTTTGAAAAAGTAGTCAAAATCATTGAGAATCCAAGTAGGATGGTGTACAATGGTTTTCCCAAAGGTGGTTATAAGCATTATACCTTGATAGTGGCAATGTGGTATGATAACATAATGATGCGTTCAAAGGTGGTTATAATCATTAAGAAGATGGATCTGCCTTAATTAGGACAAACAAAAAAGATAACAACATGCCCTTATTTGGGTGAAAATAAAGTAAATTTGGAGAGAACACAATGATTTTCCCAAAGGTGGTTATAATCATTAAGGAATGCAAGTGGGATGGTGTACAATGATTTGCCCATAGGAAGTTATAATCATTAGACCCTGATTATGGAAAACATGATTGATTGGATGATGATGAAAAATATGATGTGGGAAACTTGATACTAAGGATAATGATGAATTAGGACAAACTAATAGTAGGGAAATGCTCATCTGAACTAAAAAAGGTTGAAATTATTTCATTGTTAGTTACTCTATTTGGGATATGATTGGGATTGGATTGGGATGCTAGTGCTAAGGATATGTTGATGTTGCCATTGCTAAGTAGACTTCCTAAAGTTTATTTTTGCTATAGCACTTGATGGTAGGCATCATGATAGAACACCATGAAGACCTGGTCAAAATATGCATAAGGATTGACTCCCAAAATCCAATAATCAATAGAAAATAATGCAATAATGATAAAAATGATGATGCCAATGTAAACATATGAATATGGATGGATTCAAGTATAAATTTTCAAGGAATCACCTAATGAATGAATTTAGACTGAATCAAGGCAACAATGCTAAAAGCAAACAAATAGGCACACAAACTAGAAACAAATAAATAAGCAAAGAAACAAATAACAATTAGTCCTAATGTTAGTACAAATAACACAATGAACATTTCCCCTAGACAATAGGTGATAACATAACAAACAAACATGATTGGGGGAATAGAAGAAAAGGAAGGGGGTGGCTGAGCTGTCTCCATATGCACTAGGTAAGTGGACACTACCTACATAGTTCCATGGATGTAATATCCAAAATAAACTTTAGGCTGAATGTAGTTCTCCCAAGAAATAAGAAAAAAATGAGAACTGATGAAAAAAAAACATGATGGATGTGATATAAGAATAGGAATGGTATTTCAAAATGTCAAGTGCATGGGATAAAAGAACAAAAAGGATGGGGAAACTAAGTGACAAGTGATTTACCTATTACTTAGTAAGGGTTCCTAGAATCCTTAAGGCAAATAAGTGGTCAATGTTTTTGGGTTTTCTAATGATTTTACAAATGTTTTTGAAATTTTCTAGGTTTCTCAACTCGATGGAGGATGACGAGATAATAAATAGTTCAATCTCACCAAAAAATGAGAGCATTACTTAGGTAGCTCATAAAATGACAAGAGCATGGCTTAGGTTGCTCACAAAATAATGAGAGCACGGTTTAGGTTGCTAAAAAAATGATAAGAGCATGGCTTAGTTTATTCATAAAATGGTGAGAGCATGGCTTAGGTTGCTCATAAAATGACAAGAGTGTGGCTTAGGTTTCTCATAAAATGGTTAGAGTGTGGCTTAGATTTCTCATAAAATGGAAAGAGTGTGGCTTAGGTTTCTCATAAAATGGTGAGAATGTGGTTTAGGCTGATTGAAAAATGGTGAGAGCATGTCTTAGGGTGACTGAGTTGACCTCAAAAAATATTGAGCATTGCCTACATAACCTTAGAATGGGACCTCAAGTCATTATAATTCTAATTTATGATGGAGGAATCTGACTAGAGTAGCATCTAATTCAAATAAAATAAGCATATTTGGTATAAAGGCACAATATGGCATAGAAAATGGCTAGTTGGTACGTCAAGGCATGATAAACAAGTGTTGCCTGTAGTTTGCCCATAAGTGGTTATAACTAGGATACAACAACATAGATCAATGATACTAAATTTCCCATAGGTAGTTATAATTAGTAAAAAGACTGGTGAGACACTGATTTTCCCATAGGTGATTATAATTAAGCACATTTGGTATAGAGAATAGAACAATAAGTGAAGGATATAACTACCAAACTGCTATTTTACTACTCCAAAATACTACCTCTATTTGGAATGTGTAGAACAACTGCTAAAAATAAATTTTAATCCTCTTGCTAAATGTGGCTTGGGAATGAATGGAATAACACCAAGGTCATAGGGCCAGGTAGGGAGGGAGAAATGAACTAGGTTGATGGGAAGGTATGGTAAAATGGATAAGTGATAGGAAAAAGTGTTAGGTTGATAGGATGATATGACGGTAAAATATTACAAATAAGAAGAGTGATAAAATGATATAATTTGAAATGGTCCTTATAGATAATATAAGAAGTTACTTAAGCATAGTACCACTTGAGGTGGATAATTTTCATCAGCTCATCAAGTTTATATCTATCTAGTGTGGAAAGCCTATATGATCCTATTCTAAAGTTTGTCATAATGATGAAAGGACCAACCTAGTTGGGTTTGAACTTGCCTTTATTCTTCTTTTTAGTTGTGGTATTATTTTGGTTCTCTTTAAGGACAAGATCACCAAGTTAAAATTATATATGCTTCACACAATAATTTTAGTGGCCTCAAAGTCAGTTCTGATAGGCTTGAAGATTGTTCACTACATCTATGTGTTTCTCATCAATTAAATCTAATTATTGTAGGTGAGCTCCTTGATAGTCATTATCATCTAGGACATGCTTGAAAGAGATGTGTAGAGATGGTAATTTGACATGAATGGGAAGATTGGCTTATATATCGTAAACAAGTGAATATGGGGTGGATCCTATGGGTGTATGGTGATTTGTATGGTATGCCCAAAGGGTATGGAATATTTGAAGGTGCCAATCATGACTGTCATCATTAAAAATATTTTTGATAATGTTAACAATGGTTTTATTTGATGCTTTGGCTTGACCATTACCTTAAGGGTAATATGTCATGGAGAAATGTTGCATGATGTTATATTCAGTATATAGATTTTTGACATCCTTGTTCTTGAATGATCCTTCATTATCAAATATAATTTCAAAAGGGATACCATAGGGACAAATGAGATGGTTAAAAATGAACTTAGAAATTTGCTTTCCAGTTACATAAGTGAGGGGTATAGCTTCAATCCACTTAATTAAATATTTTGTGGTGATAAGGATATGTTTATGGCCATCAAATGAGGTGGGATTTATCTTCCTAATGAGGTTGAGGCCCCATGTAGCAAATGGCCATGGTGTCAACATTGGTTTCAAGGTCTTGACTAGGGCATGAATTAGATTGGCATGCTATTGAAATTTATTGCACTTTTTTACATATGCAACCACATCTGCATCCATCATAGGGTAATTATACCTAGTACATAGGAGCTTTTTGGATAGGACTGTCCCACTAGTGTGGGCTCCACATAATCCTTCATGAACTTCCCATGAATCAGAGTTCCATCAAAACTATGGTGGTAAAAGGTTGAACTAAGTAAGGTATAATGAGTGGTTTGGTGGATAAAGGCTTTGGTTTGTTTTATGGATATGTCATATGGTAAATCTTGGTCATTGAGGTAGTTATAAAGGTCAGAGTATCTAATAGAGCTAGGACAAATAATAAAATAAGTCATCATGATGGTTGAAGGTTCAAGAGTTGGTGTTAACAAATTCTTGACAAAGAACTGATACTCTTTGGCTATATCTATTTATCAAATCAGAGATCCAATAGTGGCCATAACATCTGTGGTTTTATTACTATCCCTTTGTATATGCTCAAATTGTATGTTGACAATCTATCATTTGAGAGTGTCGACCATGGCCTTATATGGAGCTAGATTGTCATCTTTGGTCTAAACATGGTCTGTAACTTGATTGATGATTAACTAGGAATCACCGTAAACCTTGATATGAGAGATGTTCCATTATATTACATATCAAAGCCATACAATAAGTTCTTCATATTCAACCATGTTGTTGGTACAAAGAAAGCTGACTTGAATGATTTAGGGATTAGATCCCCTTATGGTGTAATATATAAAGAGCCTACCCCTGATCCATGTGTAGTGAATGATCCATCAAAATATAACTTCTAGTATTACTCCTCAAGAGGTGTGTTAATGATGGTCATTATAGATTCATCAGGCAATTGGAATGTCAATAGATCTGTATCGATAAGGGGTGCTTCAACAAGTTGATCGACAAGAACTTACCCCTTAATGGATTTTTAGTTGATGTATTCAATCTCAAACTCACTTTGAAGCATGATCCATTTGGCCATGCAGCCTTATAAATCTATTTTAAATAGTAGATACTAGAGTGGATCTACTTTTGAGATAACCATGGTCTTATTGTTTAATATGTAATGATGTACTTTTTGAACTGTGAAGACCATGGCTAAATAGGCTTTTTCTATGGGTGTATAATTGTGCTCATATGTGACTAGTATAAAGATTAAATACTACATAGCATTCCCTTTCCCATTATCATTGTGTTGAGACAAAAGTGCCCCCTAGGTATTATTAGTAGCTGATAGGTACAACAAGAATGGCTTTCTTAACATATGAGGAAAAAAATAGGTGGATTCGTTAGATAGTCCTTTAGCTACTAAAAATTTGTTTGGTAGTGATCATCCCAATGAAATGTAACTCCTTTATTAAAAAGATACATAAAATTATGGCATTTATTGGCTAATTATGATATGCAGTGTTAGATAGATTGTCTTTTCCCTTGTAAACTATGGATTTGCTTCAAATTAGTTGATGGTGGCATCTTTGTTATGGCTTAGACTTTGGTTGGATTGACTTCAATGCCTCATTGAGACATAATGAAGCCAAGTAATTTGACTGATGTGACTCCAAAGACACACTTATTAAGATTAAGTTTGAATTTTTACTCACACAATCTTCCAAATTTTCTTTGTAGCACTGCTGGATGATCAACCTTGGTCTTTGATTTTCCAAGAATGTCATTGACATAGTCTTCAACAATGTCATGCATCATATCATGAAATATGATGGTCATGGCTCTTTGATAGGTGGCCCCTACATTTTAAAGATCAAATGACATAACTTGATAGTATAATGTTCCCCATTGAGTGGTAAATTATATTTTCTATTGGTATTCTATTGCTATCCTAATCTGGGTATACCCTAACAAGCCATCCATTAATGAAAGCATTTCATAACCCACTGTGGAGTTGATGATCATGTCGATGTTTGGAAATGGAAACTTATCCTTAGGGCAAGCTTTATTTATATCATGAAAATTAGTATAGATTATGATTCCTTTTGGCTTTTTACTAATTGGCACAACATTGGAGATCCACTTTGAAAAGTCGATCGATCAAATACATCCTACTTCCAAGAGTTTTTACAACTCTTTATTTATTAATACAAAAATGTGAGGATGCATATTATGTAACTTTTGTTTTAATAGTTTGGCATTAGGATTGACCACAAGGTGGTGTAGAACCAAGGTGGGGTCCAAACCTAGAATTCCAAAATATGCCCATACAAAAATATCAACAAATTCCCTCAAAAGGGTTGTAAGGACTTCACGCTCCTTCTCAGTAAGAGATGCACCTAGCTTGATCCATATTGGGTCATCTGGGGACTTGATGTTAACCTCTATCATGTCTTCCATTAGAAGGGTTGAACTATCTTCAAGGATAGTGGGCAATGATCTAAACTGATTAGAAACATTAGAGACTTTTGTTAGGACTAGCTCTTTGAGTTCCCTTAGCATTGATGAATTAGAGTCCCCCAATGGGAGGTTTGGCCATGTAATAAAAACTATTAGAAACTCCTAAGTGATTCGATCAAAATATTTTTATTCTTAAAAACTAAACTCAGTCTCATAGATAAGTTCATCATTGGTGGTCTCTTGAGCTATGTTTGAAGAAGGTTGAACACACCTATCTAATGGTGCCTAATATAGGTTTTCACCACTAGACTGGCCTTTTGCTTTACTTTTTCCATGGTCAAAAAGTACCTCAAAGAGGTTTTCACTTTGTGACCTCAATGTTTTAATTATTTGATTTTGACTAAGGGTGTTTATCCACTCTCCAAAATAAGCATCATGATCTAACTTGATTGAGAACCTTGATTTATGGTCCCCAACATAACATTGTCTCTAAGGCTCACAAAATCATAGAAAGCCTCATCATTTTAGAACTCATCAATCAACACATTGGACTCTTGTTAGCCCCAATATATCAGTTGGATATAATATAATGTTAGTGGGTTGTGCTGAATGATTGGTATAAGGGCATAAATGGAATGGGTGTCAAATAGATTGATCTCGATTAGGTCGTTAAAAAGGCTATGATCAGACTTTGCTTCACTACCAGCATCTTCATCACTAGTTGATGGTGATGAAACATAATTGAGGTACATGGGGTCACCCCCAAGTGGATTAAACCTAAGTCTATAGTGCCCTTTGTATTTGGTCATGGAAATTGGCTCGAGAGTTCCTTATTGATTTGGTCTTAGGCCTCTTCCTTCATAGTCATGATTCTTCATGATCCTATTAGGAATAGGATACTTGACATTATTATGAAAATTGGCTTGCTTGTCATTATATAACCATGATTCATCTCCTTCAAGAGGGTCCTATTCTAGGCCATATGTTGGTATAAATGTGATGGGTCATTTATCTCTACCCTTTTATTTCCATTCTAGATGAAATGGCTTGGCTTTAGGTCATCCAAAGGACTTCGTATTCTATGGAAGTTTTGCAATATGAAAAGTACCATGGGTCACATACTCTCCTAGGCCATTGGATGAGATGGTATAATGATTGGATATATTAAGAGGTGACATATGAGAAAGGGATCAAGGGTATTAAGATCAATATAGTTGTCTTCTAGTAAATCAAGGAGTATGGACTTTCCCTTATCTTGCTTGGCCATTGGATTCATGTTGAAATGATAGTTATAACTCTTGAACTTAGCCTCTAGGTGTTTGTAGTGCTCATATGGATGCAAATCTCTTGATATACAAACTTCCATCCCTAAATGGGAGAACTTGATACATTGGTGCAATGTCGATGGGACTTCATGAATCTTATGTAACCAAGGTCTACCCAAAAATAAATTGTATGATAAATCGAGATCTAACACATGGTAAAGTGTATCATGGGTCAAGGGCATAAGGATAATTAGTAAATAAATGGTGCCTTATGATTATTATTCTTCATTATCATAGGATTTGATTGCTATTATTTCTTCTTGAAGATCTTCTGTAGTGTACCCAAGAATCTTGATGAGCTTTAGAGACAATATGTTTAGACTTGATCCATTATCTATAAGGACACATTTCACTTTGTGCCATTTTATGCTAACTTCAATGTATAAGGGGTTGTTATGCAGTAGGCCAAGGGATGGCATATCACTTTAGTTGAAAGTGACTTGTTGGGATGGAGCTAGGTGTCCAACCAAAGCTTGGAATTTGTTAGGGGATATGTCACTTGAAATAGTGGATTAGATAAGGAACTCATTCAAAATATCCTTGTGGATTATTGATGTACATAAAAAATATAAAATGGAAATTTGTGCAGGCATCTTTTGTAATTATTCCACAATGTCAAATTTCTTCTCTTAATCAGTGTTAAATGGCTTATT
The DNA here is from genome assembly GCA_037957365.1 of Torreya grandis. NCBI lineage: Eukaryota > Viridiplantae > Streptophyta > Pinopsida > Cupressales > Taxaceae > Torreya > Torreya grandis. Next base: position 334,275 of record JARHVA010002667.1, read on the forward strand.
TAAAGGATGAATGGCTAGTTAGGTGATGGGTGAAGTGGTAGATGGTTGTGGGATTGGGATGGTAATCTTTGACCACTAAGTTGTGATTAATTAATTAGGATTAAACATAGGACCCTGATTGCTAACAAATGATGGTGATGGTAGGGGACCAGATAAGATAAGTCTCAGTTGTTGGTGCACTTGTGCATGGTCATGTGGCAATGATGAGTTATTAGTATAGGGTCCAAAATTAGTAACTATGATTATTGGTATGACTGCATGTGGTCCCAAGTCAAAGAATGATTATCAATGTAAGTTAGTGAATTGGAATTATTTATCAAAGGTCTTGATTGATTAGTATTTGGTCTCAGATTGATGGAGATCGTGCTAATGTGACCTCCTGCAATATGACCTACAACCCTATTGTAATCATGTACAACTGCATGGTAGGTCTATTGGTTATTACCAATATAACCTTGGTTTTGTCCATTATTTGGATGTTGCTAGTTATTTTATTAGTGATTCTATTAGTTTGACCTTAGTTATTGAAACTATTGTTGTTGGTGTTGTACTGACCATTATTGTTGTTATTGTTATTGATGCTGTGGCTAGTTATTATGTTGGGGAATGGGGTTTTGATATTTTATAAGGGTCTAATTAGAAGTGAAAGAACCACCATCCAATGTTATTTCCCCATTATCCAAAATATTCTAAATCAAATGTTTAATTTTCACATAATGATGCAAATTATATCCATTAACCTAATGATATTCATAGAATTCATTTTGGTGGTACCAATCAGGATAAGGGATGCCTTGAAGATAATGTTTTGATATAGGCAACCTAATCAGATTAGTGGTAGCAAGATTGAAAAACAAAGATTTAATAAGCTCTCCAAGGTCACTAAAAACATGATGAGTAGGCACTATTCTCCTTGGAGGAGGAACTTGTAATGGTAAAGGTTGCTGTATTTGTTATATGGGCTTGGGTTGTTGCACTTTCTATGTTTGTTAATTTTTTTTGGGTTAAGAGTAATTTTTACATGTTATGTGGGCTGAGTAGATGGTGTTTGCACCATTTGGACATGACGTGACTTAGTTAATCCAATTATAACAACATTTTTGTTGTAATTAAATTACCTTAGTCTATCATTATTATTGGCCTATTCTGATTGCAATGCTTGTGCTTGGACTTGATGCTAGTTTTGGCCATTTCTTAGATTGGTACCTTGATTCTAATTATATGAGGTAAGCTTGATGATCCAGTTATTGATAAGGGCTTGTTTAATAAAAAAACCTTTTCCAATGATCTCCTTAAAGGTATGCACACACTATAGTTCCAAATGATAAGATAATTCACTATACAAATTTTTGGTAAACACAATGGCTAATTGTTTATATAGTAAACTATAGGTGAATCAAATTACAAGGGATCTCCATCACTATAGATAAATTTTAAAAATCTCACTAGCCTTTTTCTTGGCTTGTGACAAGTTGACCAAATAAATCTCATATTTGAGATTGTATGAAAAGTGCTATACAAACTTGTGTGAAAGATCATTAAAATTGACTACTAAATTCTTAAGTAATTTTGAGAACCACTCCAAAGCTTGTCCTACTATAATTCTTGGGAATAAAAATAGAAGGTAGATGTTTCTATATGCCACTAGCTGGTATGCAACAAAGAACTCAGTCAAATGAGCCTTGGGGTCACCTTTCCCATTATATTTATAAAATTTTGGTGGTTCATATGCTGGAGGAAATGGTATTTAAAAGTAATCCATGTTAAATGGATAAGAACACATGTCATCTAACTTAAAATTTTTTATTCTATTTCCCATCTTGGATGGTAGTAATTGCATCCTTCATCTATTGTAGTTCTTGGGCTATGAAACTGGAGGGAATATTGGGTTGGGTAGATGGTTGAGCAGTCACAAGTGGAACACTTTGACTAGGGTATGATGAAGCTATTTCGTAGGGTACATTGGTTTGGTTGGGGAATGGACTAGGAATAAATATGCATGGATTAAAATGAAATTTTTGAAATTACATTTATAGTTGTGCAATATTATGGTTGGGGTTAGATATGTAGGCTTGGTTTTGGGGATTTTGAGGTTGAAATGGAGGGATATGGCTATATTATGCCTTTTGGGATTGAATAGGGACCTACTATCAAATAATAAAACTTTTATATTGAGGGGGTAATTAAACCAAGACCCTATCATTAGACTAGTGGCACATTCTACACAAAAGGAAAAGGTTGCTTGATTGGTACTTGAGGAGCATTAAAACCTCTAGGTTACATGAATCCTTGTTAGGAAGTTGATGTTGGTAGAAGATTCAATAGTTTTCATTGACAAATATTCATACACTATTAATTAGACATCATTTGGCTTTGAATTGGCACATTGGTTTATGAGGAAAGAGGTATGTTCACTCCTACTTGGAAAGGTAGAACCTTGGTTGCCCCTATTGAGGTGGAAATATGTTTTCTCTCTACTACATTGGTATGTTGGATTGTGCCTACTATTGTGGAATATTACTCATTGTCTATTGAGTAAGATTCATCACATTTTACTATTGAGGCATGGTATTGGTCATTAGTTGATTACCTAATCCTATTGTTTGAGTGCTTGAAGAAGTAACTAGTTGAGGATTAGTAGAAGTTGTTGGTTGAGGTTGGGACGTAGAAACTCCTACTTCTTGATTTGGAGAACCACTCATGGTATTAACTAAAGGTATACTTGTTTGTGTACTAGTTGTCTATGTACTTACACTACTTTGGTTTGGATTAGATGTTGATTGTGCATTATCCACTATGTTTTGTTCAATGTTTTACATAAAAGAAAAAAATACTTCTTCGATGGTTGGCACATGACACAAGTTATCAACCAAAGTGTTTTGCATAAAGGGGTATACACACTGATTGTCTTAACCAAACAATTCTATCAAAATTCCTATTGAAGGAACTAAGTCAATGAGAGGCCTATTAGACATGGTTATATAGTTACAATTATGCACTATGTTTAAGTATGTTTGGTATGATATCTAAATTTGTACAAAGTGATCCTCCATAAGGTCCTTCCCTTTGACAAACATATTAGGGTCCTGATGTGTCATTTGGACTAAAGCTAAAGGATTACTAGAAGAAGCTTGTTGACTATAAATTATGTTGTGAGGCATTATTACTAGAATTGACAAATTCTCATGGGGGAAGTTTGATGGAAAATTAGCCCTAAATTTAATAGCTCTAACCAAAATCTTATCCTTATTTTCTAAAAAGTGATGCTAAAAAAGATAAGGATCATACGTGGATGGTGTAGTAACATAGTATGGTTATTTAACTATAGGTACTAAATCTAGATACTACTCCATTTGTTCTTGATCTTGCTTTGAGTAAGGAGGCATGTTTACCAAATAATGAGCCAATGGGTCTTGGTTTTGGTTTTGTGCCCCTGCTTGAGTGTTATAAGATGGGTAAGAATCTGTCTCATAAGCAACATTATCTACATAAGGGTCTTGAACCATATTTTATTATGTGACCACATTAATAAATCTTGGATTGTACATGAGTCCACTATGAATGTAGGAATACACGTTAGGATTTGTAGTAAATGTTTCATGATAAAAGAGAATAGAGTTCTAAAAACTCTAAAAAAGAGATGTCTAAAAAGAAGTTCAAACTTGGTCTAGCTTGGTTAAAAGGATGGATATGTATATCCAAAAATATTGATGCAATAACCTATGATAAAACAAGATAACATCAAGTATCTAATGTTACACGTCTCACACAAAAAGGTCAAGTAAAAGGACCATAAATTGAAATGCCAAATTCTAGGTCAAAGTGTTTCAAATCAATCTAATATAGGAAAACAAAAGTTGCTATGTCTTTTTTCCAAACACAATGTCTAAAGATAGGTTCAAACAAAGCATGTACTAGGACTTTTGTCCAAATGGCATAAAAACTCTAGACTTTACAAGATGAGATATTTAATCTAACATATTTGAAACACTTCTAACAAAAATAAGGCATTTGAATCTTGGACATAAAATTGAAAAAAAAGTATGAGATATGAAACAAAATGCACTTGGGGATAATTTATTTTCTCAAAAATAATAGAAAAAACCAAATTATTTTGACTAATTATATAGGCAAAGGTGAATGGCATACCTGTGTTAGACAAATGCTCTCAAAGAAACTCAAAATAGTTTAATCTTTGTAACAACTTAGACTTTATGGGAATAGGCCTATGAAACAAGTTTCAAAATAATTTGAGAAACGTAACCACACAAAAATGCTCAAAAAGTATGGTAAATGCTTGTTTCAAGACTTTAAGGCAAAAATGGTTTCAACATGATTTTGGTAGCATAACACTACTCTCCTTAACTCAAATGACACCCACAAAAAGTTCATCAAAAATATCTAAGGTAAAAGTGTGTTATGAAATGGACTTAGGATAAAAGGTGAAATAGGGTGAATAATACAAACTGTGGTCTCGGACTCAAAGAATAAGAAATATGCAAGATGACTAGAGTCCTACCAAATGATGATAATGATATTGAGTCTAAAAATGTCCCTTAATTCAAATTGGGAATTAAACTCAAGTTAAAACAAGTCAAGTGCAAAGTGGTGAACCCAATTTAACATATCAACCTTTAAAACTTGGAAGAGTCCAATTTCAAATTTAAAATATCAATGAGGGACTTAAACAAAATGTGGAAAAAGGTCTAGACTCAAATGGGTAGCAACCAAATTAGAAGCTATGACACAAAGTGTATGATGATGATTTTGAACAAGGAAAACTATGTTTCTCACTTGGGCAACATAATGCCTCCTTGTTTAAAACAATTTGGGTATAATGCGTTTGGTTATGTTGTTTTTGTTAACACCAAGTTTTGACTCCATAAAAAAACCAAGTAATCTAAGACAAAGACAAATTAACTAACTAATCATCTTAAATCCTAGACTGACAAGGTATGGAAAAGTGGGGTTAACTAACTAATAAGTTTTTAAATGTTTCTAGATAGATCAGATGCATAAAAATTTCACATCAACATGTAAGAGAAGCAACACATCAATTAGGTCTATCGCACTTGGCTTGTTGTAAACATGTCTTACCCTTTTTATAACCATTACATCCAACACTTTCTCAATGTAGTACAATGTCTAATGTGCTCATACATCTTGCATTTAGCCCCAATGATAGGATATGGCTTAACCACTCAAACTATCATCCCATTGGGGTGATCCTAATTTATATACCCCCTCATGGAGAGGGGTTGAAGATAATGTCAAGAGATGAATTCCTAGGTCAAGGATTCCCTAAATAACTCATGGGAGGTAATGAAGTCCCCCTCATAAGCCAAGATGTAATGAAATAAATGATAAAAATAGAAAGACTTTATGGTCACCTCAAGATCACCCAATACTATACAAGTTTTTAGGGAGGGATTCAAGCAATGTTTTTTCTATGCCTTGTAATAGGCTCAAAGTATGATGAGATGGTGCTTTTGATCCCACAAGTTCCCTAAAGGGGATGGGGGAGAGCATACATGCACATTTCTTTTTTCTAAAATACAATCAACAAACAAGTTTTTGCAAACAATTAAAATGAGGTTAATTTCATTGCACCAAATTGAAAGTGTTTGATTAGGTTCATTACTATCCCCTTGGCTGTAAGTGCAAAAATAGAAAAGATTGTACCAATAAGAATATATGAAGTAATAATCACGTAAGTTAATTTTAAGCTCAAAGTTTGAAGTGTTCAAGATTTATCATGTTCAAGATTCATTTTAGGAACCAAATACCAAATGTGTGAAAACTAGCAGGTTCATTTTAGACCAAATTTGAAGTGTGCATGATTTTAACTAAGTTATTTTTAAACCTCAAATTGAGGTGTATGATTAGTTAAAAACACCCAAATTAACTTCTAAACCATCCTTTCAACCTGTAAAAAGAAGATTAGGACTGCTTGCTTTGAACCACTTATGAGATTGAGCAAATAATCTTTGTAAATTAAGCTCTTGGGTTTTTTACATAGTACAATCCTACTATTCGACAGTGCAATCCCATGACTTTGCAAAATTGTGACTTGGATAGAAAATATCACTATTTAGGTTAGTTTAGCAAAAATCTACAATATCACTACTCAAGCTAATAATCCTATTATTCAAGCTCACAATATCGCTATTCAGGTCGACAATCCCATGAGTCAGGTTCATGAGTTGGGTTAAAAATCTCATGATTTAGGTTAATAATCCTACTACTATGAGAGTTGTGGTATTGTTTCTTAATCGTTTATGGTTTACAATAATGTCATGACTCAATTAGGCAATCCCATGACTTAGATGGTCAATATCATGATTTGGGTTGGCAATCCCATGATTACAAGAGTTGAGGTATTATCACTTAAGTACTAATGGTTTAAAGACAATACCATGAATCGATTAGGTGATCCCATGACTATCTCAATGGTGGGATTATAGTCTATAGGATAAACTTGTGACTCTATAGGGATAAAACTATGACTTTTATAAAAATAAACTTTTGACCAAATTTTTACCTTCCTTGCTTCCACACACTAAGATCTTGAAAAAAAATGATTAATAGTTTACTTGTAGGTGATAGTTTATAAAATTCATGGGATTCAGTACCATTGAGCGTGCCATTATGTATACTAGGAATTTGACTCAAGAGAGGATGGTTAGTATCGTGTTAGTTCCAAAATGAAAACAAAATGAAAGACACATACTAACTAGCATAAAATCTCTAGGCCTAGTCACTAGGGGGAGCTTAGTGAAGAAAAACCACTTGAAAACACAACTATAAATGGGAAAAATGAGAAATATGAACACAACACAAATTTCTTACTAAATCCTTGATTGCTCTAAAAAGGCTCATTCTTTGGCTTGCTCAGCTTTTGTTTTAAGAGATCTTCATCAATGGAGTGTGGCTACATTCATATCCTCTTGGCACCTTTGGCTTGTGATGGATTTGGCTTAATATTTAGGCATAATAAAACTACATCAAGATGTGGTTTAAATCTATTTGGGTATGGTAACTTAGGCTTAAAAGAGCTTGAAATTTAATAGGTAAGGCCTCTTATTTATAGATTTTGAAAAATGATCAGAATGAACTTGAGTCATCCATATCAAGATGGAGATGTGTAGCTAAGAATCCATTAAATTTTAGAGGCAAAATTCAATGAATTCCCTCTTAAATATTTAGGATAAAGAGTCATTAGAAAGGAATGAAAGGTCTTAAAGAGGTATGGGAGGGCTTGATGAGATATTTTATGCATTTATGGCTTAGGGATGTATTTTAAATAAATGATATCATTTTATGATACAAATATTTAATATCAATTTCTAAAAATAAATATTCAAAAATCTCCATGGAAAATTAAGTTAAGCTCTTGATTCAAATTAATTAGCCTTAAACATGATTAGTCGACTTTGGTGCAAATTTTGATAATTGGTGCACAAATTAATCAAATTGGTCAAAATGTCATATTTTTGGCTCAAAATTTGATTGGATTGGAATTAGGATGAGATTTTAGATGCATTGGGTCCATTATCCCATTTAAGATGTTTCCAACACTAAATAATAAAGGCATGTGTCGTGTGCAATAAATTTGGTAGAAAAGAACAATCTAGAGAACCTAGGTGCAAAAATGTCATTTTAAATTGAAATGATATGATAAAAATTAGTTGTCTCATAAATTATATTACCTCATTTAATGATAATCTAGCCAAAATATTTATTTGAATATGATAGTTTTTAAAGCTTTTAACGTAAATAACATTTTTAGGCCAAATTATGCATTTTGATAGAAACTAGTTTAAAGCTTGGTTGAAGGTCATTAGTGGCCACTTTTAGGTGTATATAGACATAAAACTCATTTTGACATGGAATAAAAAACAAAATAGATAGTTTAGACTCAAAAACCATGTAATAAATTATAAAATTATATAAACATCTAAATGTAATGTCCTAGATCTTATAACTGACAAGGTTGTATAGTACTATCAAATTCCATCTATATAAATGATATTGGGATGATTATAAGTGTTAATCCAAAAATAAAAGTGTATGAAGTAGTAGGGTTTTTAAAACCTCCTTCTCCCAAGAGATTGTATGATGATATGGAACTTCGATCTACTCATCCTACATCAATAATATTTCTATGGTAAGTGGGGTTGTTCTAAAACTAATTTTTCAAACATATAGATGGTTAAAAGTGTGGTTAACACTAAATATGCCTCAAATAAATTAAATTTATAGAAAATAAATTACTATTTAAGGGTATATTCCTTTGCATAGTGATTCCATCCATGTACTTCTTAGTGGAATCTTCTAGTTAGCTATACCTGACTCAGGTTTTCATTATGATTAGAGAGGCTATCTGCTTAACCCCTTGGTAATTTTATTATATGTGTCATGATTTATATACCCTATTATGGAGTGGGGTTGGTATGATGCTGGGAGATGAAACCCTAAGTCAATATGCCCCTAAATAACTCAATAGGAGGCTATGAACTGCTCATAAGCCAAGTTGCATAAAATAAATGACCAAGTGAAAATATTTTAAAGGTTATGTTTAGATCACCCAAACTATATGGGTTTTTGGGAGAGCCTCAATAACATTCTTTTCATGCCTTTGTACAAGTCACAAATTGCAAGGAAAGAGTGCTTCTGGTTACTTGAGTTACCTAAAGGGGATGGGGGAGAGCATATACACATCCTTCATTTTGTGAAAAATAAACAAGTATCAAAGATATAGTATAAAACAAATAATTTTTTACTTTAATGTACTAAATGGAAGTGTTTTTGAAAAATTTGGCCCCTTGGCCTTAGTTGCAAACTTGTAAAAATTTCACAAAACAAACTAAGTATAAAACCTCTAAATTCATTTTAAGCACCAAAATGAAATGTTTAAGATTTTAACACTTGCAAATTTATGCTTTCTTTCCTATTTTAGTCCTAAAATTTTTACAAGGTTTTGGCCTACCTTGATTCACTTTCATGAATGAGAAAATAAGATTTGGAAACAATGTCTCAAGTTTCTCTATTTTTTTTTACATAGAGGCTAATGTTGGTTCACAGAGACTGATGCCGATTACAAGAGAATCGATGTCGGTTGTAATAGAATTGATGTCGATAAACTTAAAATAGATGTCATTTAATTATAAACTCATAGGCAAAAAAAAATGATTTAAAAAATGTTTGTTATCCCAAAAAAAGCATATGAATAAAATAATTCTTTAGATCTTGCAAGAAAAAACCAGATAGAGACTTTACAAGTTATAAAACCAATAATGATAACTTGCAACTTTCAAGGAAATTAAAACACAAAGTTTTTAAACCACGTTCTACCCTATAAGGGACCGATGCTGGTTATTAAAAAATGATGTTGGTCTCTATGTAATCTATGTAACACTAAAAAATAGAATACAGAAAAATAAAGTAAAAACTCAAAATTTTAAGATGATCAAGCATTCATTTAAAAAACTAAGAGTGTACTTTAGTCTCTTTGAAATGTAAGATGCTTTAGTTCCCATTAGGCATGCCATTTGTGATCATAATAATCTAAGAAGGAAGGTTAGTAACATGTTGGTTCAAGTAATAAAAACTCAAAGAAACACACTAACACTATCACTTACAAGCCTAGATCTTAGGGGTGAGCGTAGTAATAAAAGACAAATGAAAAAACAACTAAAATGAAAAAGATAACATATCCTTTATTTTCCTTGGGAGATCCAAATGCATTTTTGAGTGGCTTGCTTAGAATATGATTCAAAGAGTCTTTGGCAATGGAGTTCGTGTAACTTCTCTCCTTGCCACCATTACTTGTTTTGGCTTGATGTAGCTTGGATCAATATTTTGGAATTATAAAATTATTGATATGAATCTCATCCAACAAAACCTGCATTATAACTCTATAATTTTCTAAGATTAGAATTCAATAGGCAAGGGCTTAATTTATAGGCTTAGGAACTAACTTTGACCTAAGGTGAGTCAAGGTGGAGTTAAGGCTTAGAATGGGTTCAAACTTAACATAGGTGAGTCAAATATAGTCCTAGTAGAGTTAATAGTTGTCAAGGGATAATAATTTTCAATAAATAGGCATGGGTCCACAAAATGAGATATTTTAGGATATTTCCAAAGGGCTTGATAAGTCACAAAGGTAATCATGAAAAGCTAGTATATTTCATATTTTTGAATTTCATTATTTATTTATTCATTAATTACACATGGATAATTCAATTAAGAATTTAATTTGGTTTAGCTTATTAATTAATTTTGATTAGCCATATAACTCTTTCAATATTTGATTTATGTTCATGTGCCCTACTTAATAGGTCCATAGGCCAAATTGACTATTGTGATGCCACAAGATGATTAGGGATATATCCATGAGAGGTTATGATTGAATATTGTAAGATACCCCAATTAGAGATGACTCAACAAGATTTTAAGCTTTGATGAATGATACAAAATCAATTTTTGGATGTTTAGTGATTCCTAGGCTTAATTTACAATGGTTGGTAGTAATCAATTTGAAGTCTGGTCGAAGGCTAGTGGTGGCCAATTTTAGGTGTCTAAAGGTTATAGGTCAGTCACCAAAAAAGCATTCAAGGTGGGTTCACATAAAGACGAGATGTTTTGTACACACCAAGGTACACATTTATTTCTTTTAAACTATAAAATTTATTACTAGATTAAAGGGGGAAAATATAGATACTAAAATTTGATTTATGTAGTACCTCATTTTTGTACACTTGGAAAATACCTATCATGGATGTACCTTTTAGTTATAGACCTTCCCATTATTAAAAGGCTTGCATTCACTATCTCTTTATACCTAGTTACTTATCTCTTAGTCTAATCCTTATTAGTCTGATGACCTAGGAATTATATACTGAGTAAAAATCTCTAAACTGATTATTATCCTTTACTACTAGTTTTAGACTTGAACTTATTTTATATTTCCCCAGACATTTATGTCCTATGTGGGCACATGCATTGATGTAATTTTTCATTTTCCTAAAAAGTGTTCAGTTCCTAAAATACATCTAATTTACAAAATAAACATATCCAAAAGGTTAGCCTAAGTGCTTTAATTCAATATTTTTCTAAAAGGGATTGGTATATATACAATATCAAACCTCATTCCTTCACCATTGAGAAATCATTTACAACTCACAAGGAAATATGCCAATAAGCATTCAATCAAACATTCAAGTGAGAAAATATACCCTATGTGTCCCTATTTCCATATCAGTCATAGGAGCAATCTCTCTACAAGTTTGAATCATTAAAAGTAACCCATGAGCCATATTTTCTAAGTCACAAGCTAGGTCATTACATGTTTTTTCTTATCACACATTTCACCCTCATGCACACATAAGAGAACACACAAGGGAGAACTACATCAGTATGAATCCTTATTAGGAGTAGTGTATATATAGGTGATTCCCATTGATAGAGGGGTCTTTGGGGTCATCTCAACACCATGAACCCATTAACACATTTTTCACATAGTCACTCCAAACATGAAGAGCTAGGGTTTGGTCATTTAAAAAAGAGAAAAAAACTATGCACACAATATGAATACATCATAAAAAATTCAACAAAAAATCTAGAAGGCTCTATTTAGTCACATCTTGATTGAGTTAATATTCTGCACATGAAACCTGTGAAAGAGTTAGATGCCAATGTTGATAAAACTATCTAGATTTGGTACAAGCATATAAGTCTACATAATGGACATTTATAGAAATATATGACTATTCTAGGATCATCATCTAGTCTAATTCCAACCTATTTTTTCTTAGACCTACATGTACATAATAAACCAAGTATAATTATTTATAATTTATTATAATAACTATCAATAGTTGTACTTAACTATTTTTAGAAATCTTAATTATATGAATTCAAAATACTATTTGTATGAGTTTTCTATTAATTAGCCTACTTATTATATTAGTTCACCACATTTGTGTAAAAGCTAATCTAATCTTATTAACCCTAGATAACCCCCACTTATAAATTTAGGGTTAAACATGATGGTGTTTCTAGAAAAAAAATAACAACACACTAATTGAGTCAACAAATTGTAGTATAAAATAAAAAGTAACTTAAAGTAAATAAGTGAAATAACTAAAAGTAGCATATACATATCTTGACATACCTTTATCATTGAATGCTTGCATTCTATATATAGTCTTGTTTGTGGAGGGAACAATACTTGCATTGGATAAACCTTAGGGATACAACGATAGAGATCAAAACTAACAATCATAAAAAATCAAAGTAAATGAATATTTTCAAAAATAGGTTAAATTAGTTATAAAATTTGGTAAGTTGGGAGGACAAAGGCTAGGTTAGAACCAAAATACCATGATAAATGATAAAAGAAATGAAATATCAGGTAATCAAAAAACCAAGGATACTAATGAGTGAAAGACCTAAACATGTATCCAAAGTAAGAAAATTAACAACCCAAATAAATAATAAGGAAACATGAAACCTAATAATTTAATCAACATCAATGTAAGATAAGTAACAATCTATACTCAAACAAATATGGAAAAACCAAAAATGTAAACAACATCGATGAAAGAAAAGTAATAATTCATACTTAAGAAAAGATGCAAAAATATAAGGTAATTAGATAAAAATAAGATGAAATGGATTGAAAAAAGATAAATAGAAAACTCAAGGTCCCAAATAAAACTAATGGAGATTTGATAAAAATAAGGTAATAACCAAGAAAGCATCTTAAAATAACTCAAAGATGCGGATTCTATTCTAATGATAGATAACATGAAAATGACCAAATTCTGAGCATGTCAAAAAAGATATAGAGAATAAGAAGTAAGAATTGGGAAGACATTTAGAAGAAAACATACCGTATCAAGGGGGAAATAAAATGTGTGGTGTGGGAAAAGGGGTTGGCACCAAGGTGACAACATAATCTTTACGAGAGACAAGACACTCATATTAAGTTAGTGAGACTAAGAAAATTTTGATATCAATGACCTTTAAAAAACTCAACCAAACTATAAAAGTGTGGGTTAACTAGTTAAGTATAAGTATCATCCCATGAAGACTAATATGCATGCACATTAAAATGAACCTACCTTCCCACGATGTGTTCCCCATTCCTCAAGATCCATTATAGCGTCATCGATCTACTATGAAGATTAGGGACATTCATGAGAAAGTAGGAGGAACTATGAATATATATGAGAATGGAATCTAATATCCAAATCTATTAGCCTACCCCACTCCAATGGACCTTGAATATAGATCATGAGGCCGATTATGTATTTTAAGATTTGATGAGGATAGGAGATGTGCCAAATAAAGATCATATCTTTTGGTGTGATCTAATTTTTAATATTATTATTGCCTTTTAATCATTATATTTCATTATATGATATGGATTTTAATTATCTAGGATTTTGTGATTCCTCCTCCATATGAATTCAAAAAACCAAGCATTGGTATTAAAAAATGACTATCATAAGAAAGGTCACACTTGGTGGTTAAAGAAGTGATCTTAAATACCATGGTGTCTAAGATTCCTAAATTTGCATCTTAGAGGAAAATGCAATCTTGAATCCAAATTTGGTGTGCCCAAAATAATGTGGTTTAGGGGAAATCATGAAATTGAGCATAATGTAGACAATAAATCTGAATTGTATAACATCTTAGTCTTGTATACTTGGAAAGTACTTCTCATGGATATACCCTTCAGTTCTTAAGACCTTCCTACTATCGAAAGGCTCACATCCACTATCTCTTGTGCCTATTGCTTATATCTTAGTATAACCATATGTTATTATGATAACTAGGCCTTTTGTACTACTAAAAACTATATAAACATACTTATTATCATCCTCTAAATTTTTTGGACTTGTACCTATTTTTTAGCTTCTTCAACACTTGCATCCTATTTGGACCCCTACGTTAATACTAGTGTCATATGCCAAAGTAAGTGTCCAATGCCCTAAAGTCATCAAATTTACAAATGAAACATATCCTTGTGGTTAACCTAAGTAATTTAATGTGAGATATTTATAAATGGGATTAGTATATATATAATATAAATCCTCATCCATTCCTCACTAGCACGAACCTAATAACTCATAAGGCAACTTACCAAACTCACTCAATCAAGAATTTAAGTGAGAAAAACTTCCATATTCTTTCTTATTTCAGTATTAGTTATAGGGGCAACTTATCTACAAGTCTTAAGTACTAAAGGAGTATTCCATGACCAATATTTTCCATGTTATAAGTTAGGTCACTCTATGTGCTTTCGTATTACATGTTACATCTTGATACACACACATGCTAACACATAGGGGGAACTGCATGAGTCTGAGGCCATCTTTAGAGTATTGGATATGTAGGCAATACCCATTGATAGAGGGGCCTTTGGGTCAACTTAACACCATGTACCCACTAACTAATTTTTTCCATAGTCACTCTGTTGGGTGAATATTTTATCACTAGCTACCTGATGAACAAAATAGGTCTCTTCAGCCACAACAAGGGAGATTGGTCAGCCAAATGTGCAGGTTTACCACATCAGAGGTGGACAAATATCTCCTCTCATCAAGGGGAGGTTCCCTATAAATATGAGAAGCTATATACTATATATATAAGTAGAAAATAACACTCAGGGGTAGGACTACACCATCCATATCTATTTTTTTAGAGATGATGTTCATAGACAAAGGAAAAATCTTGGTGATAATACTAAAGGCACTTCTCTTCTTTTAGAAGTGGTCTTGCAGCAGGGCACATGAGTCCTTTCTGGTGGGTAACCAACAAGTAACAAGGGCATAGTAACTAGTAGAATGAGGTGTAGCACAAAGTCTCCACCTCAGCTACCCAAAGCGTGAAATATGAAGGATAATGGGGGCACAAAGTCATCTCAAAATCCTTTACATAGAAAGAAACTAAAAATAGAAAAACACACTAAAGGCAATTGTAGATAGCATAAAGTCTTCCACAGTTGGCTTCAAGACACCTTCCTGATTACTTCCACTAGTTCTGATTATTTCATTAACTGAACAAGAACACATTCAAAAGATAGACATAAGAATAATATCCTAAATGACACAAGATATAACAGTACAGAGTCTAAAATTAACTTGCTTTCTCATTCAAACAAAGAAATATGATGAACAATATGAGCTCAAAGTCTCAATAATTGCCTCTCAATTTTGGTAGAGTTTCACTTCTATAATGGAAAGATCTCCCTTGCATAAAACAAAAGATTACGATATAAAGCAATCAAGAAAGGCTTGGCACTTTGTTCTATGGAATGGCCCATGCTGCATTCAATGCCTTGAATGCATTTTTAGTCCTATTGAGGGACCATGCTTAGAAAAGTGTATCGGTATTAACTGTGGCATGCCAATTCATCTCATATGTCTCCTCTAAAGTATAGTTCACTTGGTCCTTTCCTCTTTAGTTGGGTAGCTATCCACTTTGCCTTTACTTCATGGAAGAAAAATAGGCCACGTCCTTGATTTGGTGTGCTCAGAAGTCTACTTGGTGGATTGCTTCACCTACTAGAAATAACTCCCTTGTAGATATTTCTAATCTTTTTGCATTGTTCTCTCTTCTCTATAGCAATTTGAGCTCTCGAGCTCTCTTTTTAGCTGGTCACTTTGTTTATTTTTCAAGTTCCACACCATATTAAAAAATTAAGAGATATTCCATTACCTTAAATTTCACATCTATGGGGACGTCAACGGTCAATGGTTGTTTGAACCATATTGAACCATGAACCTTTGAACCTATGAAAGTTCATTGGCTCAATGGTTCAATAATTCAGGTGATCTTTATCGGTTCCTTGGTTCCATTACTTCCTTGGTTCAATTGCTTCTTTGATCTTTGGTTGAACCATCCCTTTGAACCAGTCTCTAGAACCATCTGTGTTCTTCCTTAGCTTGGGGCTATCTTTGAACCTTTGAACCTTTGAACCATTTTGGTTCAAGGTTCAACAGTTTAATGTCTTTCTCAGATTCCTTTGTTTTTGGCTAAGTCTTTGGAATCCTTGAAATTCATTTAGCTCTATGTCTTTGGGACATCCCAAAGGGAAGGTGTCCCTTAAGGCCTTTGAGAAAGGTCTATTTTCTTGGTGCCGAGAGCCCCTTGTAAGGGTACCTACCCTTTGAGGTCCTTCAAGCGGTCTTCGAGTTAATTCTTTCAGACAAAATGTTTGAAGGAATTCCTTCAGACATTTTGTCTGAAGGAATTCTTTCCTTTGCTTTGTCCACATTTCTTCGAGATTTTGATTTTCCTTTCAAGTGAATTCCTTTAGACAATTTGTCCAAAGGATTTGCCTTAGTGAATTTATTCTACAAAAAATCTTTCTGAAGGAATTCTTTCAGTTCCTTTACTTAGTAATTTCCTCATTCCAAAAGTCTAAAGGAAATGTTCTCTTTCGGCCTTCTCTTTGATTCTTTGAGTCAATGTTCCCTGCCCTCCACAAGGGTACCTACCTTTAGTTCATTGCCCTCTGTAAAGGCACTTATTCCTTCGGCTTTGGGGCAGTCCTTTGAACCAAATGATTTAACCAACTAATTAAACTAACTTTGGTTCAATGGTTCAATGGTTTAATCTTGAATTTGAAGCCTTATTTTCTTCTAAGTCTTTTGATCTCTTCAAACCCATTGAACCCATTGAACCTGTTGAACCCGTTGAACCATTTTGGTTCAAGGTTCAACGGTTCAATGGTTTAGCGGTTCATTCCTTTATTTTTTGCTAAGTCTTTTGAAAGAATTGAGCTTATTAAAACAATTAAACTTTAAACCTTTGATAAAGTGCTTAACTCTTTAAGCTTGCTGATGACATTGAACCTTTAAACCCATTGAACCGTTGAACCTTTTTGGAAGTAGGGCTCAATGGTTCAATGGTTCAATCCTTCCTTTGAAGCTTGCCAATGAACATTTTTGATTGAACCAAGGTGTTGAACCAATCTTGAAATTGCCTAAGTGTTGGGAACTTGTTTCTTTATGAGAATTCACCAATTAAAGCCATTGAACCTGTTGAACCTACTAGTCCCTTAACTAAAAAATCTTGCATAATGAAGAATTTGAATGCTTAGAACAATTTTTTGAGAAGGGAAGAGATAATTTTGGCCTGCAGGACCAAAATAGTTCATATGTTGTCCCAAAAATGAGTGACTAATTTTGGGAACAACAGCTGGCTCCAATTGGGGAACTTGCTTCAGTTGAAAACCTGGAACAACTGAGGGGAGTAGAAACTAGAATCTCCAGTGTCTTGAAGTATGCCATTGGGCCATGGAGTCATGCTCCCCAAAAAGAAAGGCACCAAAAATGAAAATGAACAACACAAAATAGAACTAAAGACTATACAAATATACATATGTATAGGTGAACTTATCTAATACTTTAGGAATTAAAGTGCTTCAGATTTTGCCCATTGTGAGGCAGAGAAAAGGGCATGCCATCTTGATACTTCAACAAGAAAATATTTTCACCATTGAGCTGATGGATAGTAAACGGGCCTCTCTAAAGAGAGCCAAATTTCCCATGCATTCCCTTTGGTTCTCTTTTCTTGTCCCACAATAGGACTTGATCTCTAATCTGAAAATCATGATTTTTTGCTTTTTGGTCAAAGTGCTTGAACACTAGACTTTGATACGCAGCAATTCGGTCCACCACCACGGTTCGCTGGTCATCCAGCTCAGTCAAGCACATGATCCTCTTATCGATGGAGCTTACATATGTCTGATCTTTGACTACCTTAGCAAATTTTAATGCTAGAAATTCTAAGGTGATTGGTATCTCAACATTGAGACCATAAAGAAGTTGGAAAGGTGACATACCAATTTTCCTCTTGGGTGTAATTCTATCTACCCACAAAGCATCAACCAATGCTTTATGCCATGTTCATTGATTGTCATTTACTAGCTTCTTGATGATAGTCACCAGGTTCTTATTGCTTGATTTAGCTTGGCCGTTCCCTTGTGGAAAATAATCAAAAGAGTGGGAGAGTGTAATCCCATAGTAAAAATAGAACTAAGTAATCTCTTGGGAAGAGAAACAAGCTGCATTATCTGTGATAATCCTAGTTGGTACCCCAAACCTAGAAATGATGTTCTCCTTGAGGAAATTGCACACTACTTCTGAAGTAGCATGCTTGGTTGGAATAGATTCCACCTGCTTGGTGAAGTAATCTGTGGCTGCAAGGACATAATCATGTCTAGCACTTGAAGATGGGTTTACAATGCCAATGAAATTGATTCTCCATTATTGAAATGGCTCTTCTATCACCACTAGATTAAGAGGCATAGCAGTTAATTTGGGTCTTCCAATGAACTGTTGGCATAGCTCACATCTTCGTACCCATTTGTAAGCATCCTAAAAGAGAGTTGGCTAGTAATACCTAGCTCACAAAATCTTATGGGTAGTCACAGGTGTAGAAAAATGTCCTCCATAGGCTAGATTATGGAAGAAATTCAAAAGTTGGTTCTGCTGCTCTTTATCCATGCAGTGAAGGAACACTCCATCAAGGCTCCTCTTATACATGCCATTGTCCTAGAGGACAAAATTGGTAGCTTTCAACTTGAAAGTCCTCCTTTATTTACAAGATAGGTGAGTGGGACACTCACCATAAGTAAGGAAATGAGAAATACTTGAATACCACTCATTCATGGTGGAGACAAAGAGGACTATTGGCATGTCTTCAATTTTTTCTTGTCCATGCTCTATTTCTTCTGGTTTGTTGTCAGCAATCAACTGGCATAGGCCCCTTCCATGCACTAGCTTCATTAGTTTGATGTCTAGATCAAACTCCTAGATTTTAGCAATCTAATTCCCTCTTTTGATTCTAAACTCTTGTTGAGTTAATATGGATTTGACCATGGTGTTAGGAACCAGGGTAGTAGTGTGTGAATTTAGGATGTAAAAGTAGAAATGCTTCACTGCCTTTACCACTGCATAAGCATGCTTCTCCATGTTTGAGTACTTTAGCTCATGATATTTGAGAAGATAGCTCATGAAATAAATAGGAGATTCCACACCTTCTTGGTTCTGTTGAACCAAAATTGTTGAAAGTGTGTGCTCAAAAGCATAACTATAAACTGTGAAATCCTTGGTATAATCTAGACAAACCAGAATTGGTGTATGGGCAATCACTGTCTTGATATCTTGAAATGCCAATTTGCCTTCTTTAGTCTAGCTAAAGGTGGCCTTTCCTTTTATCATGTTCAAAATGTGGTGAGTCTTCTCAGTGAAATCAGGGATGAACCTTCGTAAAAAAATCACTTTTCTAAAGAAAGAATGAACTGCAGTATTACTTGTGGGTAGAATAAGCTCTTAAATGGACTTGACTCTGTCTGAGTCAATATTTATACCTTCTCAAGATATAATGTGTCAGAGAAGCTTCCCTTCTATTACTCTAAAGATAGACTTCTTGGGATTTAGGGAAATGCCATTTTGGTGGCATCATTCCAGCACTTGTTGCAAATGGTGCATATGATCAGGATGATGCTTGGAAAAGACTATTAAATCATCCAAATATACTACAATGAACTTACCCATTTCATCTTTGAAAGCTAGGTCCATTGCTCTCTAAGAAGTGGCACCAACATTTATCAGGCCAAATGGCATTCTCTAGTACGTGAAGGTGCCCCAAGGTGTGGTGAAGGTAGTCTTGTGCTGGTCTGTTTCACCAACTTCAACTTGATTGTACCCTGAGAAGTCATCTAACATTGATAACATCTCTAAACTAGTCACTGTCTGAGGCACTTGGTCCATGATGGGGAGAGGATAGTTATCCTTTATGGATGACTGATTTAAATTTCTGAAGTCCACACAAAGGTGAATTTTGCCATTCTTATTCCTCATAGGTACTATGTTGGCAATCCATGTGGAATGATGGATTGGGAAAATTATCCTAGCATTCAACATTTTCTATATTTCAATCAGAATAGTACCTGATATTTTTGGATTGTACTACTTAGATTTTTGCTTGTAAGGTATCGAATCACTTTTGAGAGGGATCTCATGGTGAATTTCATTAGGCCTAAGTGACTTTAGGTCATCATAGGAGTATGATAGGACATCCATGTACTAGTGGAGCAGAGCAGTGAACTTGAATCTCTCCTTAGGAGAGCAACATTTCCCAATGTTCACTATCTTGGGATCTTCTTTGGTACCCAAATTTATTTGATTAAACTCTTGAGAGGAGCTTGAATCCATCTGTTGCTATTTGATGAACCTATCATGTTTGTCAAATAGCTTCTCAAGGGAAACTAGGCCTTTTGGGATCTTATTTCCTTTAAGTTGTAGGAATTCTTCACCTGCATTTGCACTTGATTCAGGGGTTGGTTCAAGCTTATAAAGCTCATTGCCTTCAAAAAGAAGTTGTTTAGAGCTATCTTTTTATTCTAGGAAGGCAATGATTTGGTTATCACTATTGAACACTTGCTAATGATTAGCATTATCAGGTACACTTGGTTGAAAGACTAGCTCGATAGTGTACTTGTCTCCTTTGAAGTTTGGGTGGGGAACCAAGAGAGTTGTTGAAACAACCAGTGCATTAGCTCGGTCATTGAATTCCCTAGGTATGGTAGAGATGCTAAAAGCATCAAAGATTTCAATTTGATCCTAGACTAGATTGTAGTAGTGGTGTAATCTCTTATTCTTAGTTTGATACAGGTTCCTCACTTGATGAACCACCAGTTCAACATCTCCTTTGGCATGAAGGAGTTTGATGCCTTTGTCTCGAGTAGCCTTCAATCCAAGCAATAGATATTCATACTTAGCTGTGTTGTTGGTGTTACTGAACTACAACTTGTATGAAGAAGGAAAGATATCTCCTTGAGGAGATATCAACACAATCCCAATTATTGAACTGGTAGAGGAGCAGCTGCCATTGAATTCCAAAATCCTTACCTCATTAGACACTGATTTTTCCTTAGATTCTTCTTCATTTGGAGGGGAAGATTCTTCTACACTTGCATTGCACTCCACCAATTCTTCTATTGTTCAAGCTGAACTAATTTTCAAGTTGACACATTCAGGAATTTCATTAGGTGCCTCATGGACTTCCTCCATGGATAAAAAGTAATTACCCATGCTTGAAGACTCAAACAGAATTTGAGCTTCAGGTGCTGATGTTTGAGTGACCACATATTTTGATTCCTTCTCAGGGATCAATCTCTGCATAACACCTTTGATTGGGATCCTCACCTCAGATAGGTCCATGCTTAATTTTCCACCAACATATTTTTGGAAATTTCACCCAAGAAGGATTCCATATGATGCTGAGACGTCGGCCACTAGGATAGTCATCTTGATTCTCTTGTCTGGGAATGCTACAAATGCAAATTAGGCATCCTTGATTTGTCCCAACGATGGCACTTGTTTGTTCTCCATGGAGAAACATCTCCAAAATGTCTTGGTTAGTGTGAGACAAAGGGATTCAACTACTTTGATAGGCATGACATTATTAGAAGCCCCTGAGTCTATGATGTAATTGTTCAACTGATGTCCATTTATCACCAGGGAGACATAGAACTATTCAGTCCTTCTAGAAGTAGTAGTAGGAGTAATGACAAGGTTATTCCTAGTGGATGTTTTCTTGGGAGGATCACAAGTTACCTTTAGAATTGCCTTTCCTACAGGGATGGCTTGGTTCTTTACACATTAAACCAACTTATCTAACTGCTTAGGGTTAGATTGCAGGAATTCAAATTCAGACATTTAAATTTTGGTTTTCTTTATATGATAAATTATATCAAATGTTTGAAATGAACTAGGAACAGAGGATGGGATTTCATCCTTTTGGTTTTTGGGAGGGGGAGGACTAATATGTGAATTTGAAGTAGAAGGTGTAGTGGTGTTTGATGTACTTACCTTTCTTGTAATCACTGGGTCCTTTGACTAGAAAGGTAGAGTGGTTCCCTGCTTAGCAATTGAAATTGATGGTTGAGGTCACTCCTTTGTCTTTTCTTTATCAGTGTACTGGGATGACTGATTCTTAGACCAAGTGAAAACTACGTATGATCCCTCAACTGCTTTACCTTCACTTCTGGGTTCATCCTGGTAATTCAAGAAATCAATGTTGGAGTCACCAACTAATTCTTCTTCTCCTTTTGTGAAGAGATTAGCATCATATTTAGGGTTCAACTCAAGCTAGAAGGAGAAATATAATTTTGCTTTAAGATATCCAACTATTGAATTGGTTGGAGGTGCTTCAATGGCAAGGTTCCCCTATGGGGGAGGAAGACGATTTATTTTCCCTTGATTCCTGGTAGCATTGCCTTGGTATGACTGATTAGGGAATGCCCTTCTTAGTATATCTCTATATGAAGGAGTGGATGACATCCCTTGTGCTATTTGCTTTCTAAGAGCAAGCAGTTCATTTTCCAACTTCTGCACCATCGGATCAGTGGTGACTATAGGTGAGTATTCAAAAGATGAAGAGGATTTACCTTTGTTAAGATCTCTCCTTATCTTCCCTACCAAGATAAGGTCATCTTCTACCTCAGTATCCAAATATTGAGTAGTAGCAAGGTCTATGTGGCCAACCCATCTCAATAGAAAACTCACTTCAGGCAGCTGTGAGTTGATGAAGAAGCATTTAAGGTTCTTGGGTGTTGGTTGAGCAATTGTAGGAATCTAGTTCCTCAGCTTGTCAAACTTGGAAATGAAGTCCCTCATAGGTTCATGAGGTTCCTTATTCATCTGTGTGAGCTGGGATAGAAAGGCATGCACATATTTTGCAAGCTTAAACTTAGCTTCAAATTAGATTTGAGAGTGTCCCAGTTAGTTACTGACCTAGATTGCAGATGGTAGAACCAGTCTATAGTGGTGCCTTGTAGTGTTTCCACAAACAATCTGACTGCTACGTCTTCAAATTCCACACCTATCACACCACAGGCTATGCTAAAGGCTGCAATATGTTCATCAGGATGAACTCTCCCATCACTAAAGAATTTGGGGAAATTCTTCTTTGAACTACGTGGAAGCTAATGTAGAGGTGCAGTAAGATTGAGTGGACCAAAAGAGTTACCCCAAGGGCCTTGAACCACCATGATTTGATTATGGAAAAGGGGGATAACAAATTTGGGTGGAGTATGTATAGGTAAATCCCTACTAATAGTAGAAAAAAAAGCTCTACCTTGTGTTGGTGACCTGGTATGGGTAAGAAGAACACTCTTGGATCATTGAACTTGAAGTTGGGGAGGGAACAAATCAAAATTGCCCTGTTGCACCAACTCAAAAATAAGGTCAATAACACCTTGGGATCTCTAGCTTCTAGTATAGCATGGAGTTTCTAGATTATAGAATAAAAATGGGAAAGGACTGGTCTTGCTTCAGCTTGAAGCTTGAGGCTTCAAACTATGCACTCTGTCCCTAGCAAAGTCACCAAAAAACTATTGGGTGAATATTTTGTCACCAGCTAACTGATGACCAAAATAGGTCTCTTTAACCATAGTAAGGGAGATTGGTCAGCCAAATGTGTAGGTTTACCACATTAGAGGTGGACAAATCTCTCCTTTCATCAAGGGGAGGTTCCCTATAAATATGAGGAGCTATATACTATATATATATAAGCAGAAAATAACACTTAGGGGTAGGACTACACCATCCATCTCTCTTTTTTCAGAGCTGATGTTCATAGACAAAGGATAAATCTTGGTGATAATATTGAAGGCACTTCTCTTCTTTCATAAGTGGTCTTGCAGTAGGGCATAAGAGTCCTTTTTGGTGGGTAACCAACAAGTAACAAGGGCACAATAACCAACAGAATGAGGTGTAGCACAAAGTCTCCACCTCAACTACCCAATGAGAGAAATATGAAGGATAATGGGGGCACAAAGTCATCCCAAAATCCTTTACATAAAAAGAAACTAAAAATAGACACACTAAAGGCAATTGTAGATAGCATAAAGTCTTCCACAGTTGGCTTCAGGACACCTTCCTGATTACTTCCACTAAATCTGCTTATTTCATTAACTGGAAAAGAACACATTCAGAAGATAGACATAAGAACAATCTCCTAAATGACACAAGATATAGCATCACAAATTCTAAAAGTAACTTGCTTTCTCATTCAAATAAAGAAATATGATGAATAATCTGAGCTCAAAGTCTTAGTAATCGCCTCTCAATTTTGGTAGAGTTTTGCTTCTATAATGAAAAGATCTCCCTTGCATAAAATAAAAGATTACAATATAAGGCAATCAAGAAAGGCTTGACACTTTATTCCATGGAATGGCCCATGCTGCATTCAATGCCTTGAATGCATTTTCAATCCTGTCAAGGGACCATGCTTGGAATAATGTATCGATATTAATTGTGGTGTGCCAATTCATCCTCCTCCAAAGTATAGGTTAACTTATCCTTTCCTCCTTAGTTGTGTAGCTATCCACTTTGCCTTTACTTCATGGAATAAAAATAGGCCACATCCTTGATTTGGTGTGCTCAGAAGTCTACTTGGTAGACTATTTCACCTACTGGAAATAATTCCCTTGTAGATATTTTTGATCTTTTTGCATTGTTCTCTCTTCTCTATATCAATTTGAGCTCTTGCACTCTCCTTTCAGCTGGTCACTTTGTTTATTTTTCAAGTTTCGTGCCATATCAAAAAATTAACAGATATTCCATTACCTTAAATTTAACATCCATAGGGATGTCAATGGTCACTGGTTGTTTAAACTATATTGAACCATGAACCTTTGAACCTGTGAAAGTTCATTGGTTTAATGATTCAGACAATCTTTATCGGTTCCTTGGTTCCATCTCTTCTGTAGTTCAATCACTTCTTTGCTCTTTGGTTGAACCATCCCTTTGAACTAGTCTCTGGAACCATCCGTGTTCTTCCTTAGCTTGGGGCTGTCTTTGAAACTTTGAACCTTTGAACCATTTTGCTTCAAGGTTCAACGGTTCAATGTCTTTCTCAGAATCCTTTGTTTTTAGCTAAGTCTCTGGAAGCCTTGAAATTCCTTCAGCTCTATGTCTTTAGGACATCTCGAAGGGAAGGTGTCCCTTCAGGCCTTTGAGAAAGGTCCATTTTCTTGGTGCCAAGAGCCCCCCACAAGGGTACCTTCCCTTCAGGGTCCTTCAGGCAGTCTTCAGGTTAATTCTTTCAAAAAAAATGTCTGAAGGAATTCCTTCAGACATTTTTTTGAAGGAATTCTTTCCTTTGCTTTGTCCACTTTTCTTTGGGATTTTGTTTTTCCTTTTAGGAAAATTCCTTCAGACAAAAGTCTGAAGGAATTCCTTTGGAAAAAAGTCCGAAGGAATTCCTTCGAACAATTTGTCTGAAGGATTTGCCTTAGTGAATTTCTTCCACAAAAAATATTTTCAAAGGAATTCTTTCAGTTCCTTTACTTAGTAATTTCCTCAGACCAAAAGTATGAAGGAAATATTCTCTTTTAGCCTTCTCTTTGATTCTTTGAGTCAATTCTCTCTGCCCTGCGCAAGGGCACCTACCTTTAGTTTACTACCCTCTGCAAGGGCACTTGTTCCTTCGGTTTTGGGGCAGTCCTTTGAATTAACTGATTGAATTGACTTTGGTTCAATGGTTCAATGGTTCAATCTTGCATTTGAAGCCTTCTTTTCTTCTAAGTCTTTTGATCTCTTTGAACCCATTGAACCCATTGAACCATTTTGGTTCAAGGTTCAATGATTCAATGGTTCATTCCTTTGTTTTTCACTAAGTCTATTGAAAGAATTGAGCTTACTAAAATAGTTGAACTTTGAACCTTTGACAAAGTGCTTAACTCTTTAAGCTTGCTGATGATGTTGAACCTTTAAACCCGTTGAACTGTTGAACCTTTTTGGAAGTGGGGTTCAATGGTTTAATCCTTCCTTTAAAGCTTATCGATGAACATTTTTGGTTGAACCAAGGCATTGAACCAATCTTGAAATTGCCTAAGCATTGGGAACTTGTTCCTTTGTGAGAATTCTCCCGTTAAAGCCATTGAACCTATTGAACCTACTAGTCCCTTAACTGAAAAATCTTGCATAATGAAGAATTTGAATGCTTATAACAATTTTTTGAGAAGGGAAGAGATAATTTTGGCTTGCAGGACCAAAATAGTTCATATGTTGTCCCAAAAATGAGTGACTAATTTTGGGAACAACACACTCCAAGGGTGAAAAGGCTAGGGTTTGATCATTTAACAAAGAATAACCTATGCATGAGATCTGAACACATAACAGCAAAGATGACATAAAACCCATAAGGTTACATGTGGTCACACTTTGATCTAATTGATATTATGTATTGGACATGTGTTTAAATTAGATAGTAGTATTAACAAAATCATCCATATTTGATGCAAGCATTTGAGCTCATAGAATGTAATTTTCGAAAATATGATGATTGATTCAAAATCTAGACCCACTCTTCTTCTAGCCTATTATATATCATATCTGTATGCACACATTAAACCAAATAAGTACTCTTGTTTATAATTTATTGTAATATTAATAAATATTTGTACTTTATTTTTTTTAGCATATCTTAGTATTATAAATTTAAGACATTGTTTATCTATGTTTACAAATTAATTAGTCTATTATAGATCTATTTATCACCCTTATGCTTATTCATTTCTATATTATTAACACTATAATTTATTAACCCATCTCAATTTAGCGTTAAACATTTGGTGAACTAGACCTTTGGTACCTAAAACCCTATATATTGATCTAGGGTTTACCTATTCTCTATTTCTATTTTTTGATTTAATAATATTGCACAAGTTAAAAATCAGATTTCATTTTATTACAAATATGTTCAATATGGATACATCTATTAGTTATTTCATTTTATATCATATCATAGTACTTGTTACTTGTTATGTGAATTTATTAAAATATTTAAGAGGTTCTAAACCTGGTCATTCCAAATCTAATAAGTTCTTACATGCCTCTTATTACTATAATATTTACATTGAACTCCTACCTATTACCACCAAATGCCAAAAGGGAGTGCATGAATCAGTTTCTTATTCCTACCACACTATAACCTCTTATAATGATTTTTTTTTTATATGTGATTGAGGGTTATGGGTCCCACACTTATTTTATTAAAAACAAAAATATAAAAATATAAAAAACCATAAAAACCTCTCAAAATTAAAACAAGTCCCAGGGGAGAACCTAACCAAATAATATACTAGAATAAAGTCAATCCAATAATTTATGAGGCTCACCCCCAAAAATTGATCACCCAAAATTGGGATTCTCATTTCTTAGAAAGTACCCTCTTTCACCTTTCTTGCTACAAGAGCATAGAGTTTTGGAGGCTAGTTCAGGAAGTAAACACCCCTTATATTTTTTCACCATGGTCCATTCCTTGTTATTTTATAGAAATTACACCTCCTTCCTACCAATCCCACTAATGATAGAATCACCTGGAGGTCTCATCGCCACCCCCCCCCCCCCCAATGAGTTGTTCAATAAGATTCAAAGGGCTCATTTTTTTGAGGTAAATTCTCAAATTTACTTATTGGAGTGTAGGTTGTAAACATGGTAAGGTGGGAGGGAAGAGTTCCTTCCACCATAATGTGACTAACTTTCACTTGGAGTTGGGGAAATTAGTGGTTAGGTTCCCAATCTCAAAACACTTCTAGAACCTGAATGGAATTTTTTCATAATTCAAGGATTGAATCTAATAATGGTCTTTTATTTTTAGTTTAATAGTGGCTAGAAGATTTTGAGAAATATCCAATGCTACTAGAATCTGAGCAAAGGTAGTATGGTGAAAATCAGTGGTGGATCCATCAAATATCATTAGTTCACCCAACACATTTATAATGATCAATAATCATGAAATAGCCCAAAAATATAATGGTAAATGTAGTAAGTAGATCGACACAGGCCTGGTCATTAGCTTCTCTAAGAGAATATTGAAGGTAAGAAACCAAGGCCTTAAGGAAATATGTTGATCCCAACACCATGTTTTACCTTGGAAAACCTTATTATGATCTTGTAAATAATAAAAAACCATAATAATTAACCCCATAACATAAGGATATATCTCTAAGTTATTCTCCATGAGAGGTTGACATTTATTTGAAACCCATTTATGCAGTGCTGATAGGCTAGGCCAATCTCAGTCAAATATATAGATGAGACCCTTGAAAGTAAAGCAATATTAATTTTTAAGTACTTCCACATAAACCTCATACATAAAAGAGATCAAGGGGATTTTCTCCATTTATTTTAGGGGTTTATTGTCCTATCAACCTACAAAATTAGCCTAGATGTAACCTCCATAAAGGATTCCCCCCTGCCACCTTATCTAAACATATAACACTTATCACATCTTCCATCATGTCTACTTCCTTCCACACGTAAATCCTCCATTCTAGCATATAATGCTTTTGAATATATGTCTCTTATATTCACTATCAACTCACCCTTCATAACTTTTGCCTTCATTATTATGCTTGAAACTTCAAGTGGTCTAGACTATGCACTATGGCACACTACGACAACCCTTGCCAACCACTACACATTCCCCTTCAAAATCCCAAACTTATCTATCCTTGACATCTTGGCTTGAGATGAACCAACATACTCCTCATCTGTGCTCACTAGTTTTCCACTACCTGTGTTAGATGAAATCATGTTTATCGAAGGTGACTTCAACACCTTCTCACTTGACTTTAGCCCCATCATTGGCCAAAAATCTACGTTAGATATGAATGAATCCAACAATAAAATATAGATCTAACCTAAAATTTTTCCTCTCTTCCGATGATGTTATTTATAAAACTTGACTCTTAGAATTACTACATCATTATTCACATTGTAAGGATGTTCTTTTACATGTATTATACATGAGCATTCTACCAAGTAATGTAGAACCTTTATATGTGGCTTTTATGTTAAACTCTATCAAATAGACTAATAATAATTTTTTTTGAGAGATTGTATTTATCACCCCAAGAACTCATCAATTATGTTTTACCACTATACATTTAGGTATGTGTGTGCAATAAAATGGTTAAAAGAGTCCTTATGGATAATGGTTCAAGGATCAACATTTGAAACATCTCCTTTATTTATTCACTTGGAATTGGACTTAAATATTTGGAACCCTATAATATGAACATCAAAGGATTTGATAATATTTCATGACAAGTATGAGGGAAAATAACCCTAAACATTATCGTGGGAGCCCATACATTACCTAATTTATGCCAAATTATTCCAAATGATTTAAACTATAACATACTTTTGGGATAACCTTGGATACATGAGATTTATGTAATTTCATATACTTTACATACATGTTAAAAATTCATCCACCAGGGATTTATTTACATGTGTCTAATGGACACTAATCCTTTCAAACATTATGTGATGGTTTACCAAATGAATAATATTTCACCAAAATCACATAACCTAGATTTTGGTTCCTGATATTTACTTAAATATGGGTAAAAATGATAAGGATTGGGAAAAAATGAATAAGGTATAACCTAACCCAAATATCCCATAAATAATACAGATTGACAAGGCTTGGGTTTTTTAAAAAAAATTGTAAGTCACAAACACACTATTCATAGTGATATCTTTTTTACAAAGGCCAAATCAAAATGTATGCATATACCTACCACAAGTATAAAATTGGTAAATTATCATTTGATTGAAAAAAAGTCTTTACTAGAAATTTTAACATTGGATAAGTTCTCAAATGATGAGTCTTTACTCGAGTACTTGGGGGCATATGAGGATATCCATTTCTTCTATCATAAGAATAGGTTTCCTCATGCCATATATAATCAAAATTAATTTGGTGAGAGTGATGATAAAAATGTCTAACATGATTCACCTAATACTATTCCTATCACACCTTTTATTGTAGAATGATCTGCTTTACTAAATGAAGAAACAATATAATATAACTATGAAACAAATGAAGATACTTGACCAATACTACTTGATATAATGATGTAGGAGGATGAATGGAAGGTCTATTAGCAAGTACTGCATAATTTGCCTAAATAATTTACTTATGCTTACTTAGATGTGCATGGGATTGACCCATTGGTTTATATGTATAACATATTATTATATCTAGACGTGAAACCTGTAAAATAAAAAGTTTGAAAAATACATCCCAAAGTGGCATTAATATAAAAGATGAGTTTTAGAGACTCTTACATGTAGGATTAATGAGATTTATTGCACATTATGATTGGTTTTAGAATATTGTACTGGTTACGATGACTAATGGTAATATTTGATGTTGCACTGATTGTTGTGACTTAAATAAAGATTTTCCAAAAAATGAATTTTTATTAATTAACATTAACATGATTTTTGATTCTACAATAGGATATGAGATGTTTTCATTTATGAATGGTTTTCCTAGATATAATCAATTAAAAATTAACCTAGTAGATCAAGAAAATATGGCATTTATGACTCCATAGGGGACATTTTATTATACCATCATCCCTTTTGGACTCAAAAATTATAGAGATACATACCAAAGGGAAATGATACATATGTTCCATGATTTTATTCATAAAACTATTGAGGATTATGTTGATGATTTAGTAGAAAATCCACACACTTCCAATATGATGCTATTGATCTAGGAAAAATATTTGAACACTTACAAAAATCTTATGTGTAGTTAAATCCAAAAAAATGTGTTTTTAGAGTATTTTCTAGAAATATTATTGGGTATATTATTTCTTAGTGTGGAATTAATGTTGATCCAAAAAAGTTAAAATCTATCATTGAGATGCCATTGCCAACTAATTTAAAATAGTTACAATGTTTATATGGTATAATTCAAGGTATTCAACAATTTATTTCTTTGTTAGATGATAAGGTAATTACCTTCACATAGTTACTCAAAAAGGATACCAAATTTGCATGAGATGACATTTATTAACATTTTTTTTTTATAAAATCAAATAATACTTAGCAAACCTACTAGTACTCATGACTCCTATACTAGATAGACCATCGTTCGTTTATATCTCTATCACTCATGAGGCCATTGGGGTCATATTGGCACAATTCAATGATGATCACAAAGAATGAGCAATCTATTACATCAATCATAAATTAGTTGATTACAAATGTAAATATACTGCGATGGAAAAATTATGTCTAACTTTTTTCTACATAAAAATTATGACACTATTTTCTCAATAATGAGGTTCATGTTATAATTAAAGAGATACATTAAAGTTTCTCATGAATAAAACCCACCTAATAGGCTACATCAAAAAATGAATGATGCAACTTACATAATTTGATCTAAAATTTATATCTAAATTAATAAAAGGTCAAGTTATGGTTAACTAATTATCTACAACTCCATTACCTTATCCTTTTCTGATAGCTAAAGCATTTCATGATGAATTTGAGGTATATAATATATCTCTAAATCCCTAGACAATGTTTTTTGATGAACCCAAGTGTTGGATAGGCATAAGGGTAGGTATTGTATTTTTCACCCTTGAAGGTGAATACATGCCATCTCTTGTACCAATAATATAGTAGAATATGAGGCCCTAATAATAAGATTATCAATAGAGAAAAAACTTCATATTAAGGATATTTAAGTCTTTGGTGACTCTCAATTGGTTGTTAATCAAGTTACCAATCATTACCAAACTAAAGAAGATCATTTATGACCATATAAAGAAATGGTAGATAAATTAAAAGAAACATTTAATACATTTTCTATTAATAATATTCCATGTAAAGATAACTGCCATGTAGATTCAATGACTAGTGTCACATCCTTAATGTATTTTAATATTAACAATGATCAAATAAACTTTACCATTGGAAATTATGAAATCATTCCATTTTTGTAGATAAGATAGAGGCCTTATTAGTTCTTGTCATTAATCATAATGCCACAAATAAAAATTGGTACACTAATATCTATAATTTTCTATACTGAGCTTACATACTATATTACTTTACATAAAATGACAAATTCAAATTACAATGAGACACACTTCATTATATTATTATTGGAAATGATTTATTCAAAATATGCTTTGATGGGAAATTACTTTGATGTTTAAACAAAGATGAAGCTCAAATTACACTCTTAAAAATACATGATAGTGAGTGTGGTGAGCATTTTAGTGGTAAGACCATGTCCCACAAATCATTATGCCAAAGTTATTATTGGCCCACCATGAAACAATAATGTATTGAACATGCCAAAAATTTATGTTTCTAATGTTAGAAATATAG
Source organism: Torreya grandis (assembly GCA_037957365.1). Lineage (NCBI taxonomy): Eukaryota > Viridiplantae > Streptophyta > Pinopsida > Cupressales > Taxaceae > Torreya > Torreya grandis. The sequence goes on from JARHVA010002667.1 coordinate 366,518, forward strand.
TAATTTAAATCATGTACCATCTCATGAGTTACAATCAATTGTCTCACCATGGCCTTTCTCCTTGTGGGGATTTGATTTGATTGGAAATATAAATCCCATGTCTATAGGAGGGCACAAGTTTATAATCATAGATACATAATAATTTATAAAATGGGTTGAGGCAATCCCACTTGAGTTCACCATAGGTGATGAAATATGTAGGTTTTTGATGACCAAAATTATTTCCCATTTTGGCATACCTTCAATTATTATTACTAATAATGGATACTCATTAAAAAATAAAAGGTAGAATCCTTTTGTAATAAATAAAAAATAAAAAATATATTTTATACACCTTATTATCCATAATGTAATAAATAAGAAAAATTAATAGATAAAACTATTGTCAAAATTATTGGAAAGATAGTTGAATAACACGGTACAAATTTGCATCAATATATGGTGTATGCTTTATGGGCATACCATGTTAGTATTCACACACCTACTTAAGTTACACCTTATTATTTGGTTTATGATATATAAATAATTTTATTGATTGAGCTTGAAATACCTACCTTGCATTTTTATCTCAAAGATATTATAAAAGATAATGAATATTGTGAAAAGAGATTGCATCAAGTAGAACTTTTGAGTGAAAAATGCATATAGGCTGCCGAACACTTACGGGTTTATCAATATCATGTTATTAAGGCATATAACAATAAGGTTCATCCACATGAGTTTGATATGGGTGACCTAGTACTAAAGGAAAATCAAAAGAACACCAATCAAAGAAGGAAAAGAAAGGAAAGTTCAAACCAAATTGGTTGGGACTATGTACAATTACATAGAAATTGGGAAAATATGTATACCACCTAGCCACACTTAAAGGGAAAATTATAAAAAACCCAATGGACATCATGTATTTATGTAAATATATTGCTTGAGATATCTTTCAAATATTCCAAAAAAAAATAAAAATAAAAAAAAATAAAAAAATTCAAATATCCAAAAATATTTTTAGCATTTACATGGTCTATTGGCTCTTTGGCACCTATGTTTTTAGTTCCATGTTGGTAGATAACATATCATTTATTTATATATACATTGTTTCACACATATTTTGAGTGAGATACAAGCATACCCAGGCACATGACCTATGCACTTTCAGATGTTGGGCCTTCCATCTACTCATATCATTTGGACATTGGGGGCATCTACTTATTTTATCATGATACACCCAAGTTATATCATTTTATGATCATTTTCCATTATCATGTTTGAGGTTATATAATTACACATGCCTTTATACATTCTTATATATTTCACAATGTACTTGATAAGCTATGTACTTAATGTTTTTGCCAACACATATATCTAGGGACTAGTATGACATGTTTATGTTAGTTACTTATGTTCCATGGTTTCCACTTATGCATTTGCTTGAGTGTCTTGTCTTGCATTTTATTACTTATTTGAGAATTTGAATATGTTCCATTGATTATGGCCTTTGTGCCTCTATTTGCCTATTATGACATTAGAACACTTTATTGTATATAGACATTTGAATATGTCATTGCTTGATTTGGGGACATTTAACTAAGTCATGTCCTTTTGATTGTGTGGCATTTGAACATTCCCCTTGTTTGAGGTCACCTTGCACCATTGTATTTTGATGTTATTTTGAGTTATATTGTGTGTATGATTGATTTCTTGTTGAGATTGTATTATTACTATCTAGACATTTCCATGATTCACATCATGCATCTTAGGATTTTATGTGATCACATACTATGTACCTTATTTTTATACCTACACATACATACTACTCCTATATACTACATGATCCTTACATAAATTATATAGTTATCTTATCCTTTTGAGGTAAGGTAAATACCAATTTATACTTCCCCTCATCTCAAAAATGGGGCATAAAAGTGGGGGCATGTCATAGAGGTATAGATTTCACACATTCATAGCTTCAAATTGTAGTGGGGGCATGCCAAAAAGGGATGACTTCTATATACACATAATATTTTCAATAGTGATGCTTTCTCTCTTATAGGAATCCATAAAGTCTCAATATATCTAAGTGCATGCCTTAAAGGGTACACAAAAAAAGGGGTGGGTAGACCATTGGTGTTTTGTAGAATTATTGTTCCCTATACTACCATATGTTGTCTATATAACCATATCCTAAACACTTCCCTAAGCCTTGTCTCCTCTCTTACACACTCCTCCAACCAATTTATACCTTCATTAGGACCTTCTTAAGACTAAATTTGATGATTTACATTACACTGTTGGCCCCATTGATCTTGTATTGAAATTAATAAAACATATTAATGGTCTAGGTTGGCCCCTAGTTGACCTAGACCAAGACCTAATTTATTTTTATCAATACTGATATAGAGTCAACTGGGCCAACCTTGTTTAAACTTTTAGAAAGGTTTAGGGTTAGATTCAACTATATATACACACTCATTTATATCATTTATGGGGAAGTGAAGAAGAATAATATTATATTGTGCATTTGGTTATCCACCATTCTACTTGAGGAACATAGCTTAAGGTTTCAAATCCTTTGGAGATATAAAACTTGTCTTATGGAGAAGTCTTTTGGATGCATAAATAAGTTGTGTAGCCTAGATTTGACTTGTCCTTATTATCCTTACATATCATAACAAGCTCTTGTGAATCACCTTGACCAAGGGAGAGATTGAGGCTCGATGGTTTCATCTTCAAAGCTAAGTATTCATAACTTTTTCCTCCTTTGTAAGAGCTGATATATTTGCATTTGTACTTATCTCCCATACATTAGGATTTCCTATACATTTATGTGAGTATATATATTCTATGCATGTTTAATTTTTATGTTTATTACCCCCACTTTATGTCACAAGATTTGGTGATCACTAGATTATATTTTATTTTCCTTGTCATCTACTTTTGTGAATATGAAAACATAGGACAAAGCTAGGGTTATTACATGGTGTTGCTTGACTAGAGGCTTTGGAACCATCTTTAATGATGTCATTGTGGTAAGAGATCCCTTTCTTAGGTCTTGTGGATCCATCTTGGTCATGAACCCAAATATCTAATGTATCAACAATCATAAGTGTAAGTAAGATTTATCTTCTCTAAGTTAGGATTGATTAATATATCAGTTGCATTTCCCTTTGCATACATTTTTGTGAATTCAATGTGAACCAAAACCTTGTAGGTTTTAGTTCATGCTCTCATTTTATCATCATATTATATTTTTCTATTTTTATAGTATTGTATCAAACCATTCAGTATAGTTTTAACATTTTGTGTGCAGGTATAACACACATTCACTCCAAAATGACTTTGTTCTATTTGTGTAGATCTTTTCTAAATATAGGTTACTGAATCAATTAGTTTGGTATAATATTATTTTTTATCTCTAAATTTTCATACATAATCAAACCTATCAACTCTATTCACAATTATATTCTTTAAACATATAGGTCTGTAAGCATAGTCAAACAAGTCGATTCTATTCTTAACTTCTTTTTTAGCACACAATTTTATGAACTCCATCAAACTAGTCAACTCTATTAGAAAAAATTTTGAATCAACATTTGAGCATCATAACATAAAATTTTTCAATCTAAATATATTAAAGCCCATCAAGATTCATTTTTATCTTCTTTGTTATTTTATCTTTTTCTTTTTAGTACTATTTTTCACAAGTTTGTAGTCTGTAAAACTATAGCCCTATGACTAACTAGGTCAACTTATTTGACATAGTTCTGTAGTATGTCTTCTATCTTGAAGACATGGTCAACTTATTTAATTGTGTTCTTATAGATCTTGATTTTATAGAATAATAGTGACCTAGTCAACTCTGTTCTACACTATTTACATATAGTTTCACCTAAACTAACTCTATACTCTTCACAATCAAAGAATTAATCTCTATTTATTAGTAATTAATTCACCTTTATTTTTCAGTTGCCTACATGCTTAGATTAATAAACATAGATTAAATAGGTGATTTTTAAAATTACCATTTTAGTCACACTCTTTTTTCTCTTTTGCACACACTTTTGAATCACTTTACATTCAAAAATCATTAAACATTTATCTTCGTAAGAACTACCTACTTGAATTTCATCACCAAGGGAGAAGCCAAATTAGTTTTTTGGTCAAGTAAAAACATGTGGTTGATGGTATATATTGGCAAAGAACCTAACACCCTTATCACTATGGGATTATGAAGTAAGGGGGGAGTCCCCAATTTCAAGCCAATACCATCTCCAATATAGATCCGTTTTAGCCTAAACATCTTGAAACTAGCCTTAGATTAATTTATAGTTCCTTATTATAGCCAAATTCCCTATCGAATGAAAATGAAAATTCCTTATAACTTAATAACACTTAAGATGACCAATTAGTTAGCAAATTTTAAGTTTCTACTTGCTCTTTGCTCATTATATGTTGTATTACAAAACTGACATTAGCCAGTGTTGGTGAAAGGTTTGTGTTGTGTGTTCCAATTGAATTAATTACATTAATACAATTTCTTATGTGCTTAATTTAATTTGATTAACTTATATCTTGAAAAAAATTTCTCTATTTAAAAACACTATCATTTCTATGAACATAATCTCTTACAAACTGTTTAGCTTATCTACTTGTAGTACATAGTGTTAGGAACCTGTGGAAGCACAATTGATTATCATATACAAGCAACTTAAGATGCGGAATCAAACCAGAAGTACCAAGTAACTAGAAACCAAAAATAACACAGAATATGAGAGACAATACACAATTGTATTAATACTCATCCAGAAAAGAATACAATAAAGAAGATGCCACTTCTTCTTCACACCTCTTAGAGGCTTCCCACACCTCAAGTGTACAGTACTTCTTTCCTCAAAGCTCTCTCTCTTACGGTCCCAACACACAACTCAAACACAGAGTTAGTGTTCACCTCCAACTAGTTAGTATCCACTACTGCCAGTACACCAGTGCTCCACACACTCCAAGTACTCAATGTACTTCAAGTAGATCTCCCCTGAACTTGAAACAACCTGTAACTCAAATGATCTTACTTCTGGAAGGAACTACCTTGCCTTCCTCTTTACTCTCCAACTGAGTACACACCGTACTCCAAGTAGATCCTGCCTGATCCTACTCCCTGTTGTGTTTCTATCACCTTGATTCTGCTGCCACCTACAGATCAACCTGGTTCTACACACCTACAAACCTAGACCATGCACACACATACACCTACAGATCAATGATCTTACTTACCATGTAGATCTTCAAATGTGGCCTTGCACACCTACTGACCAAGATCCTACACACTTGAAGAACCCTTTTAATTCTCCAAAACCAACACCCACACTTGGCACTGCTATGGAACTAGGAGGAACACCCTTGCTCACTTCACACACAGAAGGAGCTAACTTTGCTCAACTCAAACTAGAAAACTTTTCAATACAACCTATGAGTCTCTTAAATAGATCTCATGCAAACAATAATTAGACACCTAATTACAATAATTAGATCCACAGCTCAAGACTAAAATTAGCTCTTAACATGTAAACACTCAGTTCGTTAATAAACTATCCGTAACACTCGTAGTTCTGAACTGCACAGGCAACCGACGTCAGTACCTATCTGCTTGGAGGTAATCGACACTGGCTAATCCCTGACCGATGTCAATTTCTCTTCCTATCTAATCCTACTGATGTCAGTTGGCCTAACTGACGCCAGTGTTTGTGACACTTTAACAACCTCCTCCAATGTCTGCATCAGTGAAGCTTTTAGCTCCATAACCTAACAATCTCCCACTTGGAGATAAATAGATACACTATACCTATACCTGTACCCCCATCTAATCTGTTTCTTGGCTTGTATCCCTCTTCAAGCTCAACCTTGAAGACCAACAACCACACAACCTATGGTGCACCTCCTGTCATTCAAGTAACCTACCACATCTGAACTTATAAACCCATGTACTAAAGTCCTAACCCTGCATATCATGAATCCCTGTTACTGGTCCCTCTCAGATACCTGAGAACCCACTTCCCCAAATTGGCTCCTAACTCTCTGATAGCGCCCACTGCTTGGGCAAACTCAGGTCTACACTAGACCTCATGTGATTTTAGACACTGAACTATCCAGCCCTTGGTGTGCTTCAGTTCTGCATCCTACGTAATGAACCTCGCCAACACCTAATTCACATCAACTCCCACTAGAGACAAAATCAACCTGTGATCTCCATGTCTCTCACGCCAAAGAATTTTTTTGCTATAATTTCCTCATGACATGCCACTAAATTAACCTTACCCTTAGCTCAGCAAAACCCTGTATGTACAAAACTACTAGCTAGCATACCATCCACATACAATAACAAGATAATGTCATGACCATCATCCACCTGGTAAGACAAACACAATGGTTACAATGACATTGACTAAAGCCCTACTTTGTCATTCACCTGTCAAAACTTGTACCACTGTCCTGCAGCTTCCTCAAGACTATATGACTTGGCCTTCCATCTCACGTGTCCATTCTCTCTATTCTTTAACCAAGGTATCCATTCATCTCAGTGCTTTCATATTGGCTGACAACCCTACCAAATCTCCCGTTTGGTCCTACATCTTGTTCATGCCATGCTCGCACTGTTTCCTGGATCCTTCCTGCTCTGTAGTCAACAACTAGTATAAAGAAGAGGAACAATGAATTTGAGGCTTACTTACCCTTTCAGTCCTCCCCATGGGCATTTGAGACTCCTTGACAACTTGCTGTCTACCCAAAATCCATCTCAGTGACCGACCTTGGTCACTACATAGTTTGCATCTGATCGATGTCAGTTCCATGTGACTATCCAGGTCACCAATGCCAGTTATCTTGCCGACGTCGGTCTCCACCTACCCAACACCACCAAATTCTCTGGTCTACACATGACCGATGTTGGCACCTATCAGTATGACATCAGTTACCCTTGACCGATGTCGGTACCTGTGTATGCCTGTGAGTGATGACTTTTTACCTGCGAGCTCCTTTGAATCAAAACCCATGTCCAAACTACCCTACTCAGAGATATCCAGCCCCATCCACTGATCTCTGTCCATCATCTCCTCTAAGAACACCAAGGCTTTCCAGTTCTTAAGTTTGTCAAACACATCTGTCTTCCACTTAAGAACATGCATCTCCTTCTTGCTCATGTGACCAAGCCTACAAAGCCACATCATCACAACAAAAGAAGAATCAGTAATACAAGTAAGTAGATAAAGAGTACCTGATTTCTTACCACCTACTAATTCAAGTGCATCCACTATGAGAGTTCTTATGCATCTCTCATTACCTAACTTTCTTGAAGCAATTAGCCACATCTCCAAGACTGGGACCTGCATGACCTTCTTCAACACCCATGTGTTGGCCGCCTGCAATTTCAACAACACTTCCCCTTTGCCAATACTATGACAAGGCTCACCAACCCCTCTAATTGGGGCTACATGGAAAGAGGCAATATAATCTATTAACCAAGATTCAACTTTATCCAAAGCATCTTGTACAATAACACCTACAACATCTGCTTCTTCATGCTGATCTGCTACCAACCATCAATCGTTATTTAACTACTCTTTCTATCCATAACACTGTAATTGACCATTCATGCTATTTAGTTTCTCCATTCATAGCTTACTTTCTTCTACCGTTGCTATACTCCCACTCAATCAAAAACCCCTGAGAGTGACCTATAACCAAACACAAAACCTGCTCCCTGCAACCTTAGCTCTGATATCAACTGTTAGGAACTCGTGGAAGCACAATTGATTACCATATACAAGCAACTTAAGATGCAGAATTAAACCAAAAGTACCAAGTAACTAGAAACTAAAAACAACATAGAATATGAGAGACAATACACAATTCTATTAATACTCATCCAAAAAAGAATACAATAAAGAAGATGCCATTTCTTCTTCACACCTCTCAGAGGCTTCCCACACCTCAAGTGTATAGTACTTCTTTCCTCAAAGCTCTCTCTCTTACGGTCCCAACACACAACTCAAACATAGAGTTGGTGTTCACCTCCAACCAATTAGTATCCACTACTGCTAGTACACCAGTGCTCCACGCACTCCACAAGTGCTCCACGCACTCTAAGTACTCAATGTACTTCAAGTAGATCTCCCCTAAACTTGCAACAACCTACAACTCAAATGATCTTACTTCTGGAAGGAACTAACTTTCCTTCCTCTTTGCTCTCCAACGGAGTACACACCATACTCCAAGTAGATCCTGCTTGATCCTACTCCCTGTTGTGTTGCTATCACCTTGATTCTACTGCCACCTATAGATCAACCTAGTTCTACACACCTACAAACTTAGACCATACACACACATACACCTACAGATCAATGATCTTAATTACCATGTAGATCTCCAAACATGGCCTTGCACACTTGCTGACCAAGATCTTACACACCTGAAGAACCCTTCTGATTCTCCAAAACTAGCACCCACACTTGGCACTATTGTGGAACTAGGAGGAACACCCTTGCTCACTTCACACACAGAAGGAGCTAACTTTGCTCAACTCAAACTAGAACACTTTTCAATACAGCCTATGAGTCTCTTAAATAGATCTCATGTAAACAATAATTAGACACCTAATTAAAAGAATTAGATCTGCAGCTCAAGACTAAAATTAGCTCTTAACATGCAAACACTTGGTTCATTAACAAACTATCCGTAACACTCGTAGTTTCGAACCGCACAGGCGACCGATGTCGGTCCCTGTCTGCCTGGAGGTGACCGACGCCGGCCGATCCCTAACCGACATCAGTTTCTCTTCTTGTCTAATCCTGTTGATGTCAGTTGGCCTGACCGACATCGGTGTCTGTGACACTTTAGCAACCTCCTCCAATGTCTGCATCAGTGAAGCTTTTAGCTCCACAACCTAACACATAGTCAACTTGTTTGACTATGTCTCTTTATCTTCCTATTCAGTCCCTTGTCTAAGAAGTACATAGTCAACCTTTATGATTATGTCTTATTATTTATTGGCTTATTACCTATTCAGTAGTACACAATTGAAATGTACAACTATGTTATCTTTTTCTCTATTCTATTCCCTAGTTTACAACATACAATTGACCAATTTGACTCTATAACCTATTTTCTAATTTTGTCTTGTCATCATCTCTTTAGCATACTTTTCTCACCATGAAATTATTATTTGAGGATAGTACAAATTTGAATCCAATAAACATGATGATATTTACCAATCCTAATAGGTTTCCCAAAAAATAACTTATGGCTTCCATTTTAGATGAAAGCATTGTGCATGTTTTCACTCACACTACAAATTATGGAACTCTTCCTCATTCATCATCAATTCATAATCCTCTTTTCTCCTTAGAAGATGAGATTAAATTAGAGAATACACCTGAAATGATTTTTTCTTCATTAATGAATTTCATCAACATAGAGGAAAGGTCCCTTTAACCATCTATAATTTAATGATAGGTGGTCAAGTAGAAGAACCTCATTCACCCTCCCCTAAATTCTCTCATAGATTTTGGGGTAACACTTTTTTTTCTTTTCAAACTCTCCCTTATATTTTGACCTCTTCCCACACTATGACCTCTTCTTCTATGATCTATTCAACCTTCATGCCAGGTATCTCCACTAACATATTAGGTTCAACATATAGTGGGCCTTTTCCAAGGCCCCTCCTCTTCAATCAAGACACTAGTACATCATTTTATACCAATGCTAATCATTCCACTAGTTCTTCCTTTTCTTCCAATGCTAATCATTCCACTAGTGCATATTTTTCAACACATGCTAATCATGCTACTAGTGATTCCTTTTATACCAATGCTTCTCACACCATTAGTGTGACACATGCCACTACTCATAATATAACCCATATCACTAATACTAATACCAAGGCTTCACATGCCATACAAACTAGTCACAATACTAATCAAACCCATCAACTCTTATTGTAAACTCTCAATCAAATGAACACTTTCCAAACCAATAATGTTAATCAAATGATGTAGATGTAAAATCATCTCATTCACCTTCAAAATCAACCTAAATAGGTTCTATGGAATCCAAAATAAAAATTCCCCCACCCCCCTTAGGTATTCTCATGGTAACCTCATTCCTCAACCACTCCTCATCAATAAAATGATCAAACACCTCTAAAATGAACCTCTTATACCTCAAATTTATAATACTAACATAGGAGGTATCACATCTGCCATTAGTTATATTGGGTCTACTAATCCCACCTTACATTTAAAAACATTTGGTAATCTCTACAAATATTGGGTCAAACTTAATACCTTTACTGCTACCAAGCTATTATCTAAAATTCTCTTCAAAGACACTTTAGATTGGTATAGTCAACTCAAATCCCATTCTATCACTAGTTTGGAAGATTTAGTTAACTCCCTAGAATAATAGTTTCAAACTAGTGATCTTCCTGAGAATACCTTGGCTTACTTCATCAATTGTAAGCAACTTAAACTGAATAACATAGGCTTTCATAAAATGATGGAATAACTTGTCTAATAAGTGTGAGCATAACATGGTAGATAATAATCTCTTTCATATATTCATTAATGCTCTCTATCCCAAGTTGAAATATTAGGTTAGGAATCTCTCTAAGAACTTTGGAATAATCCCTTGACCAAGCTAAATGCCAATATTTTCTCATGCACTAATTTGATCCATCCCAACCTCTTGTGGGCACTTGCATGCTCATCAAAAATAAAAATGGTTGTGCTACCAATGATGGTGTCACTAATACTTATGACACCATTCAAAATATCCAAGCCATGACTCCCAACCACATTATGGAACATGCTACACTTCCAAATAACACTCCTAATCATACATTTTCCCAATAAACAACATTAATTTTCATAAATTGTTATCCTTAGCCAAGCTAAAAAATCATCTACCAAGCCTATACCATGAGAGTTTTACCCCACTTGTCTTATGAAATCATGGTATGATCCAAACAAATTTTGTTAGTTTCATTTAAGACTCTCATGAGACTTGTAGATAATTACGTAATATAGCTATGGATTTTCTACTTGGCCTAAACTTTTACCATGAATCACTCATTCATAAGCACCAATAAACATATAACATATCCTTTAAAGCTCATGAAACATAAAATGAAAATCAAGATTTAAACCAAGCTAATGCTCATCTTTCCACATATAAAGATCCTCTTCCTAATCATCAAGACAACAATAAGAATCTTACTTCTACTAATAATGTTGAAAGTCTTATAGATAAAAATACTAAAGAAAATGTGTTAAATATGACTAATATGCAAATGGTAGTTAATTTTTTTGATTCTAATCCAACACACATGCACCAAACCTCCAAAACATTCTATGTCATTCAAGACTATTCCCCTTCTCATCTAATAGAGTTGGGGTAAGATGACCTTATAACTTTCCAAGAACCACTTCCAACATCTCAACTAGATAATACCTATCACACTATATCTACCAATCCCCTAACATCTACACCCATCGACAACATTCCCCAAACTTATAATAGTATTTATTCAACTCAATCATAAGAAATACCTAAATCTACTACCCATCATCTAAAGATAATTAACCTATTTGTCCTAAAACTAAACCAACTATATCTTATCAAAATAAGTTTGAATGCACTTCTAATCCTCCTTCCTAGAATCTCCTACAAAATTATGCACCTCTATCTAGTAGTTCCCCCCATGGGTTATGATGAATGGGATCCCATCGTAGAACTTTCTCATCTTCCATCTACCTTTTCTTGAACTCATGCGAACTTACCCCTATCATCAAAATCATACACACACACATCCACACACACACACACACACACACAAACACATATATATATATATATATATATATACATACATATGCATATACACACACATATATATAGTGGTTTATTTGATATATCAAATAAACCAATGTATATATATGTGTGTGTGTATATATGTATGTATGTATATGTCTATATATATATATATATAAACCATCATATAATAAATAACCTTATATATATGGTACTTTATTATATATTAAAACAATGCAAAGAGATCTCTATACACATTAATGAAACAATAGACACTTCTCTTTCCCTTAAGTTTCCTATCACTTACATGATCTTAGATTATATTCTTCTTTATTTGGATGATCCTCCACTATTTATTAGCATCCAAATCAATGATATCCAAGTAAAATATGCTTTGATTGATGAGGGTTTAGGAAAATGTGTCACTTCCCTTGATTTCATTAAAACTCTTGGATATTCTGAGTGTAATATTAAGTCTACACATAGTACATGTCAAGGTTATGATAGAAGGTAAATGCATCCTTTAGGTTAAATGTGGATTCCTATTACTATCCCTCATATCATTGTTTGAGTGAAAGTTATGATATTTAAATTTTCCCTTTCCAATAACATCTTGCTTGGAAGACCTTGGACATATTGCATGAGGGTTATTGTCTCATCTGCCTACCAATGCATTAAATTTTTTCATAATGGTGCTTTTAAAGGATTAAAGGAGACACAAACCCTTGGAATTTTGAACAATTCCATGAGTGTGTTGTCTTTAAAATTATAACCCCTGAACCCTTAGTATCCCATTTTGGGAATCTCAATGTTTCAATTATCCTGTCAACTCTACCCTAAACTCATTGGGAGCATACCACCTAAAATATTAGATTATAATGATGATGATCTGAATGAGATAAAACTCAATATCAAAATTTTATATCTATCCCCTCATCTCATCACCCAACTTTTACTGTCCTTAAAGCCACATTCTTGTCAGCCTCCTATTGATGATATACCTAGGGTCTTAACCAAGACCAAACATTAGATTAATCACACATATTATGATGAAAATATCATACCTACATGTACTATCAACCTAAATACACCTAATTATGATGATGTTTATACTTTAGATGATCAATTTCTAGTAGGACTTGTCAAGGCTAGAGATGTCAGGATTATTCACTATTGTAGTTCTTTATTTCAGTCTTTTCACTCATCTTATTATGTTTCTTCTTTCATAGTGCCTAGTTTTAGTATTTTTCTTATTTTTTTAGGGTGGAGATGGATCCATCACATGGTAAACCTCTATTTATAGTATATGTTATTATGATCATATTCATGGATCATGTTATGACTAGTCCTAATCATTTTGATAGATACTAGGATCCTTCTAGTTTGCTTCCCCCATAGATGCTAGCTACTCCTATTAAGCCTTCTGTGTGTCCTACCTCACCCTTAGTTGAGCCTAGTCTAGTTCTTACTCCCACTTTAGCTTTAGCTAAGCCTCATCTTGTATTTAATTCTACTCCTCCCTTAGATGGGCCCAACCCAACCTCCCCTTAGTCATGGACTTCTTCCTTTACCATAGCTTAATCCCATACCTACCCAATTATTAGAATAATAATGATTGAGAGGGGGGGTGAATCAACCATTGAAAACCTTTCATTCAATTAAACTTAAGCAATCATGAACCATTCAAACAAATATATAGATCTAGCAAGCATAAACAATTATCCACATAAGCATGAAACATGAGAACACATCACATATGTGGGAAACCCTCAAGGGGAATAAAACCCAATGATATCTACAAATGGACTATAGTCCTATAAGATAAAAACCAAATTTAGTGAATCACCAACTCCATATAGAACACCAAACCCAACTAGCCAAGCACCCACTTGCAAGGAGGTACCAACCCTCTAGATGACTCAACATAAAATCAACCACTTTATTGATTTGATAACCTTTATAACACCTTGTTTCTCACACAATAAATTATGATCACCTTATTTATCTCTTTAAATTATTTAATCCATTCAATCTACCTTATAGGCTTTTTCGCTCAATTAGGTCTCTTCAAGACTGATTAGGTCATATGATCTTGATTTTAATACATAGATCTCCTATTATATCTTCATGATAGATTCACTACACCCATATTATGGTCTAAAATACCTTCTATTATTCAATCTTTTATTTCATTTGCTTCATCTTAACTTTACCAAATAGGCCTAAAACTACCTTGTGTATATATCATTCCTTGTTCATATACCACTTAGTTAGACACACACCATTAAAATCTTAGGTCAGCCATATAATAGGTCTTAGGACATCTTTTGGACATGAATAAAATTATATTTGAGTCCCTTTTGGTCTGACATGACTCAATTAGGCCTCATTTCACTTTTAGGTCTCATAGAGACCTAATTGCATTAGGTCTATTTCTTAATGCCAAAAATTGATTCTCTTGGACCCAGATGGATTTATAATACAACTAAAAACCATTCAATTATTTATAAATATACCTCTACTAACCTCATTATTTATTTTTTAGACATGTGTCTTTTGTTCATACCGTGAAACCTCTTTTAGGACAAACTGTCCTATTAGGCCTGTGTGCTTTAAAAGTCTTTCTTATAAAAGTGAAGCTCAAATATACTTAATCCACTCAAAAAAATAATATATAAAGAGTATAAATTACCTAAATTTCATTAAAAAATGCATTATAAACTTCCACTCAGGAGATAAGAGCTCAAGAACATCTCTACAACTCACTCACTCAAAATTGCCAGTTTACCTTAAAGACTAGTCATGCTAACTTAGACCTCTAACACTTGTATAGAAACTTTTAATAAATTATAATTAATTTATATGTTCCTATGATATCTCCAAACCATCATTAAATATAAATATCATATGGTCTAATGTAAAGTATTTGTCTTTTAGACCAATCTCATGACCTTATATCTCACTATCTTATCTAAACTAGATAGGCCAACTTGTGAGTGATTTTTTCACCATATTTACTAACCTCAAAAACTTATACCAGACATTAAAATGTATTAAAATTCATTTAAACATATCTATGCACTTGGTTTCATCATTTTATCATAAAAACACATTCCAATTCATCTTCTCATCGCTACTTGGGTTTTTCACTATTTACACCATTAGGCCTGTTAGCAACTAGCTAACTTGGATGAAAAATTTAGAACACTTAAAGGGTGCCAAATATACAAAAACATTTATGTACATATATTATGACTCTATACATTTTTTCTCCATCTATTTTATTACTATGTCTAATGCAACTTTTGATTTCTACTACAACTTCTTTTGAAACAAGCATGTAACTCAACATTTTCTCTCTCCTCTCTCTAACCAATACCAAATAGAGGTACCTAGGAGAGTCTAATATAATATAAAATTATTAATTAATCAATTTAATCCATCTTGATCAATTTTTAGCAACATCTTCAATATCAGGTCTTTATTAGGGTTATAAGAGGGTTTAAACAAGTTTCCACTCTTAACGATCATTCATAAAGCAGAGCCCCTCTATCTAAAAAATAATTCCTATAATTTTTATCTAAGACCATTACAAATATACCATGAATATATTTAGTTTCCATGAAAAGGTTTGATGAGCTAATGATCACAAGAAAATCCTTCTCGAGTTGAGAACCCTTCATTCTGAGCACTCAAGAGACATCTAAACAACTTTTCATGCCTTATCCTTCAAACTAGAACTTAAAACTTCATGCACACCCATAAAATAATTTGAATCACATTTTTTAATTCTCACCTACTCACACTTAACTTGGAAACTATTCCTAATTCCCCATTAGACTACTCTCTCTCTACACCATAGTCTTCATACCTTACTAGGCCTTGAATTGACCTTCATGGCTCTTTCCATTATCTCAACACCTCACTATCATGATAAACATATAAATATAATGTTTAAAGACTTCCATTCAACCTTAAAATACCTTGACAATAGGTCATGATACCTCATTAGGCCAAGTAAGGTCCAAGAGAGGTCTAGATGTAGACTTGGATTGAAGGTCCTACCCTTGTAAGCTCACCCTAAAACTCTCATGAGTATTCCAATTCCTCACATACATGTTCAAATAACATTAAAAACCTCTCACATACTTGAGTTCACTCACCTCATCATGCCACCAGCTCATACCTCTACCATGTCATGACTAGACTCAAGCTTCCAATGCACTTGATGCCTTGACCTATTCCTTCCATGTCATGACCTCAACAAAAACATGAACCAAGTAGATATAAGACATTACACCAAAATAATATCACTATACCATTCTTTTTATAATGACAACACTCTTCCATAGCCTCATATAGACCTAAAATCACATGACCAAGCTTCATATAACTAGACATCTTTTTTCCATGCACCTAAACACCTTTGACACCTTGACCTATGCCTTAATGCACCATAATACATTAGTTTCCTTCAAATTCTATCTTGCCTTCCAATTATCTCTTTCCTTAAAACTCTCTCTTGCATTCAAATTCATCTTGTCACATGGATTCCTATGCAAACATTAGTTATCTTCAAACATATTTTATGACCTGTACCTTCCATGCTCACACCACTTATGACAATTCTCATCAATGGAACACTCTTATGTGCCTTGAAATATCACATACTACCATATATCCTTAGTCACCTTTGAAATCAACCTTGATAGTACAATCTTGACATGATAAATCTTTGTCATTAATGACCATTATTCCTTTGCATGATGCACCCTTTTAAATCAATGATAACAACATGCCAACAAACTCTCCCTTTGTCATTGCTGGTAAATATATTGATGGTAAACATACTAAAAAAATGAAGTCACTTCAAATTAGTACTTTTCCCATCTCCTCATTCTCTCCATCTTGAAATGAATGACAAAGGGTTTTCTACAAACTACCATATGATCCTTGGACGTTAATTTTAATGAATAACACAAATAAATGTTGATAAAACTCACCTTAAGCTCATACCAATTGCTGTAGAAAACTTTTAGAACATTTGAACTATACCTCAAGAAATAATTATTCTTATCATTATCTTGACACTTCACAACATAGAGCTACAAAGCTCCCCCTAACTCCACACTCTCCTCTTGAGTCATAAGATGGAAACCATTCTTATAAACATCTCTAAACAAGCTACTATTCCCATTCCAAACTTTCTCTCTTTCTGAGTTCTTTTCCCTTTTTGGTAATAGGATCATAGAGCCTATGAAGCATAATATAAACATGCTCTTAGTATTTTACACATTCTTCAACCTATCTTCATGTTTTATGTATAACTTCATTGACATAGACAATTTAATTATCTGCTCTTGAAGATAATGAATCATATGATTAGTTTACCCTTTTTCCTCATAGCTTGTGCTCATCATATGAGTCATTAGGACTCACAGACCTTTCTCAACCTCCTTAAAGTATCTTGATACAAATACCACTTCTCAACACAAATCAAGCTATAAATAAAATAACTCATACCTTGTGATAAAGAACACCTATAATGAGTCCTTTGATTGAAACCTAATGATCATATTGATAGAAGAGTATCTCCATGAATCATAATGAAGTCACCCCTTTTTATATGTCTCTAAAACTCCATGAATTGAGGGGATATCTAAATATCCAAACCACTTTTCTCAACTATCTTGCAATCATGAGATTGATAGTCTCTCCTTAGAATCCACTTAGGATTGATTGAGACATTTAAATCATTCATCTTGTCATCCTTCATCTTCTCTTTGATTACCTTGTCAATACATGTAAATAAAAAGTGTTCTTGACATTCCTTCACTTTTGACCCTTATTCTATCTTATCAAATAATCCATCTTGACCATTGGGTTCAATATGATTAGTATTGACTTTCTTTAGCTTCCATACCAATGTTTAACTCTTCTCATACACTCTAGGAGCTCCATATACCTTGTTAAGTCTTGAGGACCTTATAACTCCATTAGGAATTTTTTTTTTAATGTGTCCCATATTGTGACAACTATATCAAACAACATTTTTGTACATACTTCTTGATTGATCACTCCTTTTCCCATGGCCCCATGATAACTCATTCCTTGAGACCATTCTACAATCACTTGATCTATGACCAAAGTTATGACAAGAAAAATAATGACCATTAAAAGAATTGAAATACCTTATTACATTGGGCTTCCTAATTGGTCTCTTAATGTTGGTATTATTGATTTGTTGATGATCACTATGAGTCTCAGATTTGAGAGTTTCAATATAGATCTTTGAGGTCTAACTCTTATTGTTGTCCTTTTAGTCTTCTTTGAACCCAAGATCTATCTTATCATTTAGAGACCTTTGAATACACAAAATATCAAAAATAACTTCATTAATTTTATCAAATGTTTGATGTGTCTTCAACTTGATTGATGCTTGATCTAGTTCTACCTTTAAGGACTCAATTTCTATTCCAAACTTGATGCATTATTCTTCCTTGGTCTTAAGATTTGTAGCAACAATTTCAATATAAGTTTCTAGCTATTTGATGATCTCCTCATGTTAATCAATGTTGATGCTTAGTCTCTCTTTAAAGAGATTTATTTGATCCTCATAACTCTTAACCAATGACCTTATTTTTTGATTCTTCCTTCTTGGAACTTCAAATCCTCTAGAGCACTCACCAAGTCTACCTTAAGGTTCACTTCAACCTCTTTTTCATCTGATTCTTCATCATCCATAAGGCATTTCCCTTTTGAGAAACCATCATTTTATATTTATATCACCATGGATAAGGTTTCATTATTGTCATGCTTATTACTTTAATTATCACTATCAGATGTACTTGTGTCACATCAGATGAGCTATTATCTTCTTTGGTATATAAACTTCTCTTGTTCTTGAATGACCCTTTCTTGCCTTCATAATTCCTAGAATATTTCTTGATTTTATCAAGATTATAAACCTTCTTATCATCACCATGATATTCATCATGTTCTTCATCATGCTAAGTCTTATCCTTGTTAGGACACTTCGATGCAAAGTGACCAATCTTACCATAGTTAAAACATTTAAATGGTAATTTGTCCTTATACTTACCTAAACCTCTCCCTTTTTTTTAACAAACATGGATTCTATCTTGTCATCATAATTATTTATGTCATCATCCTTGAATTTATTACATTTTGACTTATTCTCAAATTTAAATTCAACTTCCTTCTTAGAAGGTCTTCCATCACTTGTTCTCATTTCATAGGCAGTTAAGATGCCATGAATCTCATCCATCTACAATGTGTTAAGATATTTGATCTCATCTACTGGAAACACTTTTGAATCAAACTAAGAAGTAATGTATCTTAGTACCTTTTATAATACTATTGATTATTTTAATTTATCTCCTAGACCTCTAATGATATTTACCACTTCATCTACTCTCAATAGATAAGAGGTAATGTTTTCATCCTTCTTGATTCTTAGACTTTCAAACTGTGTATGGTGCCATCTCTTCTTTGGTATTTAAAGTTCTCTTGTTCTTGAATGACCCTTTCTTTCCTTCATAATTCTTAAAATATTTATTGATTTTGTCAATATTATAGACCTTCTTATCATCACCATGATATTCATCATGCTAAGTCTTATCCTTTTTATGACACTTCAATGTAAAGTGACCAATCTTACCATAGGTAAAACATTTAAATGGTAATTTATTCTTATACTTACCTAAACCTCTCCCTTGTTTTTGACAAACATGGATTCTATCTTGTCATCATAATTATCTGTGTCATCATCCTTGGATTTCTTACCTTGTGATTTATTCTCAAATTTAAATTCAACTTCCTTCTTGGAAGGTCTTCCATCACTTGTTCTCATTTCATAAGTAGTCAAGATGTCATGAAGCTCATCCATCTATAGTGTGTTAAGATATTTGATCTCCTCTACTACAAACACTTTTGAATAAAACTTAGAAGTCATGTATCTTAGTACCTTTTTTAACACTATTGATTATTTTAATTTATCTCATAGATCTCTAATGATATTTACCACTTCATCTACTCTTAATAGATAAGAGGCAATTTTTCATTCTTATTGATTCTTAGACTTTCAAACTGCCTATGGTGAGTCTGTAACTTTGCCAACTTATATTTGGTGTCTCCTTCATATATGGTATGGAAATTTTTTGAAATAAATTTGGATATATAATAATGCATTACCTTAACAAATTTTGCTTTTGAAAGACCACACAGGATGACATCCATTGCCTTAGAGTTGTTCTCACTTACCTTCTTGCCTGCTACATCAATTGGTGGTGTAGAAGGTGGAATGAATCCATCAAAAATAGATTGACATATGTCATAACCTAAATAAATGAGATAGGTATTAATTATTATGATCCAAACTACATATTTAGTCCCATTGAAGAGAGGAGCCTTATTGGTTGAGAAACCTTCTTGTACTTGTTGACTAGACTTGTTTGTGCTTTAAGGATCTTTTTCAAGCTATTGGGCCTACTTTAAAAGACCAAGATTTGATAATTTTTTTTGAAATAACAATGAATGAGAGGATGGGGGTGAATTATTCATTTAAAACATTTTATTAAATTACACTTAAGCAATCATGCACCATTCAAATAAACATATAGATCCAACAAGCACAAATAACTATCCACATAAGCATGAAACATAAGAACACATCACATATGTGAGAAAATATTAAGGGGAAAAAAAAAACAAGTGATCTATAGAAATAGACTATAGTACTATAATAAAAAAACCAAATTTAGTGAATCAACAACTCCACATAGAGCACTAACCCCAACTATCTAAGCACCCACTTGACTAGGATTTAATAAGCACCCACTTACAAGGAGACACCAACCCCCTAGATGACTCAACACAAACTAAACCATATGATGGATGTGATAATCTATAGAAAAATTTATTTATCACATAATAGATGATTATCACCTTATTTATCTCTTCACACTCTTTAATCATCTCAAACTACCTTCTAGGCTTCTTTACTCAACTAGGTCTCTTAAAGACTAATCAGGTCATATGACCTTGATTTTCATACATAAAACTCCTATTATATCTTCATGATAGTTTATATACACAAATATAATGGTATTAAATATATCCTTCTATTATTGAATCTTATATTTCATTTGCTTTCTCTTAGCTTTATTAAATAGGCCTAAAACTGCATTGTGTATATACCATTCCTTATTTATATACCACTTAGTTGGCCACACACCATTAACCTTTCAGGTTAGCCATATAATAGGTCTTAGGACATATTTTGGACATGAATAAAATAATTTTTGAGTCCCTTTTGGTCTGACATGAATCAATTAGGCCTATTTTCACTTTTAGATCTCATCAGGACCTAATTGTATTAGGTCTTGTTGACATAGTGGATTGCACTCGGGGTAGGAGGTCGAGCTCCTGCCTTTCCACATGCAACAATGGGAACTCCCCTCTCACCTGTGGGACCGGCAAAGCTAGAGGGGAGAGTCTCTAGATGAGGGCTAGCTCCCTCTGATGTATCTTTTAGGCTCTGGTTTCTCCTACTACTAACAAACAAAATGGAAAAAAGGGGAAGATGAAAAGGGAGAGAGAGATGCTGAAAACAGAACCTAAGATTGAAAAGTATAAGGTGATACACTAGAAAAGTGATGACCCACCCAGCCTGAATATACACTTTTCACCAGGAAGAAACACCCATACACTTCATTTGAAATGGGAAGCTCTTCTAAAACAGTCAGCTAGGGGTCCGTGGAAGTACAGGGAAGAAGGAACTAGCAAAGGTGTTCTAGGACACACTTTGATAGCCTATTCACAGGCACCTATATTCTTTCTGTAGACACTTCTGGAAGACCTGCAGAAAGGAGACTTCACAATGCACTAGACATGCTATAATCGATCTATGGAAAGCATAAAAGACAATGACTTAACATAAAAGAAGAACACAGACATATACTTTAAAGTGCAAGTCCAGATAGAGGTAAAAATGCTAAGTCCTGATTCAAGGTAAAATTTGGCATAGCTCTGCCTTACAAGCCTGAGAGATTTTTGGGCAGAGTTTTACCTTAAGGCTAAGAGAGTGGATCCCTTCAAAAATGAGAATTTTTTACAATATATAGAAAGAAGAAGAGAACTTGGCACTCCCCAGGAAATATTTTGGTGCTCTTTTTGCAAGTGGTCCATGTGCATTCTAAACCTTGGGAAGAGGAGGCCGTCTAATTATCAACTTTTACTTTGACTTTGGCATTCCACATTAATGTAAAAACATGGCCATGCCTTTTTCCTACAAATAGACTACAATTTGTCCCCTCATAAATGCCAACTAGAGAAAATAGGCCACGCTGCTCATCTAGCAATAACTCACCTCCTTTGTCTCCTCCTGTACCTTATCTTATCCTAGTTTTGTCTCATTCTACTCCTTCGGCTCTTGAGGGCAATCTTTTGGTAGGTGCTGCATTCCTTGGGCTCTTTTCATGGTTGGCACTCAACAGTTCAAAACAAACAGCTATTTCACTACCTTAAAATTGACATCCATGCACCCGTCATCACTTTAAAAAACAATGGCTAATTCATCTCCTTAAAATTGATGACTTTTGAGATGTCACCATCCTTGGCAGGTTTCGTCAGGTCTTTTCTACGAGTTTTTTGCTTCGGCTTTTTCCCGTGGACAAAAGTCCACAAGAATTGTCCCAATCTTTGTTACTCCTTGGCTCCTTTTGTCTTCAGGTCCTTTGGATTTTCTCTTAGGTGGTGGCCTTCCTCTGAATTCCTTTGAGCTTTTTGTTCGAAGGAATTCCTTTGGATAAAAATTTTGAAAAAATTCAGAGCCTTAAGTCTTCTGCGCACTTTTTGAAACTCCTTTAGCTACCTTTGAATTGCTCCCTGCCCTCTGTAAGGGATTTTTGACTCAGAACTACCCTCTGCAAGGGCCCCTACCCTTTGACTTTGGGACGCCCCCTTAAACCAAGCTATTGAGCCAAAAATGGTTCAACGGTTCAATGGTTCAACAGTTCAATACTGCATGCTGAGCCCTTTAAACCATTTGCTTTGAAATTTTCCCATTTGAATAGACTATTGAACCTAGCATTGAATTGAAACATTAAACTGATGCATTGAACCAATGCATTGAACCCGTCTATTGAACCGATTCAACGGTTCAACACTATGCACCGATAGACTTGCTGATGAGCCTATTGATTGAACTAAGCTGATTGAACCAAGGCCAATGAACCTAGTGGTTGAACCAAATGATGAACCTTGTGCTGAATTTTTTTTTGAACCAAGTGATGAACCCGCCAATTGAACCAAGGCTGAAATGTTTAACCAACTGAATTAACCCAGGCGATGAACCAAGTGATTGAACTAGGCGATGAAGTGTTGAACCAATTGAATTAAACCAGGTGATGATCCAAGCAATTAAACCAGGCATTAAATTGGTTTAATGGTTCAATGATGCCACCCTTGTGAAATTCTTCAAATAAGAGCCTGAAGAAGCCTTGTAAAACCCAACACTCTCTAAACTAATTCTTCATGTGCCAAAAGACTAACTTGCTGAGTCTATAGAAATCCAAGCTCTATAGAGTTTGTAGAAATGGACTTGTAGAGTCCATAGAAATGGACTTGTAGAGTCCATATATTTTCTTAGACTTGTGAAAAAATAAAAAAATGAATCGCCTAAAATAGTAGGGACAGAAGGGGACTGATTTTTGGCCTGTTGGGAAAAAAATGGTCAACAAATTGGTGACTCCCAGGGGAAGCATGCCTACTATGATTAAAGACCAGTTGCCTTGTAGTCCATTAGGCACAGAGTCAGAATGTAACTTTGAAGAAAGGTTAGCAACAGCCCCGAAGATTCAAGAATCAAACATGAAGCTTTTTACCCCACACACAAAGGAAAGCACACAAGGCTAAAAACACTACTTGTGCAAACTGCACTTAGGGAAAGCAGGAAAGAAACTAAAAGCAAACTACTATATACAACTAACCAAGTGCATTTGTTTCCCTCCTAGATCAAAGGGAAAACTTATTAAGTTCCCTCCCTATCAAGGAAACTTATGGTGCTAGATAAGTGGCTGAATGAAAAGGAGATTTGGTGACCTGCTCCTCTTGCCTATCACCTGGATTGGCTGATATCCGAGTGGATTAGATTCAAACATGCTTCCAACATACATGTATTCCTTTTGTCCCTAGAAGCTTGCTGAATGCTGGTCCTTCATATTGGTGCATCTTATCAAGAAAACTATGGCTATTGACTCATCACCATAAGCCCTTTGATATGTATAGCTCCCTTGCAGTGCATCATGGTCTAACCTATTTCCTTCTACTTCATTGAACACCCTATCAAACTCATCCTCTGCTTCCTCTTGGCCTTCTTGAAGAAGGGTGATAGTTGTGATGTTTGAAATGGAATCACAAAATGATTGCTCATCCCACAGAGCATCACCTCTCTATTCAAATATTTCTTATTCAAGGCCTTCCTCACAAAAGATAGACCTCTCCTTTTCCTCCTCAAAGATTAGGATCTCTAGATGTTCAAAGATATCCACCTGATCCTCCTCCAACTCAGGCTCCTCAGCATAGTCGTCCTCCTCATCAAAATAACAAGGAAGTTCATCAAATAGAGGGGAAGAGAACTTACCATGCTTATGTTCCTCCTCATATTGCTGGAACATTCGCATGTATGCATGCCCTGTGTCTTCTTCATTGCTGACGAGGTCTTCACAAGGAGCATCGATGATAATTTCTTCTTTGTTGTTGCTCATGATAGCCTCTTGGGAAACTATAGCTTGGATCTTCTGCTCCTCACTCACCTCTTGCAGTACAGGTTCCTCCTTGAGAAGGGGTGAAGTGGAAAAAACATGTGGAAGAGGAGGCAATCCTTGAGCTATAATCAAATGATTCTTCTCCTTCCACTTGGCTAGCACTTCATCAATATCAGGTGTGGCCTGATAGCTCTCTTGGGGATGTGTAGATGGGGTGTGTTCAGACATATAATGTGCCATTGGGTTTGAACCATCCATCACACATTGACTGAGGAATCTCTCTCTAGATTCCAACTCTGTAATTCTCCTGGCCATATCCTCTTGGAAGAGCCTTTCTTGGGGGGCACCAACATCATCATGCATAGGAGCAACCTCAGCTTCTTCAAATTTTTGAGCAAAACCTTTCTTGTCCTCCTCCCTGCCCCATGATTCTACTATTTTCTTCCAGTTCAAGATCTCAGAATTAGAATTTTGCTCCTGTGAATAGGTAGTAACTTTGTTTTCTCCAATGTCCTGGGGCTCCTCCATAAGGTCTGGAAGTTCTATCTCTCTTTCATGAAGCAACCTCATCTTAGCCTCTAAATCTTCAATTTTCTTGGCTAGATTATCCTGAAAGAGTCTTTATTGGAGGTCACCAACATCATCATGTTGAGTAGGAGTAGTTTTGAGAGAGATGTGCTGGTTCATAATGTTCCCCCCAAAGATAGATTCACAATCTAAGGAATTTAGAAGGTTCATCTCCATGGGAGGTTGTTCTAGTTCCCTTTGATGCTTGAAGGCTAGGTGTATGGGGTTAAGAGTAGGGTTGATTGATGCATCATATGAGCTGGAGTGAGCAAGTGCCATTTGATAGAAAGGATTTGGTGTACAAGAGGGGGCTTATTTTAGGATAGGAGGGGGCACGCAAGGCTGACTGCCTTGAATGAATGGATTCCTTCATTTTACTACCTCCTCTTCCATGGATTGCAAGGCCTGAGCTTACCTGAACAAACACACCTCTTTATACATTAGCTCTTACTGATAACTATACTGCTCATCTAGTTTGTCTATTTCCATTACCTACTTCTTAAACTCTAGTGCCACCTCCATTATCATTTAAAGGAAACTAGGAGAGCTGCTTGAGGTGATTGCATGAAAATTCTAAGTTTGATCGAAGTCATATGAAGGAAAACAAGGTCCATGATTTTGTGCAAAGGAATAATACATACAAAAATATGATTTTTGATGGCACTAGGCTGCTTAACCAGTTGATTTAACTTAGAGTCACCATTGGTGTTGATGCAAAAGCCTCCAAAGGCTAGTTGGTTAAAGAACACACCAAAATTTTTTCAACTCTGTAGACACAACTTGTCCTAGTTGGTCCCATTAGGTGTGCCAAAAACTGTTGACACAGTGGATTGCACCTAGGGCAGGAGTCTGAGCTCTTGCCTTTCCACACATAATAATGGAAACTCCCCTCTCACCTGTGGGACCAGTGAAGCTAGAGGGGAGAGTCTCTAGATGAGGGCTAGCTCCCTTTGATGTATCTTTTAGGCTCTAGTTCTCCTACTGTTAACAAACAAAATGGAAAAAGGGGGGGATGAAAAGGGAGAGAGAGATGCTGAAAATAGAACCTAAGCTTGAAAAGGAAAAGGTGATACACCAGAAAAGTGATGACCCACCTAGCCTAAATATACACTTTTCACCAAGAAGAAATGCCCATACACTTCATTTGAAATGGGAAGCTCTTCTGCAACAGTCAGCTAGGGGTCTGTGGAAGTATAGGGAGGAAGAAATTAGCAAAGGTGTTTTAGGACACACTTTGATAGCCTATTCATAGGCACCTATATTCTTTCTATAGACACTTCTGGCAGACCTACAAAAAGGAGACTTCACAATGCACTAGACATGCTATAATTGATTTGTGAAAAGCATGAAAGATAATGACTTAACACAAAAGAAGAACATAGACATATACTTTAAAGTGTAAGTCCAGATAGAGGTAAAAATGCTAAGTCCTAATTTAAGGTAAAATTTGGCATAGCTCTGCCTTACAAGCCTGAGAGATTTTTGGGTAGAGTTTTGCCTTAAGGCTAAGAGAGTGGATCCCTTCAAAAATGATAATTTTTTACAATATATAAAAAGAAGAAGAGAACTTGGCACTCCCTAGGAAAGATTTTGGCACTCTTTTTACAAGTGGCCCATGTGCATTCTAAACCTTGGAAAGAGGAGGCCGTCTGGTTGTTGGCTCTTACTTTGACTTTGGCATTCCACATTAATGTAAAAACATGGCCATGCCTTTTTCATATAAATAGACTATGGTTTGTCCCCTCATAAATGCCAACTAGAGAAAACAGGCCGTGTCGCTCATCTAGAAATAACTTGCCTCCTCTATCTCCTCCTACACCTTGTCTTATCCTGGTTTTGTCTCATTCTTCTCCTTTAGCCCTCGGGGGTAATCTTCTGGCAGGTCACTGTGTTCCTTGGGATCTTTTCATGGTTGGCACTCAGTAGTTTAAAACAAATAGCTATTTCACTACCTTAAAATTGATGTCCACGCACCAATCATCACTTTAAAAAAATAATGGCTAATTTGTCTCCTTAAAATTGATGGCTTTCAAGATGTCACCGTCCTTGGCAAGTTCTGTCGGGTCTTTTATGTAGGTTTTTTACTTCAGGCTTTTTCCCGTGGACAAAAGTCTACAAGAATTATCGTAGTATTTATTACTCCTTGGCTCCTTTTGTCTTCAGGTCCTTTGGTTTTTCTCTCAGGTGGCAGCCTTCCTCTGAATTCCTTTAGGCTTTTTGTCTGAAGGAATTCCTTTAGACAAAAAGTATAAAATTTTTTAGAGCCTTAAGTCTTCTACACACTTTTTGAAACTCTTTTGGCTGCCTTTGAATCATTTCCTACCCTCTGTAAGGGATTTTCGACTCAGAACTACCCTCCACAAGGGAAACTACCCTTCATCTTTGGGATGCCCCCTTGAACCAAAAATGGTTCAATAGTTCAACGGTTCAATGGTTCAATACTGCATGCTAAGCCCTTTGAACCGTTCACTTTGAACTTTTCCTATTTAAATAGACTGTTGAACCTAGCATTAAAATGAAAGATTGAACTGACACATTGAACTAGTCCATTGAACTAGTTCAATGGTTCAACACTATGCACCGATGGACTTGCCGATGAGTCGATTGATTGAACTAAGCCGATTGAACCTAGTGGTTGAACCAAATGATGAACCTTGCACTAAAATTTTTGTTTAAACCAAGTGATGAACCCACTAATTGAACCAAGGCCAAAGTGTTGAACCAACTAAATTGAACCAGGTGATGAACCAAGTGATTGAACTAGATGATGAAGCATTGAACCAACTGAATTGAACCAGGCAATGAACTAGGCATTGAACTAGTTCAATGGTTCAATGATTCCAACCTTATTTGTGAAATTCTTTAGACAAGATCCCAAAGAAGCCTTATAAACCCAGCACTCTTTGAACTGATTCTTTATGTGCCAAAAGACTAACCTGCTGAGTCCATAGAAATCCAAGCTCTATAGAGTCTATAGAAATGGACCTGCAGAGTCCGTAGATTTTCTTGGACTTGTGAAAAAATCAAAAAATTAATGGCCTAGAACAATAGGGATAGAAGGGGACTGATTTTTGGCCTGTTGGGAAAAAAATGGTCAACAAGTCTATCTCTTAATGCCTAAAATTGATTCTCTTGGGCCCAAATGGATTTATAAAAAAACTCAAAAACATTAAATTACTTATAAATAGACCTATACTAACCTCCTCCATGATTTTTTAGACCTGTGTATTTTGTTCATATCATGAAACCTCTTTTAAGACAAATTGTCTTATTAGGCTCATGTGCTTGAAAAGTCTATCTTGAAAAAGTGAAGCTAAAAAATACTTAAGCCACTCAAATATGATCATAAAAGTGTGTGTACACACACACACACACACACACACACACACACACACACACACACACACACACACACACACACACACACACATAATACATGAACTCAGTTTAATTACAAAATGAATTATACACTTCAACTTAGGAGATAAGAGCTCAATAACATCTTTGCAACTCACTCACTCACTCACTCAGAATTGCTAGTTTACGTTAAAGACTAGTCATGATGACTAAGACCTCCAACACATGTATAAACACTTTACATGACTTATGATGAATGTATATGGTAATATGAGATATATATCCCATCCTAAAATATAAATATCATATGGTCTAATGGAAAATATTGGTCTTTTAGACCAATCTCATGACCTTATATCTCATTATGTTATATGAACTGGATAGGTCAACTTGTGAGCAACTTTTTCATGATATTTACTAAACTCAAAAAATTATACTAAAAATTAACATGTATTATAAGAAATTAAAAACACCTAATATATATACACTTGGTTTCATCATTCTATCATGAAAACACATTCCAATTCATCTCATTATTGCTTGGGTTTTTCACTGTTTACACCATTAGGCATGTTAGTGACTGGCTAAATTGGATGATAAATTTTGCACAATTGAAGGGTGGAACCTATCTAGAAACATTTATGGAAATATAGTATGAGTATATACCTTCTTCCTCCATATATTTTCTTACTATTTCTAATGCAACTTTTGAATTCTACAATAACTTATTTAGAAATAAGCCTGTAACTCAAGATTTTGTCTCTCCTCTCTCTAATTAATACCACCTGGGGGTACTTGGGAGTGTTCAATAAAAGATACAATATGTTAATTGATAAATTAAATCCATATTTATCACTTTTGCTTAAAATATTCAACATCAAGTCTTTATTAGGGTTCTAAGAGGGTTTAAACCAATTTTCACTCTTAATAATCATTTATAAAGCATAACCCCTCAATCCAAAAACTAATGCATTTAAATTTTATCTAAGACCCTTACACATAGATCATAAATATATTAGGTTCCCATGTAAAGGTTTGAAGAGATAATGAGCATAAAAAAATACTTGTTAGGTTGATAACCCTTCATTCTAAGCACTTGAGAGACCTCTAAACAACTTTTCATGCCTTGTCCTTAAAACTAGAACCTCAAACTTCATGCACATGCATAACATAACTTGAATAAACTTTGTTAATGCTAAAATGCTCACACTTGTCTTAGAAACTAATATTAATTCCCCATTAGGCTACTCTCTTTCTCTACACCATAGTCTTCATACCTTACTAGGCCTTGAACTAACCTTCGTGCCTCTTTACATGATCTCAACACCTCACTATAATGCTCAACATCTCACTCTCATGCCATAAAACATCTCTCATTATTAAACACTACCATACATCCTTCACATGCCTATAAAATAGATCATGATACCTTATTAGTCTAGGCAAGGTCCAAAAGAGGTCTAGATGCAGACATAGATCGAAGGTCCTACCCATGTAGGCTCACCCTAAAACTCTCATGAGTGTTAAAATGCCCCACATACATGATAAAATATCCTTCACAACCTCTCACATGCTTGTGTTCACTCACCTCATCATGCCATGACTAGACTCAAGATTCTAATGCACTTGATGCCTTCACCTATTCCTTCCATGTCATGACCTCAACAAAAACATCAACAAAGTAGATATAAGACATTACACCACACTCATATCACTACACTATTCTCTTTTTGATGACAACACTCTTCCATATCTTCATATAGACCTAAAACCACATGACCAAGCTTCATATGACTAGATGTCTTTCTTCCATGTACCTAAACACCTTTGAAACCTTGACCTGTGCCTTAATACAACCATAAGACATTAGTTGCCTTAAAACTCTATCTTTCCTTCAAATTATCTCTTGCCTTCAACTGCATCTTGTCACATAGCTTCCTATGTAAACATTAGTTATCTTCAAACATTTTCCATGACTTGTACCTTCCATTCTCACACCACTTATGATAATTATCATCAATGAAACACTCTTATATGCCTTGACATATCACATACTACTATCTATCCTTAGTCATGTTTAACATCAACCTTGACAATACAATATTGACATGATACATCTTTGACATCAATGACCATGATGCCTTTGCATGATACACTCTTTTGACATCAATAACAATAACATGCCAACACCAATGGGACAATCAACATTTATATGATATTCGCAAAGTTTCCAGTCATTAGACCAAATATTTAAAATTATATCAACCTTTCACATCTTATGATTCTACCTCTTCCATAATTAAACGCCTAAAGTCTACTAACAAGTGTATCTGTTACTTCCATTACACACATAATCATTATTCCACCTATTTTCAATAGCTTTGGAAATATATTGACATGTTGAATCATACCATTCCCCATCCCAAAGACAAGGCTACACCTCTTCCCAAATTGTTACCTAAGTATATCTCAAAATATGGGGAGGTATATTGTCTTTGGCACTTGTGTGGTACCCATCACATTGATCATTGATGCATTCTTTAGTAACACCTTCATGATCACCTTATAATTTTTCTTATGCCCACTATTCCTCCTTCCATAGGTTTCCCACATAAGAAGGCTCCTCCTTCTTCACATGTGTTTTATTCCCCACCTATGAATCCTTCTCCATTGGTGGTGCCACCTTTTTATCCCATAGATACCATTCCTATTCTGGCATATATTCCCCTCCTTAGGTATTAAATGAATGATAGACCTCATGAGAATGATCCTTTAGCTATTCCTACATTTTCTATTGATAGATTTGGTGGGAGGTCTTTTCACAACTTTTCATGAGGACATATGAGAATCTATCTACCATTAGGATCCAAATTCATAGAGATATTTTAGATGTCATGGATAATATTTGTGGATAGATTTATCAGTATTTGTGAACATAACATGGTGTTCTTTGAATTTATTCTTCATTATGATTTTGGATTGGATTTGTGATCCAATTTTATATATCTTATATCACTTGACTATGTGTCAAATTTGGTTTCACTTATCTATTTCACATGGTTCTTTATGTTATGCATTATGTTGTATATAGTTTCATTTATTTTTTATCTTCTATTAGGTCTTATTTTCATGTTTTCCATGATTGAATGCTTATATATATGAGTTCATTTCTTTCATGGATGTCATTTTATTTGCTCATGTTTGTTTACTAACTTATCTTAACTACATGGATAGTTATTATTGTGACATGGTTATAAAAACCTTGATCCCTTTAGTAATCCTTCTTTACCATGTGATCAGTTAGTAAACAAGACTTCTCATTGTAATCCTATCTTACTGATCTAATTTGGATCTCATTTTTTCCCCTTATCTCCTTTCACAACTAAACATACATATGGTTAAAACTTGAGATAACATACTAGTTCATTAGTAAGCCTAAGTGATTAATCAGTCAAATCTTTAGATACTTAGTTCCCTTCAACTAAAGTCTAAATATTTTTCATGTTTATCATTTTTATCACTCATGTTGGTTATTAAAAATTTGTATGGAGGAGGAATCTTAAAAGCCATAAAAATTTAAAATCTAAATCATTTAAACAAAAGGTGATTATATAAAAGGCAACTTATAAATCTCAAAAGTAAAATCACACTAAAAGATGTGATTCATAGTATATATCTTTTTTCTAATCAAAGATCAAACTACAAAATTGGTCTCATGATAGAACCAAGGTCCATTGGGGTATAATAGGCTAGTATATTGGGAAAGGAGAATAAAAAAATCTTTTAGTGCTACATACTTTCTCACACAAGTAACCAATCTTCATAGTAGATTGATGACTCTATAAGAGGTCCTAAGGAATGGGTGTAGTCATATAAAATATGAAAATTGGTATATTGAGTGTGGCTTTTGACACCCAACCCATAGGTCCCTCTTGCTTGCTCTCATGACCCTCATAGGCATCTTTTCACTGATTCACAGTCATATATAGCCTTCCAGATAGTGATTCCACCTCCTCCAAGAAATATTTCTAGTGATGATTCCATGCCCCTGAGTCCCATTCCTTCAAGACAATAGTGCCCAACTTGGATTATATCACCAGACCCTAGGGTATTCATTTTTAATGCTCTTGTCTAAGTGTATTTTTATCTCCAATAATCAGTTCTTTCTAGTTCATATCCTCCTTATTGGCATAATGTGAACACATTAGACCCATGACCAATAGATCCCTATAAAATCCCATTTAAAGTTAATTTAGGAAGGGTTGGAAAATATCATAAAGTAAGCAAGAATACAAGTAAGACTACTTAGACATATTTCCCTATTCTTTACATAAAACCATTCAATACAACTACAAACTTATTCAAACCCTTACACCAGTCCCT
Organism: Torreya grandis; assembly: GCA_037957365.1. NCBI lineage: Eukaryota > Viridiplantae > Streptophyta > Pinopsida > Cupressales > Taxaceae > Torreya > Torreya grandis. Next base: position 399,463 of record JARHVA010002667.1, read on the forward strand.
ATCCACCTCAATCACACCCAATTTAACATTATTCATCTTCATATACACTATTTCACAAAGCACATCAAGTGGGATAACTACATATGGCTTGATCCCTTTTTAGAGTATTGGTATATAGGCAACGTGCCCACACAAGGGGTATGGATACATGTTCAGTGTATCTTACACACACTAACCCCCCTTCTTTCTCAAAGTTTGTCAAAACAAAATGGATTCTAGGGTTTGAAGACTAAATCATATTTATAGGGAGTTCCACAGACATCCAACATCTAAAATTTCATGGGCAGGCTCACACAGGCGCAATGAACAAAACCCAAAAAGCTCAAGTCTCTTGGATAATAATGACATAAAAGGACTATAGCATTAGATCCTAGGGTGTCCTATTTGGGTGCTCCTATCCTTTCATAAAATGAAATATAGATCTTGATTTTTGATACTATCCCAGTCTTGCATGACAAATTTTAGATCTTGCAACAGTCGTCTCAGTCAGTTTCTAGCTTAGTCTTATTTTCTTCACATTTATTACTATTTTTAAAAAGGTTAAAATTATAATTAATTTATAAAAATTAGTAGCTAAAATATTGTAATATTATTTACTAATTTAATTAACTCAAACCTTTAACTAAATTAAAAATAATAAACCAATATTCCCAAAATTGTTAAATCATTTGGTGAACCTAACTTACTTGATTTGCGTGCAAAAACTTTAGAAACCCTAAGAAAAATTACTTCTAATTTTTTCCAATATTTTTTTGATTTTCAATGAATATTTAAATTAGAATCCTACATTTAAATTTTAAAATTTACCTTAGTAATTTTAAAAATAATTTATTCCAAGCCCTAGTTGAAATTTACTAGGTCCCTTTTCACATAAAAACCCTAGAACCCTAGGAATATTTTTTTGCTAATTTTAGAAATATTTTCTAATTTTTTACTTACATATTTAAATAAAAAATTTGATTTAATTTTTAAAATTCCATAGTAATTTAAAAAAAATATTTTTATTCCAAACCTTAGTTGCACATACTAGGTTCTATAAATCAAGAATTTTCCAATAATGTTTTGATTTTTTACTTGCATATTTAAATCATAAATTTAATTTAATTTTTAAAATTCCATTGTAAATTTTAAAAATATCTTTTTTTAAAACCCTAGTTGCATATACTAGGTCCCCTTTGCTTTTTAGGTATCACCTTACATCTAAAATCAGATTTCACATAAAAACAAACAAAAATAGATCTCACTTATTTACAAAATTTTCTTTCATTTCTTGAAAATAATAAGGAGACCATACTTGGTCCTATCATGTACATGAAATGATGAAGCTTAACATATGCTAATACAAATCTTCATTCTTTCCATTTCATGCTTGTTTTTCATATTATGGGATGATATTAAGAAAATTAGTGCTAAATATGTTAAGATACCTCTTGCCTCACCTCCCTTGGAGCCTTTATCCCATGTCAAGCTATGTTGCATGGTCCATTTTTCTCTTCCCTAGGTCACTAACCATCACCAGAGAGCCCAGTTGACACCCTTTATCCCTTTACCACATTGACCTATTGATTATCTATGCTCTCTTCTTGTAGCTACTACTAGTCCTATATAGAAAGTAGATCATGTAGTTAGAGCTATTACTCAACGTGATGCCATGCCTCCTCCACCTAGTTAGGAGCAATACCACCCTCCCATTCCTTCCTATCCCAAGCCTAACCCACCCACATAGGTAGATATGCACAAGGCATATGATATTTTTGATTTGTTGAGAAACACACCAACTAATATTTCCATGTTAGAACTACTTTAGAAAGACAATGTGTTCAAGGATAATCTTTATCAAGCACTCACTCAGACTTCTATGCCCATTGATTCAGAGCCTTCTTATTTTATATCAATGGTCAACATGATAAAAAATATAGAATATTCTATCTATTTTGATCATGATGACATGCCATCTCAGATAGTTATTGATTAAAATTTACCACTATTCATACAAGTTTAAGTCAAAACTAGTGTATTTAAGAGAGTTCTAGTTGATGGTGGTTCTAGACTCAATATATGCAACATTACATTCTTACAGACCATGGGCATAGATATGGCATCCATGCAAAAATTATATAAGAATATTAGAGGGTTTGATGATATACCATAATAGACATTGGGCACCATTGCTTTAGATATCATGGTAGGGCCAAAACCCTCTATATATAGTTCCAGGTTATGTTAGGTCCTCTTCAATATAATATTTTACTTGGATAAAATTTTATACATGCTATGGGGGAAGTTCCTTCTACTCTTAATTGATGTTTTAAGTTTCTCCATGAAGGATATCTATACACATGCCCAATAAATAACTAACCATTCATATATTATTAGATTACAGATTCATGTTTGACTATTTTTCTAGATGGGACACCTCATATCATAGTTCAAGCATCACCTTATTACATTTATCTTGATTAGATACATATATATGAGGTTGGAGAGACTAGCACATCTCACACTCCTCCACTTATAGTTGTGTCCTCAACTCTAGATATTCAACTAGTCATAACAGCTTTAGCCATTCCAACTACTCAATCGGTCATGGTTCCTATAACTATTAAAATTATACAATCATTGACAATAATTATAAAATTACTAGTTGATTCTATAAATCCAATTCTTTTGATAGTTATAAATACTCTCACATCACCACTATTTTCTATTACTATAGTTAATGAGATTCCCATATCATAGTTACCACTTATGGTAAATTCTAAGTTATCATATGTACATGATGTTGATATAGATTCCTAGGCTACTTCAAATGATGATGTGACACCCACACTTATAGTTGATTATTTATGTGGATTGAGTTTTACACCAGTTGGCCTAAGAGAGTATTGAGATGACTCTAGAGATCTCATTACACATCCTACATCACTCTTAGCATCTCAACACCACACTCTCAAGATACAATCCATATTCACAGCCATAAACAAATCACTTGGAACATATAGTTCACATGGTTACCTCTATAGATATAGAGCCAATCATTCAGATTCAGGCAGGCAACACACAACATCAACCATAGATTATGCTATAGATGTTACTTGGTCATGGATTATTCACACTACCTATAATATGACACAAATTTATTAGCAAATTATCATAGTAGGATGGCCGCCCATTTTGTCTTTTTCATAGGATCACATGCCATGATAAAAACTCATGTATAAATTTATAGTAGAAATTAGATAAACTATAGGTTTAGGTTATTATTCAGATTACATCACCACCAACAATATCTTCATCACTTCCACCAAAGCCATCTATTAGTAGAGCCAAACATCCTAGAGGAGAGTCAACATATTCACCACTAAATCCACCTTTAGTTCAACTTTGGTAAGATGACACCATGTATACAAAGTTTATGACATATGATGATACTTATGATGATGATCTTGAGGCATTTGATGATGGCCATGATCCCTTCCTCCATCTCTATCCCTAGTGGGCTCCATCCTTAAACCCTTTACCCCCTCCAGCCTAGTATTTTATGTCATTGTGTACATATTACTTTATTCATATGTTTGTATATATCTTCCTTTCAAATTACTTGTACATAGTTTCTTTCTACTTATTTATACATAATTTCTCAGATTACTTGTACATAGTCTCCTTTATGCTTGATTTTACATAGCTCAATTTCAAAATAAAAAAACATTCAAATATTTCAAAATATAAAAACAATACAACATTTCAAAACTATAAAAAACATTCAAATAATTCAAAACATCAAAAACATTTAAATTTTATGCATTATCCATGCTTTACATTTCTACTACTATGCTAGACTTACTTTTTATTATTATATGTTATTGTTTGTCAATTTATCTACATTACCATGCTTCACTTGATGTTCTTTGAGTGTGTGTAGTGACTTCCAGATCCTTGATTGCTTCACTCTACCCATTGAGGGGGCATCCTACTTATACATTAGAGACACATATCAATATATCTACCCACTAGGGGCATCCTATACATGACTACACCATCTAGCTTATGTGATTACTACACTTCACACTCTAGTTATTATGTTGATGTACATTATTTACTAGCTTACACATATTACTCTATTGACACTCACTAGTATATAGAACTTGTGTATTTCTTAGCATATACCTAGTCTTGTACTACCATGTCTTACATACTTTCACTTCTTGTTTTGATTAGTTAGATGTGATTGTATTTCTAGTATTTTACATGATTTTCTCTCTTGATTTACATAACTAGATTGATTTAATTTCTTAGTTCTTGTTTGTCTCCCATATGTGATTTAGGACATTTGCCAATGTCCTTTGCTTCTACTCTTGTGTGTTCCTTAGGACATTTGCCAATGTCCTTTGCCTATAATCTTCTATGTGATTATGGATTTCATGCCAACCTTACTTGTTTTAATTATATGTGTATGTGGCATTTGAACATGCCTTGTATGATTGATTTCTATTTTGAGTGACATATGCCTATGTCCCTTGTTTGTTTGGCCCCTTGGCCAGTCTTGTATGCTTCTTGATTCTTGCCTTGTGTGATTTTTGATTGTTTGATTTTTAGCAGTTTGCAATGACATGATCCACATCATAAATTATCTTGCTTTCTTAGATGCCATGATGGACATCATACTCCATCCCTCCTTGAAAACTAACAAATAACAATTAACAACTAACAACTAATAACTAAAAAGTAACTAGGCTTTTAGTTCTAGCTTATTATATTGCACATGCTATTACATTGTTACATCTATCTAGGTATACCCCTATTGATCTAACAATACCAATTAAAAACCATGATATATCTTGAGGTATCTTATCAATTATCATTGCTATATCATATATTCTTGTAGCTTAACACACTTGTAGGGCTCTTTCTTTCGAAAGTAGTCATTATAGGGTCTTCATTCATACCCTCAAAATAGGAGGCAATAAATAAGGGTTTTATCATAGAGATCAAAGCTCTTAATGGTCAAAAATTAGCTTTAAAAACACCCAAAATAATAACCAGACTTCGAACGAGGCACAATAGACCAGGTAGATAGTGAAAATTATAGAACACTCATCAGAATCAACCTAGGACAATAGTGCCAAGATTGGACTATAATGTCAAATAGTAGGGTGTTCATATTTGGTGATCCTATCCAAATCGTAAAAAAAATATATTTTCCAAAAATAGGCAAAAAAGTAGGTTCAGCTATAGTTTTGTCACATATAGACTAGTTTAGATTCTATAGTTTCAATATAGTTTTTCTTAGAGAATCCAAATATAGGGGGCATCATGCATGACATGATGGCTCTCACTTCTAGTTTTAGATATGGTAGTTGGTATAACTTCCAAATTAGAATCCATGTTTCAAACACTAATGATATGGGGAAATGTACATGGCACATATGACTTCTTTTCTTTAAAATTTTAGTACATACCTAGGTATTCTTAGTAGTTGTGTGCCTTATTCCATCTGCAAGTGGTTAGCATCATTTTGGAGTGGGTTTCATACAATCCTAACCTACACATTTTTTAGTAGCTTCTACCTAATCCTATTGCCTAGTTTTTGGAGTGGCTTTCATACAAGCCTAATCTCCACCTTTTTTGAGTTGACCAAGATTAGCCTAGTTTCCAGTATACATTCAAATATCCATGCCAACATTTTTAGATTATAGAGCATTTATGGGATTCAATATCCACTCATATGACACACATTCATACTGATATTAGTTTATAGCTTCAATTCATGGAGTAATGATGGAACCAAAGGAATAACTAGCCTTTGTATTCTTGAGCCACTTATTTAGAGGGATTAGACACATAGTCCAAACATTGATTAACACATGCATGATCACATAGATTCACTCAATGGGAAACAATGGAGCTAAAGGGTCAACCTTTACATTCTTGAGCCACTCTCAAGGAATTGAGCACTTAGCTTCATTCATGATATTATTTTTGGTACAACACATACCCAACATTATTCAACATCATCTAACATCACCCAACACTATAATAGGTTTTATATTGGTTCGTGTACCTAGTGAGGTGTATTTAATCCTTTCTCTTTCTCTCTATCTTATCCAACTTTTATACATTTGTATTTTAGATATAATATATCTAGTAAGAACTGATCTAATCTTTATTCTCTCTTAAAAATTTACACTTCATGACGTGCTCTCTCTATGCACATCCAATATCACACAACTTCATGAGCTTCAACCTTATAGGTAAGTTTAGGTACACTTTCTATTTTTCCTTTATCATAGTATTTCACTTTTTCTACATCACTAAAATAAAGGGGGGTAAATTTAGTCATATAAAATGTGAAAATTGATAAGTTGAGTGTGGCTTGTGACACCCAACCCATAGGTCCCTCTTGCTTGATCTCATGACCCTCATAGACATCTTTTCACTAATTCCAAGTCATCTATAGCCTTTTAGATAGTAATTCCACCTACTCTAAGTAGAATTTCTAGTGATGATTCCATCCCCATTGGTCCCATTCCTTCAGGACAATAGCACCCAACTAGGACTATAGTGCCAGACTCTAGGGTGTCTATTTTTGGTGCTTTTGTTTAAGTGAAAATTTACCTCCAATGGTTAGTTACTTATAGCTGCTATCCTCCTTCTTGTTGGCCTAATGTGAACACATTTGACCCATGACCAACAAATCCCTATAAAATCTCATTCAAAGTTCATTTAGAAATGGTTGGAAAATATCATAAAGCAATAAAGAATATAAGCAAGACTACTTAAGCATATTTCTCCATTCTCTACATACAACTAGCCAATAAAACTACAAACTTATTCAGACCCTTACACCAATCCCAAACCACCTTAAGCACACCTAGTTTAACATTATGCATCTTCATATACACTATTGCATAAAGCACACCAAGTGTGAGAACTACATATGGCGTGATCCCTCTTTAGAGTATTGGTATGTAGGCAACATGCCAACACAAGGGGTGTGGATACATGTTCAATGTATCTTACACACACTACCCCCACTCTTTCTCAAAGTTTATCAAAGCATAATGGAGTCTAGGGCTTAAATTCTAAATTATCTCTATAGGGAGTTCCATATACATAAAACATCTATAATTTCATAAGTAGTCTCACACAAGGGCAATGAACACAACCCAGAAAGCTTAGGTCTCCTGAACAATAATGGTAGAATAAGACTATAGTCATAAACCCTAGGGTGTCCTATTTTGACACTCCTATCCTTTCATAAAATAAAAGCTAGATCTTGATTTATGACACTATCCTAGTCTTACACAACAAATTTCAGATCTTGTAATAATTGTCGCGGTCAATTTACAACTAAGTATTGTTTTCTTCACATTTATTACTAGTTTTAGAAAGGTTAAAATTACAATTAATTTATACAAATCAGTAGCTTAAATATTTCAATATTTTTTCTAATTTAATTAACTTAAACCTTTAACTAAATTAGGAATATTACACCAATATTCCTAAAATTGTTAAATCAACAGGGAACATATTGTGGGAAGGTAGGTCCATTTTAATTTTCTTGTTCATATAACTAGTATGAGTTGATATTAGTATCAAACCTATTTGCCTATACATATTTATGCTTTTTATGAATAGGTATGTTTTGTATTTTGATGGTCACTAGACTCTTAGTGTCTTTCCTATGTAGCTAGTATGCCTCATGTTTACTAAGGTCTTTTTATAGATGCCTACGTCATGCTTTTCCCATTCCATCTTTCATTTTACAACTTTCCTAATGTTTCCCCCTAGGAAATATTATTTTGTTAACTGGTCATTCCCCCTAGGGTTTCCATTTATGATTTGAAACATAATCCCATGGATAGGACTATGCCTTCCTCACAAATTACCAGATTACAAACATTCTATCAAAATCATTCCCACCATTGTTTCCACCTCATTGGTGTTCCCTTTGTGAGTTATAGTATAAGACCATGGATAGGACTAGGGCCTCACAAAATATTCCAATACCCAAGTCATAATGAAATTACATGTGTCAAATTTGAGATAAGGAGTGTTTGCTATGAGTTACACATCATTGACATGCTTCTAAGCTTAATTTAGTATGTTTTATGCTTACTTAATTACTATTTCACTTTTATCTTTTTATTTTCCAATTGCATGTATGCTTACAACCATTTTATTAAAATTTTCATACTTCCCAACTTGAATTAGTGATATCAATTTAATCTCATTTTATAGTTTTGTCTTTATTTTTATACTTCCCAACGTGATTTAGTATGATTGATTGACTTAATTATTTTATTTTTAGACCATTTATTTTTCATGTTCCTTCCATTTTATTACAATATTTTCATACTTTCTAAAGTGATAAAGTGTGATATTTATTTGTTTTAACTTTGGTACAAATATTTTACATGGTTTAAAAACATTTGTTACCCTTTTTACCATCTTTGGTTGATTATATTTAGTCATCTTTTGTTATTATACATTTCCCATCATGATATAGTGTGTAGTGCATTTATTTTTGATTACTTATACTTTTCCAAGCCATTTTTACCTTTTTATTTTTAACCATGCATGTGTATCACATAATGCTATAAATGAAAACACTCATCATATATTTCTGATAACATATACAAAAAAAGCTAAATACATGCACTAGAAAGAAATATATCCATGCATCAACATCCGAATCCAAGTATAACTCATGAGATCAATACAACTATCAAAACCAATACACACACATATCATCATATGTTTTAAATAAAATACAAAATACAATATCTCTATTTCTAAGGCTAGGCTCAATCATGTCTATCTTGTGGCCTAGACATACTACCCATAGATACCTATAATTACCTCATATGAATAGTATATTATAAAAAGGCACTCTATAATCTCAAACAAGCAACCTATCCCTTTAGATTGGCCACCTAGGCCTACACCTATCTGAGCTGGATAGTGGTTTCAATGTGTGCCACTTTATCCTATGATAGGTCTTATTAGGCTTGTGCTTCTCCCTTTATATCCCCTATTGATGTCTATATCCCATCACCTCATGCCTAAAACTACCTCATGGATTCTCCCACTGGTCTAAAATAGCCTACCTAGGTAGGGGCAAACATAACCACATGATCATATAATGTGGTGGGGTCGTATGGTGCTAGAACCTCATTTAAAATGTCATGGTGCATAACCATAACCAAGGATCCCCATCTAATATCCTCTATCATAGGATTTACAAAACCAAAATTAGATAGGTATCATATCAAATATATATCTCAAAATCATATATCTACCATAATCATAATGTAACTAGTGTCCTATATAAAAAATTAAATCAAACTTAATACATTTCTCACTAGTGCTGGTGTCACTAATCATGGTCTCTCCATTTGTTCACCCTCTAAGCACCTCCTCTATAGGTCACCTCCACACCAATACAAACCTAGGTGTCACAACTTGAGCATGTCATGATCCTCTCCTTAAGGGTACCTCTATGGACCAATTATGTCTTGGAGTAGCTATTGGGTTTGCTTGTGCAATAACTAATGTTTGTATGTCATCATGTTGATGGTGCCTCTATCTCTGATTTGACATATTGGTCATTTTTACCTATAATAAGGTGCCTAATATGTGCATACATCCACATCCATAACCTCTCCTCCTATTAGATATACTACCACTTGATGTCATGCTCATCTAGTCTATGGTCTAACATGTTGAGGCCTAATCACTGTTATCTAAATAGGTACCCCTCTACATCCCCTCCCTCTCAGCTCTCTAGCATGCCATGCCTAATAAGTAAGCACTACTAGAGGGACTATCAGATGGGGAAATATAAACTATCCTAGTAAGTGTGCCACTAGATGTGACTCTATCCATGATGTGTAGTGGCCTATGATCTTCACTTGTGCCAACCCTATTATAATGGTCACCTAATTAGGCCATATAGTAGCTATGTGCATATAAGGTTACACATAATATCTCCTCATGTGGTCATCTATAATATGGACACATGGGGCATGACCCATGATACATGGTCATGTCTCCACCTAAAGACCTAAGGCAACCTATCATCAACTACATGGGGTAACCCATCTAGCTGATACATGGGAAACCTCTTGTATATCCATGTGCTCAATAAAACCATAGGCCCCATCATATTTTCCCCTTTGGATAACATCCCATACTTATCATGCATGAGACGGACCTAGATGATAACCCCAAAATCATAAAATGCTTCTTAATCTAATATAGATTGACATAAGGCTATTACATATAGCAATAGCTTGCTGCCCAACTTATGACACAACCTTTATGACATCATAAGTCCTATCACTGAGTTCTAAATGTATATAATTACCATAATATAAACATAAAATGAGCTCACTCTTAACCTAGGGTGAATCCTATTTGATCATGTATCCCAATGGGATAATTCTCATCTCTCATCTAAATACTCCAGTGTATTAGTAATCATCGATGCACCATTTATAGGATAATGCATGGACATCCTCCAAAGTAATACCCACCTCAATGGTGTCTACATCTACCTCCCATTATAAAGTGTTGGTCAACAGTTCCCATGCTCCTAGGAATATTAAAATAATATTAACACTCAATGGGATTCATCTCATCTCCATGATGCTACCAAAACCCATGTTGACCAGTTGAGCTCTATCCATGTCACTCAAATGATTCAATAAATCTAGTATCCATAATGCATTTATTAGGCACTAATGACTCTGACATCTCTACAAAATATCAAATAACAAAGGATGTATTAGTTATCCATGTCATAAATATTTAAAATACATTCTTAATAATTCAAAAATTAACTAATTCATCAATTAGTTTGATTTAATTTCCTATATTTTCTAATTTTCCTACATAATCAACCCATATAATACTAAATTAGCCTTGCAACTATCCTATTACATAACATTATCCCATTTATTACTAAATCAGCCCTTATATTTTCAAACTATATCAGCCTTCTTCTACCAAATACATCAGTCCTATAGTATGTAGTTGGCCATCTCTTCCCTTCAATACTATGTTGGCCCACTGCTATGTAGTCGACCAGCTTTAATAATACTATTTCAACCCACCGCTATGTAGTCATCCCCTATATTCTAATCAACTTATGAGTGAGTCAACCAAGTCAATTCTATTCTTTCACTATGGAGACTTTTGACTACTTACCATAAATGCCTTAGGTATTTATTAGTCTAACTTCTACCCAATAACCTATTCTACCCTTAATCTACCTAAAAAGTTCTTATGGTTAATTTTGGTGCCTAGATTCTTATCTACCAATCACTTTTATATATTTAGATCAATTTCAAATAAAAATTACTCAAAATTTTTTAATTCACAATTTCTTACTTATGCTACACTTGTTGCCACCACTAGGCATCTTCCTCATCTCAATTATAATCTCCTCACCATGATGGCTCTCTAGTCTTGCACTGGGTCTCTCAGAGCTCTATTTTATTAGAATAGTAAAAATAATAAATGAATTATTTTTACCCTATTCATATTTACTTTTCAAATTATTTACCTGTTAAATATTTACCACCAGATTCTATTTTTTTTTATCATATCTTCATTTCTACTAGATCTTTTTTTGAACCGTATAATGTTTTAGAATCCTAAAATTGTAGAGAATCTTTTCACATATTACATGTAAAATTTTCAATTTTTTTGCTTTTTCACTCTTTTTTACTAATTCTACAGGTTCACCTAATGTTTCCTACATTGGACACCTTCACATTTCTTGCACTTCATTATTTATCTAAAACACTAATGTAAGTAAAGGTATGTATTTTTTAATTCTATCCTTTCATTTATCTTACTTGTTTCTTACTATAATTTATTCAACTTCAAAATTGTGTGCTACTATCTTTTATTCATGAAACACCATCCCCTATTACACCTACGTGACACATGATGAGCTTCACGTGGGGCATATGTATACACATATTATTTTCAAACTTTTATTAATTATTGATTCTTTTTCTCTTTCAAGAACCCATCGAGTCTCAATCTCTATGAGTGCATGCCTTAAAGGGTACACAGAGAAAGGGATGGGTAGACCATTGGTGCTTCACAAGATTATTGTCCACTATACTATGACTTATTATCTATCCAACCATATCCTAGACACTTCCATAAGCCTTGTATCCTCTCTTACAAACTCCTCCAACCATTTTCTACCTTCATTTACCCCTTCCTAAGCCTAAAACCTTTTTTGATGGTTTACATTACACTATCATCCCCATCAACCCTGTATTCAAATTGATAAAACATATTATGGGTCTAAGTTAGCCCCTGGCTGACCTAGACCAATAACTAATTTATTTTTATCAATAATGACACATAGTCGATTGGGTTGACTGTGTTATCTAAACTTTTAGAAAGATTTAGGGTTAGATTCAAGTATATACAGACACTCATTTTTGTCATTTATCATGAAGAGAAGAATATGAATACTATATTGTGCATATGTTTATCCACCATTCTACTTGAGGAGCATATCTTAGGGTTTCAATACTTTATTTGGAGATATGGATCTTGTCTTGTGGATAAGTCTGTTGGATGCATAAAGAAGTTTTGTAGCCTAGATCTGACTTTTCCTTATTATCCTTACATACCATAACAACATCTTGTGAAGCACCTTGGCCAAGGGAGAGATTGAGGCTCAGTGGGTTTGGATTCAAAGGTAAGTATTCATAAATTTGTTCCTCTTTTTTAAGAGTAGATAGATTTTCATTTATTCTTATCTCCCATTCATTATGGTTTCCTATACATTGATGTGAGTATATATATTCTATACATGTTTACTTTTTATGTTTATTAGACCCACTTTGTGTTAAAAGATTTGGTGAACACTAGATTATATTTTACTTTCCTTTTCATTTACTTTTATGAATATGAAAACATAGGACCTAGCTAGGGTTATTGCATGGTGTTTTTTGAATAGAGGCTTTATAACCATATCTAATGATGTCATTATGGTAAGAGATTCATTGGTTAGGTATAACAGATCCATCTTGGTCATGACCCCAAATATCTAATGTATCAACAATTGGAAGTTTAAGTAGGATTTATCTTCTCTGAGCTAGGATTGATTAATAGATCAGTTGCATTTAAATTTGCATACAACTTCCACACTTATTTAATATTTTTAGATTATAGTAGGGGTATGTTATGGAAACATATTGTCCACTCTTTTACTAGTTCTTAGTTTTAGATTTGAATGGGGGTATGTCATTAGAACATGTCTTACACACTTGTAAAATTTTAAGTTGGCTAAATTTCATATTTATATGATTGATATACACATTTATGACAATATTATATACATTGGTACCATTGTTATCCATAGTTTACATCTTAAGACATATATGAGGTGTATATTTCATGAAAATGAGTACCTAAAATTTTAAAATCAAACCAACTTTCAGATTTCAAATACTTATACAAACTTTAGCCTACACTAGGATGGACTTTTATATACTATTATTGAGCCAATATACTATATTAGTTGATTGAATTTTGTCAAGATTGAAGTGATTACATCACTAAATATTACCAAATTTATAGGATGGAGTAATCAAATCATCCAACCACACTTATTTCCCATAATCACTCCATCCTAATCACTCCAAGGATGAAAAGTTTAAGGTTTGATCATTTGATAATGAGCAATAGTTTATGTGCAAGATATATACACACCAAAGTAAAGATGATATAAAATCCAAAAAGTTTTAAGTGGTTGTACTTAGATCTAGTCTATATTTCATATTAGACACTTATGCCCAAGTCAGACATTGATGCAACCATCCAAGTCTAACACAAGTGTCCAAGTCTATAAGTATATTTTTTCATAATCTTATGATTTATCTAGAATCTAGATCTAGTCTACTTCTGACATGTTCCATATCAGATCTATATGCACATAGTAAACCAAATAAGTACTCTTATTTCTAATTTATTACAATATCAATCAATATCTATACTTTATATTTTTAGCATATCTTAGTATTATAAATTCAAGACATTGTTTATCTAAGGTTACAAATCAATGAGCATATTATAGATCTATTTATCACCCTTGTGCTTATTTATTTCTATATTTTTAACTCTATACTATATTGACCCATCAAAATTTAGGATTAAACACATAAAATGATTAGGTTACCCCAAATCACAGGAAATGTTTTTAATGAAGATGATACAATGATAATTAGGCTTGAATCACCATCATGAGAAATGGTGTATCTGAATGAAGACATGACAATAAATTGTTAGAGTTTTATGAAAAAAGAATATCATAGACCTGAAGTATATGAAAACAAAACTCTCAATAATTGCCTTATCTTTTAGGGATGACACATAGTTATGATTAAGGACAAAAGTAATTAATGAGTATTTTTGAGGAAGGCTTGGTCTTATCCAAGGTCTTACAATGTAACTCACAAACAAAAAAACCAAGTGGTTTAAATTATGCAAAAAGTGACAATGAAAGAACCAACAACTTTAACAAGATTAAAAACCAAATGATGTTAAAAAAACATGATTAGAGCTAAGAACATAGGCTAATATGTAAAGAGAGAAACTTAGGGGTATGATAAGAAATGATGTTGATATGATGTTTCACAATATAAAGTTTGATTAAAGTCTACAATAAATATTAGCTCTTGAGTATATATAAGAGTAAATACTATCATGTAATTAAAGCATAATAGAAGAGTAATAAAAAAGAACATGTAATTAAGCAAAATATTTCTTCAAAAATAGAGCATTATTTATTTCTTTGAAGATGTATCCTTTATTAGTTTATAATCTATAATACTCGGTCCAAGAAGGCTTTCACTAGGTAAGGACCCCACCACTTTTGGGTGTACTTGAATTATTTATCATGGCTGTAATCTAACTTAAGAACTAAGTATCCAACATTGAAAATATGGTTTTTAACCTTTTGTATATGTTGTTTAGTGATGCAAGTTTTATATTGTAATTATGTTATAATTCACCCATACAACATTCATCAAAGAAACCTAAGGCATGAAGACATGCTTCACAGAGTTCTTCATTGGGAATGATGGCATGAAGATAAATGTGCAAGGAAGGTAACTAAACTTCTAGTGGTAAGCAAAATTTGGAACCCTATACTAATGAGAAGGGAGTTTCCCAAGTGGCAGTACAAGTGTTAGTTCGATATGTCTAAAGTGCAATATAAAGTTTGAGGTACCAATTAGAGTGATAATATCTAACAATATTTTGCAAGATTTTGTTAGTGGTTTCAACTTAACCATTATACTAAGGCAATAAGGTGTGTAAAATTTATTTTCAATTTTAAATTTTGCACATGGATGTTTCATATCTTTATTTTTGAAGTTCTCAACATTATCAGATATGATTGTGTGAGGAATCCTAAAATGAAAAATTATTTGATTAAGAATAAATTTTAAAATAGTGATGATAATACCATTAAAAAAAGGTATAGCTTCAACCCACATGGTAAAATATTTTGTGGAAATAATGATGAAGATATGGCCATCTTGTGATCTAGGTAATTTTAAAATGAGATATAATCCTCACATATAAAATGGCCAAAGAGATTCTAATGTTTAAATTTTATTTGGAGGAGAATGAATGAGATCATATTGAATTTGGAAAGTATTAAACTTTTTAGCGAATGCAATGGCATATTTTTCAATAGTATGCCAACAATATCCCATACATAGGAATTTGTGAGATGTAGTGTGTGTGCTATAATGACCACCAAACATGTCCCCATGTGATTGTTCAAGAAGAGAAGGAACCTCTTTTGGAGTAATAAAATGGAACAAGGTACCTTCAATGTTGTGATAAAAAAGATATCATATTGAAGGACATATTTGCATGTTTTCTTATAAATTTGAGTCTTTTCAAGAGATTCATTCATTAGAAGATAAGTATGATGCTAAATGAATTATATGATGTGTTTGTACCATGATTTTTTATGAGTAGTGACTAACTAAATGTGGAAAATAAGAGAATAATTCTTGGATTATAAATTGGATGGTGACTTCCTCATATGATTGAGAAATTATGAATCATGAAATGATTGATGAATGTGAAAAGATAGGTTGATGAATCAATATAATCAATGATCATGTTTTTTTCTCATGGGATTAATTAAATAGTAAATGATTTGAATTATTTGGAAAGAGTGGTAGCAAGTTGATGATATGTGATGAGATTTTCACTTTTTCATTCGTAATGTTGATTGACTTGATGACATATGAGTTATGAATATCCTAGGGAATGTAAATATAAAATGTATAAATTGATGGCTGATTTCATACCTAAGATGAGAGCTTCATATTCAACCATATTACTAGTGAATTTGAAGTTTAATAAAAAAACTAGAGGTATGATTTTACCATGGGGGTCGATAAGACACAACTTTCCTATACTCAAAGATATTTGGCACCATAAAAATGAATTATCTAAGTTTATTCATGCAAGTCAATTTTAAATTTAGGTAATAATTAAATGATAACTTTGGATTTAGGTTTAGAATTGATTGGTTATTTTAGGGATTGTGCCTCAAGATCAACAATAAAATTATGAAAGTAGCCTTTAAGTGAAATAGCTTGATTTAGACCTACAATATAAAAGATCTCTTCATTAGGAAGAATATTATAAAGGTAATTAATAGCTAGTATAGGTGTGAAAACCAGTTGATTGGTGATAATTTTGCCCTTAACTTATTTTTTCATGAAAATTATTAAGTAAAATTACATTAAGAGAACTATCCATTTTCCAATTCTATCTCTAGGTAAGATATCATTAGAAAATAAATAGTGAAGCAGATCATAATGTATAATATCATAAGTAATTTGATAAAGCATGTAATTTTAAATTTTTTGATGTTGAAATAGATGGTAAGACACTCACGTTCAACTTTTTTTTAACTTGTTTCATATTATATTAAATCCCAAATTATGTAATATATGGTATATTCTCGACATGTTTCATCTTGTGGAGTGAACATTGCCCAAATTGATATGGGGGTATATGAAGTATAAAAGATAAGGGGTAATAGTTAGAAGGTGGTAAAAGAGTAAGAGGATGAATTAATGATTCATTCATGTGATATAAATATTTTTGACATTAGTTGGTCCATTCAAGATCAATATCATTATTAAGGAATGCATTTATCAAAAAGATATTGTAATCCATCTCAAGAATAAATCATCAGACTACCCCAAGTTTACCAAGATATGTTCATATATCTATAATGGAATTAGGGATAGGAAAGCTAACTATATTTTTTATTTTAATAAAATCTACATCAATTCATCTAAGGGAGACTAAAAATCCTATGAGTTTTCCATAAGTAACATCAAAAATGCATTTGTAAGGATTAAGTCTAACTTTATACATGACTAGTGAATAAAAAAATGATAGCAAGGTATTAAAGATGATTTTCATGATGATTTTATTTGGAAATAAAATAATTTACATAAGTTTCAATTATTTTATGAATGAGGTAATGAAAAATATGAGTCATTGCACATTGATAAATAGCTACAAAAGTTTTGAGACTGAAGGGAATTTTAACGTAACAATAAGTTCCCCATTCAATAGTGAATGTAGTTTTATGTTTTAGGAGTAATATGAATCTAGTTATAGCTCAAAATATCATCCATGAGAGGTAAAATTTCATAGCTAGTTGTATAATCAATAATGGCAGTGATTGATGGTAGAGAAAATTGGTATTTTGGTCATGTTAAGATTATGAAAGTTTATACACATGTAAATGACCATAGTGAATTTATTATAAATATAAAAAATGTTGGAAACCCATTCTGCTTAATCTACAGGTTTGATGAACTAACATCCAAAATCTTGATAATTTATTTATGACATAGGTTAAAAATATCAGGAGGGAATTTATGTTACTTTTGATTTAGGGTTCTATATTAGGATAGGTGATGATATTATAGACCAAAATATTAAATTGATAACAAAAATGTATTCATATGACCAACCAAAATATTTATGGTATTTTTTGAATAAAGTAATATAGTTATCATGTTCTTTAGGATGATATTTTTTAGAGACAATAATAGGTCGAGGAGTGTTCATTTACCATAATTAATTTCCATGGTTTATTCGATAAACATGGAATTTAAATATTATAATTGATATAGAGATGGAATAATATTAGATAGAGGATGTGATTTGGGATCAATACTATCCAAAAAATTATTGAAATAAGGAACCTTTTTGTGAAAATGGCTAAACTTGTGATGTTGGCATGGAAGTTGAGGTTAGAAAGAATGGAGTAATTCTAATATAGATTCATCACTAGGAAGCATTAGTATAGGTCCATAGTATTAAAAAAATACTTCAAGATCCAAAATTTGATTACCTTGGCTATCAAACTCATAGTGTATTTGTATGATGGTAGTAACTTTAGCATTTAAGGTAATGTCAAGATGTTGAGTAAAAGATAATGATTTTAAGTTAACTTTATTGATACGATCTACATAGTCAATGATAATGGTCTTGGGAAAAACTTCTATGGGTTGAGAAATAACAAGGAACATGATTATTTATATAAAATTAATTGATATTTATTAATTAAATTGATGAATTAGAAATAATTATATAAGTTAGGTATTGGTTATGGCCAATGGAGTCAGAGAGTGATGATTGAGCTATATCAAGTTAGGCGACACCATTAAAGAGATGAGAAATAATGTGAAAATTATTGAGTTGTTGAATAATGTGTATAATTAATAAAGTGGTTTGAATGATATTGAGTTGATCAATAACATCATGTTTTGTAGATTTAAAGATTCATTGGAGTATCTCTTAAGGGTATATTGGTAGGGAGTATATATCCTTCAGGTTCATATTCAATATTATATGATATATGAATGACATGAACATAATGTTTGAAGGGATGCATTTTAGATAATGTAGTACATGCAAGTCTCATGATTGGGCTCTAGCCATAATACATGCATCATCATAAGATGAAAAAATAACACATGTATCAGTTTCAATAGGGATATCAATAGTGGATGTACTTATGTTACTAAAGGTATGAGGGGACATGGTTAAATATATTAAAAGAGTTTTTATACTCCATATTCATTATAATTAAAATAATATTTTATGTAAGAGTCTTCATATCCATTGCATGGGATATGACTATCAAAAATATTATCAATTAATGGGATGGTGTGATATCATGGAAGTAAAGGAGGGAGCCATTCCAATATATAAGGAGGTAATCAAGTGGTATTAAGAATGTTTTACAATTCATTGGGTTTGTCATCATCATATTCTACAAAAGTGACATGTAAATTAGAATGCATGTTGATGAATTCAAGATTTAGGAATTAAAAGTTAGATGATCTAAGGGTTTGGGTATGTTTCACATTTATAGCATTTTAATTATGGATAAATGAGCTACAATGAGTCCAAGGACGTCCTAAAATCATGTTATAGGATAAAGGAAGATCAAGGACTATAAGTTTGGTTCAAATTATTTTGGGTCCAATTATCAGGGGAAGCCAAATACAACCAAGTGGTTTATGGTTGGTTTTATTAAATCTATGACAAGCAAGGTGAGTTTGTTTAAGGTTTTCTTTGGAGTATATGATTTGTTAAATGATCCAAAGAGAGGTAACATTAATACATGAACCTTCATCTATTAATAATTTTATATTTAATGTATTATTGATTTTAATTTTAATAAATAGTGGTGGATCATTAACTTAAAAAATAATTTCATCTTTAATCATATCATCTTTAAGTAATTCTATGGTGGGTTTTGTGGAAGAATATATAATTTCAATCACATGAAATTATGTGATGGGGGGCCATAAAAAGATACATTAGGTATCCTAGAATAATTAGATAAGGGTTATTTGATGTCTTGTAGTTATTGCATAAGGAATTTGTGATGTCTAGGATAATTCTTTATTAACTCCATGAGTGGAATTTTATAAGTCATAGAGTTAAGTTCATCCAAAAAAATTTAATGAGATTTGGAAGAGGAATTAACATTAAGCTTAAGTTGATTAGAAATGGTGGTCTTTGTAGGAATGGAGGAATGAGGTTGAGGTTTCACATGTGGGGATGACTCATCACTAATGGTTGGTTCTAAATATGAAGAAGAAATTATAGTATCTTTAAGGAGCTATTCCTTGGTGGAGGGATTATTAGGTTTGGTGACATGATATTTTCAAGAAGATTTATGACAATAATTGACTTTAGATGCATTCACATATTGATGATTAGTATAATATTCATCACAGTTAACATCAATAACATAAAAAACTTTATTTTTATGATGTGTATTTAAGGTAAAAAGAGTGATGAGTCCTAATCATAACATCATCATCAAAAGTATCTCCTAACATGAATTAAATCATAAATTTTGTAAGGGTAGAACATATTTCATGAGAATGACCAACATTGACATGGAACCAAAAAAATTTGTTAGGATTATACCATGAGGAAGGAGCATTGATAATGTGAATGAAAGGTTTTTATGGAGGTAATAACTTCCTCATTTATGAGATGGTCAAGGGTGGGAGGTAGGGATTTTGAATATCTAATTAGTTTTTTGTTGTTTTGGTTTGAGGAGGTTTATATTTAATATTGACAATGGTTATTGCATTAGTTAAGGTTTGTAAATAATCCTTGATGAGACTATGAGAAGGTTAAAATTGAGTCATGAGAAAATCTTGTCTTTTGACTTGATCAAAAGCATCTTCTAGATTTTAGGGAGAGAAAATTTGAACCTTGTATTAAAGAGAAGGTTTAAAGATAGAGATGAATTTTCTTAAAAGATTATCATAACTCATGTTATGATCTAATTTGTGAGTTAATGATTCCATTGTTTGATAAAGGTATACGAAAATTCTCTAAGTAATTTCTTAGCATTGATGAAATGGCTAAGACTATTTTCAAGAAGATCATTGTGTTAAAATTCCTTAACAACAACATTGAATATATCTTCTAGTTGTAAAATGGAATTTCGAGGGAGTTGGTTATACCAATCTAGAACATATCCCATAAATGATTTTACAAGGAGTTTATTAATAGAGAAATTATTAGTTTGGACTCATTCTTTCTTAAGATTACCATAAATAAGATTTAAATAATATAGTTAAATCCTTAGTCCCATCATATGTAATAGTTGTATAAATGTTTCCAATATCTATAGATACAATAAAGGGAGCTAAGGGTTAATTTTGAAGATGTTGAATCATTTTTTTATGCCTAAGAGGTTGAAGAATGATGTTCCCATTGGAATATCAAAGTGAAGGAGGAATTTTTTTATTATGTTGAGGCTAGATGATGGGAGGTTGAATTTCCATTTATAAGATATGATTTTGCATTTGAAATATTTTGGATCTATTAGTTATTTGCATAATATTAATTTATTGATTCATTTGTCTAAGAATTTGGGTTTTATCACTAGGTGGATTTAAATTATTAGGAGGAGGTGGAATCCCCATATTGGCATGAGGAACATTCCCTAAATTAGTGATAGGAGGGTTCCCTAGAGGGGGGGTTTCATGGTTAGTGTCAATTACTCCAATGATGAAGTAGGGAAGTTTGGGTAAAGTACCATTCATGTTAGGAGTATAAATGGTATTTTAATCGAAGTTTTTGAAGATATAGAATCATCTAGATCATCATTTTGAATGATTTTAACCATGTTACAATTGATAGATATAGATGGTTGTTATGAATAATTGGACCATGAAGTGTGATATTCATTGGTGGCTAAAGTAGGGAGGAAAGAGAAACCCATGCAAAATATAAATGGGTTAATACTATAAAAAAAATTGAATTGGTGATTTCATGATGTTGAAGTGGATTGGAGAATTGATAGGGTATGTAATTGATTACATGAAAGGAATGTTATTGAACAACTAATAAAATTATAAAAATGTACTATTTTAACCATGGTCATGTAGTCATGCAGAAAAAATGAAGGAAAAACTATATTGAGCCTAGTTAATGTAGTCAATAAAAGGTATAATGATTAAAAACATGAAATGTACTATATCAAGCATGGTTGATGTAGTTACATAAGCTAAAAAGTAAAGATAAAATGATATCATATTGGTTGATGTAGTCTATAAAAGGTACATGGATCATAAACCATGATAAAAAAATTTACCATATTGACTATGGTTGATTGAGTTACACAAACATAAATGTGAAAGGATAGATTATATAGAGTTTGGTTGATATAGTTGAATATAGGGAAATTATTAGTATTTTGATTAAAATATTTTGGTCTTGGTTGATAAAGTCTAAAAAATAAAGGTAGAAGGAAAATAATTTTAGTAGACTATATCAAAGCTAGTTGATATATAAGATCACAATAAAAACTATATCAACATTGGTCGATGTAGCTAGAACACAACACATAATTGTATTGATGCTAGTCAATATAGTCTACAATAAAAAAATATAATAACAAGAAACAAACTATAAATTTAACTATTTATTTCAAATTAGGGTTAGGTAGATGTACTAAAAGGATGTGACTAATTT
Source organism: Torreya grandis (assembly GCA_037957365.1). Taxonomy (NCBI): domain Eukaryota; kingdom Viridiplantae; phylum Streptophyta; class Pinopsida; order Cupressales; family Taxaceae; genus Torreya; species Torreya grandis. The sequence continues at coordinate 422,062 of JARHVA010002667.1, forward strand.
GTAAGTTGTCAAAGATACTTGCTTGTCCATTGAATAGTGTTAGCCTGATATTTTAGAGCATTGACTATGAAGGAAGTAACATTAACATATCCCATTGAACCCCATTTCAAGGGTAAGCCAAGAGTAATTTTTTAGTGCTAATCATTAACTATTACACTAAAAAATCAGATGGATGGATGGTTTCTTGAGGTTCAATAAAAAAGGGAATCTAGGCATTTTTTAAATACCATGAGGTACATGGAAATTGAAGTCCATGTTTAGATTTGTAATATAGCTATGAGTATTGGGGAAGTCCCCTCATAACATGATGTATATAAAAAATAGAAAAATATTGTAAATAGAGCATCATAGCCCTTCATGATAGTAGCTAAGTAGTTTGGAAACTATCAAAACACTATTTCTAGGGAAAGCTAAATAAAGAAAAAATAAAAGGTAAAAATCAATGTTAAAAATCAATTTATAGATTTTAATGAATGGAAATAAATAGGTAGTCAAATTTAAAGTAAATTTTTGATTAATTAATAAAAATAAAAATTAATTATCCTTGCTTATGCTGAAAATAAAAACACACAGAGCTACATCAATGTAGGTTGATGTAGTTTTATAGATAATACATATAGAGTAAACTAAATCAGACAAGGTCGACAGAGTTTACTGATAACATATGTAAACATATAACATTATTGACCATGGTTGATATAATTTGATAGGAAATAAATTGAATTTATAACTATATCAAACTGGGTTGATATGATTGTTTATCTAAAATTAATTTTGATAGAAAGAAAAAATTGATGTAAAGTTTGATTAATGAAATTGACTATAAAGAAAAATTATATTGGATTGGGTTGATATAGTATGTTAGAGAATTAATTGAAATTTAGAACTAGATTTTCCTTAGCCAATGTAGTATGTTGACTGAAAATAATGCATATTGGAATGCAAAAACTTGATCATCTTGCATCAGAGTAGCCTACTAGAAAAGCATAAAATTAACACTATATCAACTTGCATCGATTTAATGTCTTGAAATAATACACACAAATTAAATTATATTGGTTTAAGTTTATATAGTTTGTATAAAATATTTAAAAATAGACTAGATAAATAAAACTAAATCAATCTGGTTTGATATAGTTGGTTGACTGAAGAATCCTAAAAAATAAATTAGACCATCTTATGTCAATGTAGCCTGTTGAAAAACAAATAGAATAAAAATTCTATCAGCCTATGCCAATGTAGTTTTCCTAAAAATACACATAATTTATAATAAATCAATATATGTTGATGTATTCTACTAAAAAATATAGATAGATAAAACTATATCGACCTACATTGATATAGTTTACTAAAGGATAAAAAATAATGGTTAGTTCACATCGAGTTCACCAAAATGTATGCAAAAATATAGGATTAAATTATAACTTATCCTATCTAAGGAATATAGAATTAGAAAAGGTAAATAAAATAGAGTCCATTGTTACTTAATTATATCAAGGCATGACCAAATAGATCTACTAAACTTTGCTAGAGGAGCACTTATAATAAAAGATCAATGGAGAGGGTTCAAGAGCCTCTGGGCAATCAATTAATGGAATAACCCTAAATATTTTTTTTAATAATAATCTAGTCTAGTATTTCCAAGCTATAAATAGAGATAAAGGGGGATGATTAAAATAAAAAGGGTAAGGAACCATAGTATGCAAAAGGGGGCCTAGGTTACCTAAAGTAGGGAATGGAAAGTTTGAAAAAACTATAGCTACACTAAGTATAAGTGTAGAGGGGAGATTATATAAAGGATTTATATATTCAAACTATTAATTATGCAATATCTATCTATCAAATGAAAGAGCTAAGGTTAGAAATACTTACCTTGAATAGAACCCATCGAGCCTCAATCTCTCCCTTGGCCAATGGTTCTTTACATGAGATTATTGTGGTTGTAAATATCATAATGGATGAATCAAAATATAGCTAAAAGGACTCCTCCTATTGCACCCAAGAATCCACAAGAAAATATTTTCCCTCCAAGGAAAAATCTAAGAAATGGCTTATCCAAATATAGACTTAAATAGAATTAAGATCATTAATAATGCAAAAATAAATTTTCCTCTCTATTGGATTGAAATGGGACTTGTATTTATAATGATGGATGATCTTAACCCTTTATATAAATTTAATAGATAATATCGACCTGCCTCAACATAGTCTAAAATTTATCATTTAACATCAAACTAGGTCAGTTTAGGTTGACTTAGTTGTGAAATATGCACCATGATTTTTGGACTATGTTGACTTGGGATGAATTAGTTTGAATTATTTTAGGAAGTGGAAAATAATATATCAACCCATGATAATATAGTTAGAAAAGATATGTCTTGGTTTAGCTAAGGGATATTAGGAGGAAGATTTCTTAGGGGATCAAATTCAAGGGAAGTATAGTTGATATGAGTATGATAGATACATAATAATTTCCCTTAAGAGTACCATCGATCTAACCATCCATTTCCTAGTACATAATTTAAAGCATGCACTTAGATAGATTAAAAATCAATAGGTTGTTACTAAAGATAAATTGTCAATAAATGATAAAGTTTTGAAAATATTGTGTGTCTACATAGAGTAACATGCTAACATGTGTACTTGATTTCTTGAGGTATAGATGAGAAAACTAAAATAATAGATATATGGATGGTCAAATCTAAGAAATGGGTGGATCAATTTGAGGAATGAGGTTTTGGATGATAGGTTGTAAGAATGTTCATGAAAAAGTAGAAAGAGTTATACTATTCCATGGTGTGTGTTGAGGGAATTTAATTGGGTAGAGATGGAACTCCAAGGTCCCTCTATGTTAGTGATGACAAGGAGGGGAAGCTCCTGATCGATGCTAGGAATAAAAAAGTGGGTGTGATCAAGTTGGATAACTCTAAGAATGTGGTCAACTATGTTAGGTTGGATATACCCTATCAATTTCATAAATGAAGTAAATGATATATAATGAGGTTAGTCTAGATGAGAAAATGAAAATGGGAGGTAGATAACTAGGATTAGATAATGTTATATTGGTGACCTTAGTTTTGGGGTAATATGACTATAAGAGGATCATAAATACATTCCTACTCATCAAGAGCATTGAGGGAGGTGATAATGAGATGTGGGATGGATGTGGAATGGAATACCTCTACTCGAGTTCTATAATAATATTAGATTGAAGGTTACTATCAGGAACTAGGGATATAACCCTAGGGAAAAGACCTGCTTTATGAAAGAGTGGATGCTCAGGGAGTGTCATCCAAGAGGCAATGTAAAGTGGTGAATAAGTGCAAGATATTATCTATAAGTTTACTTAGAATATGGTAGTTTTTGTTTTATTAGAAGTAAGGTTTAAGTTCTTGTGCTTGTTTAGACAAGGCTTTATGGTTATTTATGGTGTTTTTGATATGTTTTGGTAGAAGGAAATAAACTAAACTACTTACTAAAACTGAAGTGCTAAAATTAATAAAATAATAAATAACTAAAAATAAATGGAAAATACTTATTTTTTTCCATTTCAATTATATCCTATGATGCATACAATATTAAAAATAAAAATTTGAAAGAAAGGTGTAATTAATAAAGGGAAGATACTTATTTTTTTTTCTAATTTATGAAATGATTAATTTAATTCAATATAAATGAATTGAATTATCTTTTGGTTTTTGTATGAAAATGATATGGGATGCTACCATAGGATATATTTTATATCATGAAAATATTAAAATAAAATTGTAAACCTTAGCATGTGCACACACTAAAAATGCAAAAATTGATTATTCTATGTAAGCTAAAAACTAATTTTTGATGCTATAGAATGCCTGTTCATGAATGAAAATGATATATGGATGAATATATGTGAAAAAATAAAGTTCTAAATTTTTGGATTTAATGTCTTAGAAAAATGTTATTTCATTAATAAAATGAATGGATTCTATATCTAATATGCAAGATTTTGACTATCTAGATTGCCTAAGTTTCTGTGGATATTTGATTGAAATTTGTTTATGAAATGGGAGGTTTCTAAAAAAAAAACTAATTTATGATGGTTTTATCTATTTTTTTGTTTTATTTATTTTCCCTAAACAATATGCAAGACTACATTCTTTTGAGAAAACTAATATGCAGTTGTGAAATAAGAGATATAGACTTTGTTTTTGGTAAAAAAAAGGAAATAGATAGATTTATTTTTATTTCTTTTTGATTTTTTAAAATTAATTTAATATAATTAATGAAGGAAATATAAAATAGTATAATATAATAAATAATAGCAAAAATAAAATGAAAAACCTCCAACTTGATCAAGGTTAGACCATATGGAAGCAAAGAGATTATTGTTGTAGATCATCCTTAGTAAGCTAGGTCCTCTTATCAATGTAGCCAAAGGAACTCTATAACAAAGGATGGTAGAAAAATAAGGAGAAAACATAAGACACATCCCTAGATAAGAGTGTAGCTATACTATAGCTGGCTGATCCACTTAATAGAAAAGACTGTGTTGCAGACCAAATCAATTTTCACTTTCAAGGCTGTGTAGAATGACAAAAAAATGACCAAATATGGAACAAATATTTTTAAAAAATGAATGAAGGTGGGATCAGATTATTTATAGCTGAAATTATAATATTAAATTCAAAATTTAGATCTAAAATTCATCTAAAACTAAGATACTTGTAGAGGAAGCAAGGAGGGTGCAAGGGTGAGTTTAACTATTAGTTAAATGAAAAATAAACTTAGAAAGGATGGGGAGTAATACAAAAAATATTTAAAATGAGTTGGTTTGTCATAAGGGTGAAAAAATAAAATCAAGTAATAAATGTGAAGTAAGCATGCAAAAATATATGGAAACTCAAGTTCAAGATGCTAAAATTGAAAGATAGGAAAACTTGGATGAAACTGCCATAGTTTATAGGTGCTAGAGACACAACTACTACTAAAAATGAAAAAAATAGATGATTTAGAGAATAATACCACCAAGATGGATTAAGAAACCACTAGATATATAACATAACCACCAGGATAGTTTATGAAAATTTCACAGCTAATTACAAACTAAATGGGAGATTTTGTTACCTAACATGATAGTTTTGACATGGACAATGACAATTTCATCACCAAAGAAACAATTATCATTAAGGCCAAAAATGAATCAAAAGAAAAATTATTAGAAAAAGGGGAGTTAAAGAGAGAGGGTGTAATATTGATAGAGAGAACTGTATTAGAGGGTATTTTAGTGATCATTGCATCATCATCATATTTGTTTTAGGAATGTCTCATCATGAAAGTTTTGGGTGCATATAAATTTCCTCCTCAGTATGACACCTTATCATGAATTGATGAGGGTATGGTCTTGAATAATGGTGTTATGAATGGAAAAAAGGGTTATAAATACTAACCCTACTTACCTATATGATGCAACAAAGTTAATCGAGACTATGTGCAACCTAAAAACAAAAGATGAGAATCAAGTGTAGTTTAATGAGAAAGCATAAAATAATGCTAACTAATCAAAACATGAACATGAGTACTTATAATTTATGTAGTAATGAGTATAATAATTCAACCATTCCATTGGAGGCCTGAATTTAGCACCAAGTGTTATGCACTTACAAAACTAAAACAACATACTAACATGCTATGAAAGAAAAAATATTTAAAATTAGTTAACTTTGAAAAAACTTACAGTAATCCAAAAATAATAATGTCTAAAAGCATGAAATATGAGTTTTAAAAGTAAAACTACCAAAAAAGGAAATTTATTAAATCATAATGACTAGTTTAAAAGATTTTATATTTAAAAATTGACCCAAAATATAAATCCTTTGTGCCAATTGAATTTTCAGATTTTTGAGCTTTGAATTCATTGTGATGGATTTGATCATTTAAGTATCCAAATTGATGAGTATAAAGAGAGGATGTCAAGCATTATGGTGGGGGGAGTAGTGGGTTAGGTCTAGGTTGGTTATGAACATTTAAATGTTTTTGCCCCAATTTCAAATTTTTGATTAAAAATGCATAAAAATCCATTAATTGTTAAATTTTATTACATAGATGGGTTTTTTTTTGGGGGGGGGGGGGGTTGTTAGGCTACAAATATGTTAAAATTTTGTTTGTTTGGGTGAATTTTGGCTTCTAGGGGATTTTTTGGGTAGGGAATAATCATTGGTCAAAACTAACACATCGAGACAAAACCACCGATCTTGTAGATAGGTAGTTTCATCTTTGGTGTGGTGGTTATGGAACTACTATAGGATGAAGACACAACTAATAGGTTAGATTCATATGTGTTACCTATAAAAGGGGAAAGTTTCATCCAAGAGGGAAAAAGAGAAGTTTTAAGTGAAAATTTAGGCCATAAAAGGGGTTAAGGACTCATTTGAGGTAATTTTAACAAAAGGGAGGTTACATATGATGGAGCTAAGATAGGGAGGAGTGGTTCCCATGGATCATGAAACTCTTGACAACTAATGATATAAACATTATAAAAAGAGTGAGGATTCTATGGATCACTTGGGTGGGGATGATTCCCCCATTGAATAGGATATTATGTGATCTCCACACATACTAGGATGTAGACTAGAATGCTTTCCATTTTCCATAGGCTACTCGAGGGTGGAACATCACTCTTATCAACATCTACCATATTAAAGGTTTACTAATGACACATTTGATAGTGGCCCTATAGGAGGCTACCAACAAGGTAAAGGCTTCTATCTAGGATGAGCACTTTAGGGATGGGGATGCACCTAATGTGGGTGCAAAGTGTGAAGTTAAAATTTAAGGGTTGAGGGACCTATAATATCAAACCTCTAAAAGGACATTATTGGGATATTTGCCTCATAGCTGGTGGGAGATAAGGGGACATGCAAGTTGATATATAGTTGGTCACCCATTGTGTGTCATATTGAATTTATGGATGTAAGTTATTCCTAGGATTAAGAGGTCTTTTCTTTCACATACATAGACCTATACATGTTCATGTCTCTAGGAACACTCTCGATCAACCATCCCATACTAATCATGAACTAGATATATGAGAGGATGTTCACCTACTATAGATGGGTTATATTTGGGGATGTTAGGGCTATCAAATCCTCACTCTTGATAGATGTATTACCAATCAGAGCACTATCCTAGGTAATTAGTACCTTGATAGTGTATGATCTACTAGCCTTTCCATATTAGGGGATGGTCAGTTAGTGGGCTGATGGGGGAGTCTATCTTGAAATAGTAACAAGAGTGATGCAAGTTAGGGATAAATTAATATAGATCAAGGTGCACCTTATTAATAGGGTGCCAAAGAAGTTTGGGTTCCTTTTGTGGGAAACCTCCTTGTGCCTTTAGTGGTATATAGAGGCATTAGATAGGATAGGGATAAGAAACTTGGGAGATTGGCTTGGCATATATTGACACTAAAATTTCCTATTACAAGGGTGGATAGGATGAGATGGGCATAAAAACAACCCATAGGATAAGGGGAGGTTAGGTACCTATTGACTATTCAAGTCACCTTGATCCCTTGACACATGATATACATGGGATAGGTCATTTATCTTATTAAAACTAGCTAAATATGGTCCTAATAGTACCTTCTTGATGATTATAATGTCCCAAGATAGGTATGTTGAAGTCATTAAAGTTTATTGAACATTTTTATCCACTATGGGAGATCTAATAATCATTTTTTAAGGTTATAGGTTGACATAAAACTTATATCATGCCTATTGTAGTGGGTTTCAATGTAAAAATGTGTGTCAAAAGTATTATATAAGGTCTTGTTAACATTTTTAGATCCCCTTTCATGACCAAAGGCATTCAAGCTACCTCTCGATGTAAAAGCTTACCAAAAGGCCTAACAAGGATTATTAAGTACTAGGGTCATATTGGCCTAATGAAAACCTATTTGATTATTAGAGATATGAAAATGCTTTTTAAGGGTAAAATACATCAAGAGTCCTAAATTCACTTATTAGGCTTATATTAGCCTTAAACAAGCCTATACAATTAATTTCTAATGTGGAATAGGGTCAAAAGGTCTTAAAAGGCACTCATGAGGTCATGAAAGGGTCACATGGCCTTTTTTCACTCATTAGAGTCATTTTAGAGGAGGTGAAACATACATAAAGTCACTTTGAGATTTGTAACCCCTTTATAAACTTTTCAAATCCATACATATTGAATAGAAGTGTATTTGATTTAGTTGTTTTCCATCCACTCCTATTTATTAGTGGAATTAGTCATCTCTCAACATGGAAGAGTTATTTTATACCATGATCAAGTTTTTACCTATCTTCAAGCTCTTATTCATGGCATTCAAACTGTTTCAAAGCTTAAGGAGCATCAAACTAGGTTTGTAGGTCTAAAAGAGTTGCAAGTTACTATTCAACATCCATGGAATAAGAAAGGATGTTAAATTAGATATAAATAAAGTAATTAAGACTATCAATAAATTATTGAATACCCCCAAGGGAGAAAATAAGGCTTGAAATAGTAGAACAGATCCAAGGAACCACATTTTACAGGGTTCATAAGAAAAACTAGTCACATTTTTACATTATTCTCTTTATGCATGACAGTCATAGGGTGTTGGTGAAACTTGCCAAGTCATTGTATTAACCCTCCAAAAATTGTTTTCAAACAATACTCAATCTAAAAATGTATTTTAAATTTAAATTTTAACACACCTAAATTTTCCCTACACCGATTGATCCCAAGAATGGTAATTTTAACACAAATACAATGGGAAACTTACTTAAATTTAAAATAAAATAGTATATAAGTATTGGTATAGCCTCATTATATTCTATATCATAAATTTTATATATTTAATTGCAAACACAAATATGCATACCAAACTAATAATTTCACTTTACCCAATTTCACCGAAAGTCATAAAAATGACAAATTATGAACTCCAGATTAAATTAATGATATATATGTTGAAAGTATAGAAAATATGGTATGTTTTACATTAATAAAAACACCAATAAATAAATTAAACAAATATATACTCACCAAACTAGAATCTACTCAAACTACACACTCCAAAACATGTAAACATACACACCAACTGAATACAAAAATATGAAAATCTATAAAGATCTGATCAATAGTTGTATGATATTTAACCTCATTAAATCAAAGGGGTTTAATCCTATGATATCCAATAATCTAATGTTTTTCATCCTTAACTCCTATATAAAAATCACAAGTGCAACAAACATAAATAAATTATTAATTTTTCCAAAAGATCTCCAACCAAAGAGGTTGCCTATCTTAAATGAAAGTTGGGGCACAAGTCACAATGTCCCAAAAGGCCACAAGTATCAAATTTACATATATTAACTCTGACATGTGTAATAATTTTTTTTTGTATTTTGTCTCCAAGCATGGGTAAAATAAACTTTCCATATTCTTTGTCCAAAATAGACCTACTAATTATAGTTATAGTTTCCATCTTATTCCACTTGCCATAATTCACTTAGATCTTGATTTTTACATATTTGGTTTATATTCTAAAAATTTCCTAGATTTTATCCACTTAAAATATAATAGTAAGTTTCCTCAGAACTCATCATTATCCTCTCTTATAAATCCACGCCCACTTGGTAAGTTCCCCTTAGGATTCATCATGATCTTCACTTAGAAACCCTCACCCCACTTGGATAAAATATTTAATTATAATATTTTATTAATTACTTGGTGCTTATTAATAAATGATGAATATTTGGGACCAAATAATTAAAATTTAAATAAATTATTTTCCTTTTTTCTTCTCACAACCCAAGGATAGTATTGGAATGGGCATTTTATTTATAAAAATAGATTATTTGAAAAAGGGGACATGACAGTCCACCCCTCCCAAAGTTTCTTACCCACAAGTAATTTAAAACCATGATTCTCAAGAACCATCATGCCCATGTGATGAATCAAATTATAATTCACTTGTAATATAAATCATGTACCTTTCAAGTGAGATAACTCCTGTCAAAGAACATTGAAAGATGTACTCTCCCTGACATCAAAAACATTCTTATAAAATTCATGTAATGTGATCACCTTTTTCAAAAAATAATAATCTCATGAGAATAAATATCTAATAAATGTGCATGACTCACAATATCAAAAATTTAAACCTTTAAAATATCCATGATATGATGCATGATTATAAATTTCCATCTTTGATTTGGATCCAACAACAAAAAATTAATTATACTAACTCTTCTATTTTGATTATTACTAAAATTCCAAATCACTATCAATAAATATTCACCATGATTTCACTGCATCAATCTAATAGGGATAGACATTGGGAGCTTTTATTAGATCCTAATACAACCCTCTTGTTGAAATTTGGCCTTTGAAAATTAGAACTCAGATGTTTCTATTGATAAAACTTGCCCACCTTCTTGATGCTTCAGCTTGGTATAGAGATCATTTATCCTTTTTCCTTATATATTTTATTGAGCCTAATAAATTGTATAAATATTATTATTACTAATCTTAGTACCATTGGAAGGTCTCCCATACTCTCCTATAAGGGTACAATTCACATAACTTATGTAAGGCCCACATACTAAATATTGTTTGAATTTATCCAAAGCAGGCATTATAGCCAAAATTTATTTATCATATATAGATATTCATCTCTAATAATATTTTATCTTTATATTCTAAAAATATATGGGATGTCCTCTTTGAGATAGGATATATACAACTTCAACACCTAAAGCATCACACTCTACAACAAAAGGGAGTGAAATAAATAGAATAGCTAGAAGTAGACGTGAACTTATTACCTCCTTTAGCTAGAGATAATCATGGATGCATATCGTTAAACACCACACTATGCTTTTTCAAGATCTTATGTATATCAATATGAATTAAATCATTATAACCTCTTGAGGGTTATTTTTAAATTAAAAAAACTAATTTCAACCCATGCAACTTTTATTTTCTAAGAAATCCTTTCCATCCTTATTGTGATGACCACTTGTGGAGTTATATTTGCTATTAATTTTATAACTACATCCTTCCCATCAAATTTAAACTTGAGTTCCATATTTTGATGATTTATTTAATACTTCCCAAAAGAATGGAACCACTACACACCCAAGACCATATCAATATCACCTAAACCAACAACATAAAATTCATCACATGCCTTATGGTCTCCAAAGGCTATTTCAAGATTCTAAATCTTTTTCTTACATAATATATTCAATCCTTTAGCTAAAATGACATTGAATCCTTCAAACTCTTATACTTTAATTTTTATTTTTTACCAATCCTTCATCAATAAAATTATAGATATCCCCATTATCAATTAACATAGTAACTCTTTATCCAACAAGCTCTCCACAAAATCTGAAAGGATAATATCTATATGCTCCTGACAGGGATGCAAGTGGGCCACCATTATCTTCTTATTTTTATTCCTCTTCATGGGGAAGATATTATGGATCATAAAAATATTTATATGCATCTGAATATGAATATTTATCTAATACAACCTCAATATAATGCACTTCCCCTTTTTTGAGGCATCTATGTCTCAGATCTATGGTTCCTTGTAAGAAAAACAAAGTTTCCTTTCAACAACAGGAACCACTTCAAATTTTAGTGACAAGTGTGTCAAAAAAACACCTAGATTCCATACTCTTAAACATATTTGAACTCTTTCATCCTTATTTTGTCACTTCCCATAATGATAATTTTTTTGCAATAATAAAGTGTCAAGCATAAAATCTCCACTATTATTACTCTCATGCCATAATTTATAATCATGAAGATAATCAACTTGATTACCATTAGTTGTTGATCTATAAGTTTTTTCAAGTTGAAAACCAACATTAGTATCTCGTGAGGCATTTTCCTCATGTGCATGTCTACCAATAAGTTCATTTTGTAACTCCTCATAAACTAATTGATTCAAGACATTCCTTTTATTTTCATAGGAATGCTCTAGATGTATGTCTTCCTTTGTTGATACCACAACACCATCAATCTACTGAAACAAAATATTTTCATCACCTTCAAGTGGAAAAATATCCTAAAAATCACCCTTATGTATAATGGATTTAATATTTTGATGATTGATGGGTGAATTTTGAACAAGAACAACTTTCTCATTTATGCATTCAACAAGTCATACTTCATCCTTGACTTCTTTAAGATGATTATTTTATTGATCTATAATCTCATAAGTCATTAAGTTATCAAATTTCATACCTCCTAACTGCATGTAAGGTTTGTCCACATTTTTATTCCTTTCATCTGAGTAAAAATAAGATTTTTATTTATGATACACCATCATAATAGCTTATCTGACCTTCCATGGTTCAAATGTATCCAACACCTCTTTTGGTTATATAGTTTCTTTTCTAGGGCTTTTGATTATTTTTTAGGATTCACCTCTTCTTTGTGAGATGTTTTAGTTGGAACTATATTTAGATTTGACAATAATCTAGGCTCTTGCCTCATAAAAACTTTGGATATCCTCATAGTCATGTAATTTGTCAATGTCATGGCCTCTTGTATCTCAACTAGGAGTGATTTATATTATGCATAAAAATGAGATATGTCCTCTTGAAATGCAGTTTAATCTTATGGACTCACTTGTTCTCTTCTTATGAAATTGGGATTTGTAGGTCTATTAACAAATCCAACTCTTAAATTTTGAGTTTCCACTTCTTTTACATTTCCTTTGTCATTATCATTTGCTCTTGAAGTTTTAGCTTCTCCATTGTTATTATTATTAGGCCTATTTGAATTATTTTGCATTAGGTGTAACATCTATCTAAACATGTTTTCAAGATGTTTTTTCCCTTGAATCATCTCATCAAACTTACTACATCTTTCTCTCTAGGGTTTCTTCTATCTGTCATTATCTCTTGTTATAATTTTTTTTGCTCTCAAGTATCTAATTTTCCACACTTGAAAGCATACAAAATTAAAATAACCTATAGGTTATCAATACCACATATATAATATAACTATAATAACCATCCCAAAATTATTTACACACAATATTCAATCTAAAAATGTATTTTAAATTTTACTTTCAATACACCCAAATTTTCCCTACTCTGATTGATCTTGAGAATGGTAATTTTAACACAAAAATAATGGGAAACTTACTTGAATTTAAAATATTGGTAAATAAAAGAAAATATTTATATTTTTTATGGACTCATATTATTATATATCATAAAGTTTCTATATTTAATCACAAACACAAATCTGCATACCAAACTAGCAATTTCACTTTACCCAATTTCACTGAAAGTCATACAAATGAGAAATTATGAATTCCGTATTATATTAATTATATATCTATTAAAATTAAAACAAATAATATATATTTTAAATTATTAAAAATATCAATAAATAAATGAAACAAATCTATACTCACATTATAATCTACTCAAACTACACACACTCTAAAACATGCAAACATACACACCAACTAAATATGTGAATCTACAAATATATGAAGCTTTGATGTAATATCTATATGATATTACCCAAATTAAATAAAATGGGTTTAATTATATGATATATAATAATCTAATGGGTTTCATCCTCTAATCCTATAGCTGAAACATAAGCACAACAAGCATAAATAAATTATTAATTTTGCCAAAAGATTCTCAACCAAATAGGCTACCCGTCTTAAATAAAATTTGGGACACAAATATAAACATAAAAAAAGGCCAATATATATGAAATTTGAGATATATGGATTTAAAAATGTAAATTCAAACCCAAAGATCAAACTAATAGGTAAAGTGATAGAGCCATTAGAACCTAATACCAACTAATGAATTCATAACTCAAAACATCATTATAATTCTAAATATTAATGCTCTACACCATGATTAAAATAAAATAAAATAAGAGGATTGGGATATGGATTACCTTGACTCATATTTTTGACATGGATTATTGATCAAAGGATTGTTTATGAAGGATTAGATTGGCATGGATTTGCTATGAAGATTCTAGTTGGACATGGATTTGCTATGAATTTCTTAAGTTACTAAATGAACATGAAGGATTTATGATTTATATAGATAGACCAAATGGAGGAGTGGATTTTTTAAATAGAATAGGGAGGGAAATATAAATGGTTGAGGTTTGAAGTTAGTTAGAGGAGATCAAGGGATGAGGATTATCCAAGGAATTTAAAATTCCTTAGTATCCTCTAGATTTGGAGGCTTCTAAAGAGGAGGGGTTAGAATAGAGAGGATTCTAGAATCCTCCAATTATAGAATCCTCTTAGGGATTAATTAGGCTTAAGGATGGGATTAGATAGGGATTAGGTAGGTGATTAGGGACTAGGGGTATAGGAGAGCCTAGGAATAAGCTAGTAGGTGGGTCATTAGGAATTTAAAACTCCCAAATAATAGGTAAGTGGGATTAGGATAGGATAATGGGGATTTATGATAAATTAATAATGAAGTGAGATAGAATAAGGTTATTAAATAAAGAAATATTAAGGGGGTACATTAGATAAATAGTTATAAAATGGATAAATTAGTGAGATAAATTAGATTAAGTGGAATTAGTGTTAACTAATAAGAATATTAGTGATAATAATATAAGTGAGTGAATTTATATGCATACATTTTCCCCCTCTTTGAAAGGGAATTACGAGTGGAGAAAATTATAAGGGTTAATGATGTTTCAAATAAAAACCATGTCATAGATGAATGTTAGTAGATGATGTTAGTGGATATGATGCCCCCTCAAGGGGACATATGGGGAAGAATGAGATAGATGGCCACTAAAAAGAAGAAACAATGGGTGGGATGCAATGGATGGAAAAGGGGATGGGATATGAGATGTGAGATAGATGATAAAGTATAATTTGACTTGAGAAATGAGCTACAGATTGATGATACCCCTAGCAAGGACACATGCACATGGAGTGAAGATGATGTTGTCATGATTGTCGACACATCCCAAGTGTGAATCAACCATGACATGATGATAAGCTTGAAAGGATACAAGATTTAGATGTATCCAAAGAAATGATGTATACAAGGGAGAAATATATTCTTAGATAAGATGATGATTTGATAATATTGATAATGGGTGTAGCTTAAATCTAAATCGATTAATATGATGTATAAAGAAGAAATGATATGATCAAGTGACCAAAAGATATGACTACATTACATCAAATTAATGAGACATAATATAATTAATGATGATGCCCCAAGCAAAGATACATGCAAGGGAGTTATAATTTATTGACCAATCAATGATTGATGGAAGAAAAGATGGAAGTTATTATTTATAATGCCCAATCAATAGGGTAGGTGATTGATGAAAAAATAAAAGAGATAATTACAAGGATGGTGATTGATTGATGAATGATTATAGATCAAATATTTTATTG